>LR738711.1:920056507-920099761 GCA_902687465.1 Secale cereale | reverse complement strand
GGGGCTGCTCACATTGGGCCTTGAGGCCTGATCTGGTGTTGGGCCGGTGAGGAGCTGGCTGGGCCTTGGGGCGCTGGAGGGGAGGTGTGTCAGCGGACGACGTGGCCCGTCCGGGCGGCCACGAACGGGCGAGCGAGCGGGCGACAGGACCCTCTGCTCGTCAGGAAGCAGAGCAGCAACGGCTCAAGCGGGTGAAGCAGGGGAGCGGGCGTCGTCGGCACGCGCAGGGAAGAGGTGGACTTGGTGCTCCGACGGGAGGAACTTGAGGCACAGGGGGTGGCGGCCTCGAGCAGCTCCATCGGGAGGAGCCCACGGACGCGGGAAGCTCCACATGAGGGCGGCCATGGCAAGGGACTTGCACCGGCGAAGAGGCGAGGGGAAACGGGCAGATCCGGAGCCGGGCTTCACGGATCCGTCGGTGGCGCGGCACGCGGAGGCCGGATCCGGCGACGCTCGCGACCAGCCGCGACGGGGCTTGGACGGCAGAGGCCATGGCGTCGGGGGGACTTGGCGACGGGACTTGTGTGGAGGAGCGGCACGCAGGGTTGCCAATGCAGGCAAGAGAAACGGTGGTGTGCAACTCCTGTTAGTGGACACGAGGGAATCCAGAGGAGAGCTCTGGTTGGGAGAGAGATCGGAAGGGATCCCGATGAACATGTGGCTGGTTTGGGCAGGGTTTTTTTTTTGATCGAGGAGGGATCCCGAGGTGGGAGATGAGTGCGGCGGCAACGGTAGGGACAAACTCCTAGATTTTAGGGTTTGGCTTAGGTGTTGGTCTACTATATAAAGCAAAAGAATTTTTGGAAGGGACTAGAATGACCCTCTAATTTAGATCGGACGATCGAGATAATTAGGTTAGGGAGTTCAAATAAAGAACTGATGATATTTTAGGGATGTTTGGGGATGATCCGGATCCATCAGTAACGACAGACCGGTTCGGGGCAGTTTCGGACGCACACGAGGGGTCGATGCACTGCGCAAAGAGGGGTGAATGTGGGTTGTGTAGAGTGATTGGGCTGAGAAGAGAGGGAGAGAGAGGGGGCCCGGCGACTGTTTCGAAACACCGAAACGTCCGACGTTTATCCGGCTATAGTGCCGCTATATGTTTATCGGTTGGGCTAACAAACGGACTCTGAATGCGACGAAATTTGATAGGCGGCCTACCTACACTATAATAAGACCGGACGCCAAGTTTCATCCCATTCCGAGAACATTTTCCGGTCACTTATAAAATAAATATACGGAGGTGCCGCGGGCACGTGCGAGTGTCTCTGGGCTCAGAATGGATAACGGAGAGAACTGGGAGACCGGGCAACTACGAACGGATGCAAATTTTGAAACTATGCAGATGAAATGCACATAATGACATGGCAAAGTGCAACACGCAAGCAAATGACATGGCAACGGCGACAAATAACTAGCTGACACTTGGCGCATCGGTCTCGGGGCGTCACAACTCTCCCACACTAACAGAGGATCTCGACCCGAGATCCTGGAGATGGCACCGGATAGAAGAGGAAATGAAAGAGGTAAAACAAATTTGCTTCTTTTACAAATGAGTGAAACCATGAACCTTGAGGTTGAACAAATTGTAAGAACGAAAACAACGGAGATGAAAGAACTTGCAAACACTCCGTTAGCAAGGAGGGACAAGGAACATTACGAGAACCTTGTAGGTTGAAAGACATGAAACAAGAGCTTAGGAACCAAGAGAATATGAAACCGCAATAGTATAGCCAAGGAATAAGAATGACATAATTTGGACAGCACTCCGTCTGAAAATGGAAGGAATTAACATGAACTTGAGGAGATGGAATGATACTTGATGAAATCAACAACACACTGCCTCTGAAACAATTGAAATAATGTCACAATGGGTAAGAAGTATTCAGACAGCACTCCGGTTGAAAAGAGAGGAAAAACTTGATAACATGACGGAACTTGAATGGAGGACACAACACTCCGGTTAAATAGAAAAGCAAGGGAAGAATATGATCTTGATAAAAATGAGATGATGGGCAAAGAGAGCAATATCACAATGCCTCCGGAATGAAAGAATAGAATATAGATCAATGATAGAAATGAACAGAGAAAAATATGAGAACTTCTCCCAAAATTGAATTTGAAAGAGAATCCTTACCAAGATGGATTGAACAGAGTTGTTGGAAGAATCAACAAGCATAGAATAAGCTTGTTGTTGGCTTATGGAAAACATCTCAAAATTATGAGGTGACAACCAGCCACTTACGAAAACATTTGATTGGATTGAGATCAACAAGGAGACGAAAAACATATTTCACCGGAATGATAAATGAAGAACTTGGGTCATTTATAAGCAACATAATAGCAACAATTGTAACGGAAGGCTCTAGGTGGAATACAACCCAAGATAACTCCAATGAATAAATTGACGGGTTGAAAAGATCTCCTGAACAAAGAGAATGATGGGTTTAAATATCTCATTCCCGACAACTTGTGAATCATGAAACATGAAGGGAAATCGTCAAAATGACATACCACCATCTCAAACTATAAGGTAGAAAGAATTGCACTTCTGAATGCATGATGAAGAATGCTTGAGCACCAACAAGAATCTTGAAGAACACTTCGAGGATGAATTAAATCATGATGAACCACTATGAAGAACTCCGGTAATAAAAGGATGAGAAGTGAAAGATGAAAAGAATAAGATTCAAGGCATGCAATGATTCAGATAGAGCTTCGTGACAAGATAATTGAGAGAGTTTGGAACTCCGGAAGAAAAGATGAACAACCAATAATTTGATATCGTGAACGAAATCCAGACGAAGGAATTAAACACTTGGAAGGAACAAGAATAAGAATTATGTTATGAGTATCCTTCACCAATTTAAATTGATGACTACCAATGGATTAACATACTACTTATTCCCGTTGCAAAGAATTAAATAGAGATCTCGCATAAACTTGGGAAAGTATTCAACGAAGCACCGGTAGGATTATGAAAAGAACAAATGAATTAGTACGATAACAAAGGAAGAGAAATCTTGAATGAACCACCGTAAGAATTGAAACCAGGTGATGAAAAAGAATAATCCACCGGGAAGAATAAGCACTTGAGGAAATTTAGATACAAGAGAATGAAGAGATCGCGGACTCATTAAAGAATACTTGAACAAAGCACCGGAAGAATATGGAGACGAACGAAGAGGCATCAATAAAGAATAGTTGGAGGGCGAAGTTGAAAATTGAGAACGAAGAAATATTGTGAAATGATGGCCTTCGGAGGATCACAATGGGAAGAATTCATGAAATGCTTCAGATGGGTATAAAAATAATTCCACACAATCGGAACAATAATGAGGATGGCATTAAGCTAGAACCGCGAATATTCAAGAGAACGGGCCAAGATTTAAGAGAAACTCTTCTTCGGTCTTCAAATGCTGAGAATGACAAGGAGAACCACCATGAAGAATTTGTGCGATACTCCGGAAGAATGAAAATGGGAAAGGTGGGGCTAAAGATGAAAATAATTGGAAACGAACTTGAAGAAGGCATGTGACTGATGGAAATCATTCTTATGCCACACTTTGAAAAGAACTTCGGAATAACTCCAAAAAATTAAAAGAGTCAAGCAAGATCCTGGGAAAAGACCTGTGGGTTAGGGCCCACTCAAAAGAAGCACCGTTGGAATGATTACTTGAGAGATATTGCACCGGTTGAATTAAATGGCTTGGATGAGATAACAATCTCAAAATATAATGAACAGGTTGAAAATGGAAACACGAGTCCTCTGAGATCTCTTGTACACTCCGGATAAGAATTAGGGAGAGTTAAATAATCACGAGAGACTTTGGATAAGAAATTCCCACATTGGAAAACATGTGAAACAAGAGGCACAAATATGATCAATACGGAAGCTTGGATTTAGTCCACCGGAGAAGAATATTAGAATTAAGAATGACGAACTTGAAACTATTGGGCATCTTCACGATAAATCACCGGATAAGAACATTTAAGGAAATGAATGAAGAAACATCACATGAATAAAATGGATACTTGATTAAGAATTCTGGCTCCATAAGAAAAGGGTGGGAGGGTGGGGGAAAAACAAGACAACTTGGGATGAATGAAATAGACACCATTGAGAAAAGACCGAGAGTTGATCTTGCACATGATGAAGAGATCGTATTAACTTGAAGTGAAGCACACAGGTTGAAAAGAATTTACATAATAATCTCGATGATTAAGAAGGACTAGCACTCCCATAGAAATACGAGAACACCGATTAAGAAAGGTATGGAATCAACATTTGACATCGAAGCAACTCGAATACCAGAATCAAAACAAAAACAAAGGATAGATATGTTGCAACATAATCTTCACAATATCATTCGAACAGAGAATTGAACGAATGAATTCCGTAGCTTGATGGTACATCAACTTGTCAAGAAGCCACTTGGGAGAACAAAAGGTAAAAAAACAACAAGGAGCAGATAGAACAAATACAAGATAGAAGTTTCGTTCCACATATTCATGCTGAAAGCTCATGGAACGTGTTACAAAAGGGTTTTGCAATCCCCGGATCAGCATAGCCAAGGACCCTTTAAGATGCAACTCCCGATTGGAACAACGCCCATAAAACCTCTTCACTCAATGTTGAACCCTGAACTCCATATCATGCACTCGTTGGAAGAATGCCTACGAGCTACTAGAAGAACCCACCTATTAATTTCCGAAGGTTTCCGGTTATGCAATCGGGTGTTGGGGATACAGGGGAAGCACCGCGCACTCAACTCTAATCCTACATCCAGCTGTATCCATCCTTCAACACATAACCAGTCATTTTTGGAAACCGTTTACCTCGGACCTTCGAAACGCATATGCTATACAAGCTATGACAATACTCCCGAACTACCTCCCTAGTACTGGGTGATGTCGGGGTTATCTTGCCACTAACTGCATAGAAGAGTTTTCGATGTCGGCCGTCTTAAGTATTCCAGAACTGCTGAGATAGATTTGTGACGACAACACCTCAGAGCTCAGCTCCCCGGGACACTGCCACAACCCCTAAATGACAGGAGGCATGAAGAACAATGTTCTCTTCACAAAGACATCGGAACAATCCAAACAATACTCGCGTGATCCTAAAAAAATTTAGTGAATTTTTAAGAGTAGAAGAGATAGAGTAATCGTCAGGAGTCCTCACCAGAGTGATAAAGGGATGAGGAGTAAAAGAAATCCTACTCTCCGATATATATATAGGACTCAAAACATTTTCATGTGTGTGCCTAGACTCAACTGTCAATGATTCGATCAATCAATGGGAGCTCCTAGGTCGGAGAAGGCTCTGATACCAACTTGTAATGCCCAGTATGATATTATACCTCCTACGTGTCGAGGCACGACTTAAAGGCATAATCTCATACTAGAATGATCTCAAGTGTGGTATCTTTGCACAACTCATGTAAAAGAGGGGATGAAAAAGTAAAAGAGTAGTTGGCTTACACTTGCCACGTCACACAATGAAATACATTAACATACATCATCCGAATAACATCAGAGTCCGACTACGGACAAAGATCCAAATGAAAGATACCATAAATAAAGCAACACAAGGTCCCGATCGCCCCTAGTAGGAACCACTACTGATCGTCGAAAACATCACATAAATACAGCTAAGCTCTTCATCGAACTCCCACTGAAGTTCTGATCCACCTCCTGCACTATTCTCAGCGGTACCTGCATCTGGTGTTGTGTAGAATCTGTGAGCCACAGAGGACTCAGCAATCCCGTTCCCGGGTATCAAAACTAACAAAGCCTTTAGGTGTGGAGAGGTAATAAATGTCTGCAGCAGGCACTAAGCAACTAGCTTATGAATTCAGAGCGAGGAGAGAGAAGTGCCAACGGTCGCCAAAGGTGATCAATAAGTGATCCTAGCTACTCACGGTCATGCATAACCCCACCGTGTTCACTTCCCGAAGCCCCTTCGGAAAGAGACCATCACGGTACTCACACAAGTAGTGTATTCTTAAGGATATGGTGTCAAGTTATCTACATCCGGATATTAACAAATTCCCATCTGCCACATAACCGCGGGCATGGCTTTCGAAAGTTCAAAACCATGCAGGGGTGTCCCAACTTAGCCCATCACAAGCTCACGATCTGCGGAGTCGCAACTCCAAAGTGGGAAGACCCGAGTATCCTCGGAATCCCGTGCACAAGATATTTCGACAAAGGTAAAACTAATCCAGTAAGACCTCCCGGCGTGCCGACACCCTGATAGTAGCCGCGCGTATCTAGTCTCAGGCCACGACTGGATGAGCACAGCGTACAGTGACCAAAACCCAAGTTGCCAAGGGGGGGTACCGCACACGACTCTAGTTTGGACCAACACTCAAAACGAGCACTGGCCCAGGGGGGTTGATTAATAAATCCTCGGGTTAATTACTCCCTCGGCAAGTTTTAATTGTTAGGAAAAAGTAGAACCAAAGTTGGGCCTTGCTGGAAAAGCTTTAGCACTGAGCAAATTATCAAGGGGGCCCATAAACCCCAACCGTGTTAGGAACTCAAAATCAAGGAACATAACACCGGTTTATCAGGTCCTAAGGTGGCATGAGTGGAACAAAACACCGAGCAAAAGGCCAAGCCTTCCACCCATTGCCAAGTATATAGGTGTGTTAATATATTTAAGAGATATTGTGATATTCCAACAACAACTTCATCACGAAGCAAGAATCTTCAAATCTTCACCTGCAGCTAACAATGCTATAAGAGGGGCTCAGCGATGCCTACTTAGCCAAACAATGGTTTACTAGGAGGGTGGTTAAGGAGTTTCATGGCAACAATAGGAGGGTTGACAAATAGACATAGGCATCGAGGCAATATCTAAAGAGCGAGACATCTAGCATAGGCAAGATAGAGGTGATATCGGCGAATGGTCATCTTGCCTGGGATCCCGCAAGGAAGAAGAACGAGCCCAAGATGAAGTAGTCGTACAAAACCTCACAACTCCGGAGAGAAACCAAATCTAAAGATAGAGGCAAACCGGAAAAAACAAATAACATGGTAAACACACATGTCATAACCATGGCATGATGCACAAACAAATATGATGCATGTCCGGTTTAAATATGCATGGCATGGCAAGGTGCACAAGCAAAACTACAAGTTAAGTGGAGCTCAATATGCAACGAGTTGCATATTGACGAAACACCACATTTTATTTGTTTAGTTGATTCTTGTTTATTTACAAGACAAGATTAAATGTTTTTAACATGGCAAGAGGTGAAGCAAATATAAACTATCTACTTAGACAAGTTTAAATGAGGCCGGAACAAGAAACAACAATTCCGGAAAATCCCCATGTGCATATTATGAATTTGGTACTGTTTGGCCTATTACTTCATTTTAAAGTTGTTAAACAGCAAAACTAAAAGCACCAAGTTATTCTACACATTTTTTCACCCCATTTACATGTAAAGTTTATTAAATTTGGAGCTACGGTTATTAAGTTATGTAATAAACCATTTTAGCATGTCATTTACACAAATTAATACAAACAACAGTCTAAACATTTTAAACAGGGATGAAAGTGCCATATTATTAATCTACACAAAATTCTAAGCATTTTTCATATATAACTTGTTTAATTCTGATGCACGGTTGTGAAGTTATTAAATGCAAGAAGTTTGAGGGTCAAACTGTAAAACTGTTGTTCACTGGAATAATAGCTAAATTCGTCTTGGAAGAATAAAAAAACATCACGGGCCAAAAGTGAGATCTAGCCCACGTCGGGGGGGGGGGGGCTGCTCACATCGGGCCTTGAGGCCTGATCTGGTGTTGGGCCGGTGAGGAGCTGGCTGGGCCTTGGGGCGCTGGAGGGGAGGCATGTCAGCGGACGACGTGGCCCGTCCGGGCGGCCACGCACGGGCGAGCGAGCGGGCGACAGGACGCTCTGCTCGTCAGGAAGCAGAGCAGCAAGGGCTCAAGCGGGTGAAGCAGGGGAGCGGGCGTCGTCGGCGTGCGCAGGGAAGAGGTGGACTTGGTGCTCCGACGGGAGGAACATGAGGCGCAGGGGGCGGCGGGCTCGAGCATTTCCATCGGGAGGAGCCCACGGACGCGGGCAGCTCCACATGAGGGCGGCCATGGCAAGGGACTTGCATCGGCGACTCCTGGCGGTGGACTCCGGTGAAGAGGCGAGGGGAAACGGGCAGATCCGGAGCCGGGCTTCACGGATCCGTCAGTGGGGCGGCACGCGGAGGCCGGATCCGGCGACGTTCGCGACCAGCCGCGACGGGGCTTGGATGGCAGAGGCCATGGCGTCGGGGGGACTTGGCGACGGGACTTGTGTGGAGGAGCGGGACGCAGGGTTGCCGACGCAGGCAAGAGAAGCGGCGGTGTGCAGCTCCTGTTGGTGGACACGAGGGAATCCAGAGGAGAGCTCTGGTTGGGAGAGAGATCGGAAGGGATCTCGATGAACATGTGGCTAGTTTGGGCAGGGTTTTTTTTGGATCGAGGAGGGATCCCGACGTGGGAGATGAGTGCGGCCGCAGCGGTAGGGACAAACTCCTAGATTTTAGGGTTTGGCTTAGGGGTTGGTCTACTATATAAAGCAAAAGAATTTTTGGAAGGGACTAGAATGACCCTTCGATTTAGATCGGACGATCGAGATAATTAGGTTAGGGAGTTCAAAGAAAGAACTGATGATATTTTAGGGATGTTTGGGGATGATCCGGAGCCATCAGTAACGACAGACCGGTTGGGGTTCGGGGCAGTTTCGGACGCACACGAGGGGTCGATGCACTGCGCAAAGAGGGGTGAATGTGGGTTGTGTAGAGTGATTGGGCTGAGAAGAGAGGGAGAAAGAGGGGGCCCGACGACTGTTTCGGAACGCCGAAACGTCCGAGTTTATTCGGCTATAGTGTCGCTATATGTTTATCGGTTGGTCTAACAAACGAACTCCGAATGCGACGAAATTTGACAGGCAGCCTACCTACACTATAATAAGACCGCACGCCAAGTTTCATCCCATTCCGAGAACATTTTCCGGCCACTTATAAAATAAATATACGGAGGTGTCGCGGGCACGTGCGAGTGTGTCTGGGCTCAGAACGGACAACGGAGAGAACTGGGAGACCGGGCAACTACGAACGGATGCAAATTTTGAAACAATGCAGATGAAATGCACATAATGACATGGCAAAGTGCAACACGCAAGCAAATGACATGGCAACAACGACGAATAACTGGCTATCACCTGGCGCATCGGTCTCGGGGTGTCACACATATGAATAGAGATATCCGGAACAAACAAGCTAGAATTCATTTGTTTTCCCGGAGAAATAATTGATAGCTCCCTTGGTAATGCTTCGCTGTCAAAATTGTGCTTCGATGCAAATGGGTGAGATATGAAAGAACATTATGCACCTAAATCAAACAAGACTTTTGAAGGAATTGAGTTCACTGAGAGGTTACCCATTATCACATCATAAGAATTCTCTGCTTGAGCTAAATTCATCAGGTTCACTCTTGCATGCTTGGGATTGTGCTTGACAATAGCATTGCTGACAGGTGGAGGAGGCGGAAGGCGCCTTTGAGTACACTTGTTTGCATAGTGACCCTTCTGACCACACTTCTTGAACGTAACCTCTGAAAGTGGCCAATGATAAGGACCGCTTGGTCTTGGAGCTTGAAACCGAGACTTGGACTGGTTGCTTGGGTTGGGTGGGTGGGAAAATCCACGACCACCTGAGTGCTTGTTCTGACTCGGAGGACGGAACGCTGGAGGAGGCGGGATCCAGAGCTTCTGCTGCTTGGTGACCACTTGAGAGGAAGAGGAGGAGTGAACATCATCTCTTATTCTCTTCTTGGAAGCTTCACATTTGAGCTGAGCTGCCTTTTGCTTGAGAGCCATGTTGTAGAATTGATCAAATTCATCTGGCTCGAACAGAGTGAGTGCAAGTTGGAGTTCATCTTTCAGACCACCTCGGAACTGGTAGATTTTTCTCTTGGCATCGGGGATGTCTTGCTTCGCATAACGGGCAAGATTCTGGAACTTGACATTGTATTAGTAGACATACATGGTGCCTTGCTTCAGATTGCGGAATTGCTCACGAATGCCTTCAGTGACACTGGTAGGGATGTGATGAGAATGGAAATCGTGGCAAAAGTCAGTCCACGAGATCTCATGACCCGCTCTGGAGTCTTTGTACTGTTGCCAGCAATCTGCAGCTTGATCTTTGAGTTGGAAAGCGGCAAAACTTGACATAATCCTCACGTCTGACGTTACTGCACTCGAAATGCTTCTTGATGTCTGTGATCCAATTTTCAGCATCTAGCGGATCAACACAGTAACTGAAAGAATTGGGTTGATTGGCAAGGAATAGGTTCAGAGTCGCAAAGTGAGGTTGATTGAACATATTTCCTTGGCCTTGGTTCCCTTGATTGCCTTGATTTGCTTGATTAGCATGGAAACTCTGCATCATTTGCACGAGTATCTGAGTGTTTTGATTGGTAGCCTGCATAATCATTCTCCATGCTTCTGACGGAGGAGGAGGGGAAGGTGGACGCTCTTCTTCACCCTCTGGGTTCCGACTGGGAACTTTCTTAGGTGTCATCCTGAAGATGATGACAATCGTTAGCCATTGAAGCAAATAATAGATAAGCTGAATCAACGGCTAGATATTTGCAACATATAGTCTTCACAATGAACGTCCGAACAAAATGAACGAATGAATTCCATAGCTTAATGGTACATCAACTTGTCGAGAAGCCACTTGGGAGAACAAAAATGATAGAATAAAACAACAAGGTAACAGATGGAACAAACACATAATAGAGGTTTCGTCCCACATGTTCGTGCTGAATGCCCCATGGCACGTGTTACAAAGGGCCTTGCAATCCCCGGATCAGCATAGCCAAGGATCCTTTAAGATGCAACCCCCCAGTGCAACAACGCCCATGATAGCCTCTCCACTAGATGTTGAACCCCAACCTCATATCATGCACCCGTTGGAAGATTACCTAAGAGCTACTTGAATCCCACCTATTAATTCCCGAAGCTTTCCGGTTACGCAATCTGGTGTTGGGGATACAGGGGAAGCACCGCATATCACACAACTAATAAATCCTACATCCAGTTGTATCCATCCGTCAACACATAACCAGGCACCTTCAGAAACTGTTTACATCGGACCTTCGAAATGCATCCGCTATACTAGCTGTGGCAATACTCCCGAACTATCCCCCCAGTACTGGGTGCCGCGGGGTTATCTCACCACCAGACATGCATAGAAGAGTTTTCAATGTCGGCCGCCTCTGGTATTCTAGAACTACAATGATACATTTGTGACGACAACACCTCGGAGCTCAACTCCCCGGGACACTGCCACAACCCCTAAATGTCAGGAGGCACCAAGAACGATGTTCTCGTCACAAAGATATCAGAACAATCCAAACAATACCCGCGTGATCCTAAGACAAAATTGGTGAAATTTTAGGATAGTGCAGTTAAAACAATGTCAGGAGTCCTCACCAGAGCGACGAAGGGGATGAGGAGTAAAAAGAAATCCTACTCTCCGATATATATAGGACTCAAAACATTTTGTGTGTGTGCCTAGACTCAACCGTTAGCGGTTCGATCAATCAGGGGGCTTCTAGGTCGGAGAAGGCTGTGAATACCAACTTGTATTGCCCAGGATGCGACTATATCTCCTACGTGTTGAGGCACGAGTTAGAGACATAAGCGCATTCTGGAATGATCGCAAGCGTGGTATCTTTGCACAACTCCAACCGTGTTAGGAACGCAAAATCAAGGAACATAACACCGGTTTCTCGGGTCCTAAGGTGGCATGAGTGGAACAAAACAGCAAGCAGAAGGCCAAGCCTTCCACCCATTACCAATATATATGTGCATTAATTTAATTAAAATAAATATTTTGTTATCCCAATAAACAAGTCCGAACATGGAGCAATCTTCAAACTTCACCTGCAACTAACAACGCTATAAGAGGGGCTGAGCAAAAGCGTACTTAGCCAATCAACGGTTTGCTAGGATGGTGTTTAGAGTGTTTCATGGCAACATAGGAGGCTGAGAAGACAAGAATAGGCATCGAGGCATAACTATAGAGCGAGAGAACTAGAAAGGCAAAGATAGAGGTGATATCAGGGAACAGTCATCTTGCATGTTAAGTCCACGGAGGGATTGTAGCCTTGTTCCTCAAACTCAGTCTCGACAGGAACCTCGAACTCCGAATCATCACCGGGATCTAACCAACACAAGAATACAAACACCGGAGCACAATCAAACACGATGCAATGCTCAAACACATGATGCAAGACATGATGCATATGAGCATGGACATGATATGATGCATCATAATGGAACATGATGAGTGCAACATGTGGCAAGGCATTATGCAAGAACACAATTCATTTTAGCGGCCACAGGCATGCAAAAGGATGCAAGAACAACCTAGCCACACATGTGGTTATTTAGTTTGAACTAACTTAGCACCCAACAAGTTTAAATGTAGCTTAGCATGGCAAGAAGTGCATCACAAGACCAACAACATCATGCAAGCATTTTAAATGGGCTGGAAGAACAAACAACAATTCCGGGAAATCCCTTGTGCATATAACATATATGGGGCTGACCTGATGAAACCATATTTTAGAGTTGTTAAACATGTAAAGTAATAGCACCATGTTATTCTACACATTTTCCCACCCCACCTACATATAAAGTTTGTCAAATTTGGAGCTACGGTTATTTAGTTATGAATTAAACCAATTTGAACATGTTGTTTACAAAATATATTCAAACATCATTTAAATATATTTTTAATATGGCGACAAAATGCATATTATTAAGCTACACTAAAAACTAAGCAGGTTTCATGTTTAAAACATTTTAATCCGATGCACGGTTATTTAACTATTAGATGCATGAACAACATGGGGTTTTCTGCAAAACTACGGTCTCTGGAAAAAATAGGCAAAAATCGCAGACGTTAAAAAAACATATGCGGGCCAAAACTGAGATCGGTCCCAGGGCGTGGAGGATCTGCTCACATCGGGCCTTGAGGTCGAATCTGGAGCTGGGTCAGGGGCACTGTGGATGAGGCAGCCCACGCAGCAGGACGACGTGTCCACGACGCGGGCGATCCAGCGGTCAACACGGGGCGGGGCTCTCATCTTTGATGCAGAGGAAGCAGGGGCGCGGCAGCACAGAAGTACAGCGGCGAGGCAGCAACGGAGGGTGGAGTCTGGCGCGGTGCCACGCGCGAAGGAGGGCGTCGGTCGCCACGTTCGTCAGCAGCAAGGGCGGAGGTGAGGCGGATGAGCAGCTCCGGGCAGGATCCAGTCCAAGGTGGCAGCACGGCGAAGCTCCTGTAGGCACACAGAGGGGAAGGAAGCCGGGTGAGAGAACGATGGGAGAAAACGAGAGGAAGAAGGTAACCGAGGCGAGGTGAAGTGTCTTCGTTGCTGCTGCTACTTGCCGGCGTCGCGAGGTAGACGAGGAGGCGGGCATTGAAGCTGGCATGGAGGGGCTGCGAGGACGGGCGCGCTCGTGCAGAGGAGGTAGAGGCGGGCCCTTGGGCACGGGCGCACTGGACCGCGGGCGCAAGGAAGCTTCAGATCGGGAGCTCCTCTCCCGATCGGATTTGGAGGAGGAGGGAACCAGCGAGGTGGATCGAGTGCTCGGAGTCGGGGAGAAGGAGCCCGGGCTCCTGTTGGTGGGTGGAGGAAAACAAGGGGAAGGGAATCCCGAGGTGGATCGAGACCCGGAGGCAGCGATGAGGACAAACCTCCTAGAAATTAGGGTTGGGTTTATTTGGTAGGTGGTTGTCTTATATATAGCAAATGGATTTTTTTTGTAGGGGCATCTGGTTCCTTCGATATAATGCGACGGTCCTAGATAAATACGCTAGGACGTCTGAACAACGAACCGAAGATATTTTAGGGATGTTTGAGGATGATCCGGATTCAATGGCGACGACTGAGCGGTTCGAGTTTGGGACAGTTTCGGACGGGCTCGAGAGGGGTCCTGACAAGGTCGACAAAGACAAAGGGTCCTGACAAGGTCAACAAAGACGAGGAAGAAGTGGCAAGTGCAAACGACTACGAGTTTTTATGAAAACATGCGGATGCAAACTACCGATGCAATGCGAAAGATGACATGACATGGTGATATGCACACACTCTCAACGCAAAGCAAAAAAAAACCTGAAATGAAGGATGAGCTCAGAATGGAATTGATTAAGTCAACGATGCATATATTGCCATATAAGGAAGTTTTACATCTCGGGTGTTAGAATGGCATCCCCTCTTTTGTCTTCAAACCATCGGTAAATTTACTTGAGGCTATATTTTTATTCACCACATGATAGGTATTTTGCTTGGAGCATCTTGTATGAGTTGAGTTTTTGCTTTTCATTTTCCACAATCAACCTTGTTGTACACACCTTTTGATAGGGATGCACACTAATCGTGAATTTATTAGGATACTCTATGTGCTTCACTTATATCTTTTGAGCTAGATAGTTGCTCTAGTGCTTCACTTATATCTTTTTGAGCACGGTGGTGATGTTATTTTGAAGAATTTGATGAACTCTCATGCTTCAGTTATATTATTTTGAGAGTCTAATAACAACATGGTAATTTTCTTAGGTTATGAATTTAGTCCTAATATGATAGGCATCCAAGGGGCATATAATAAAAACTTTCATAAAAAGCATTGAATATATATGAGAAGTTTGAATCCTTGCAATTGTTTTGAGATATGAAGATGGTAATATTAGAGTCATGCTAGTAGTGAATTGTGGAATAAAGGAAATACTTGTGTTAAGGTTTGTGATTCCCGTAGCATGCACGTATGGTCTTCCAGTTTGATGACCCACAAGTATAGGGTATCAATCGTAGTCCTTTCGATAAGTAAGAGTGTCTAACCCAACGAGGAGCAGAAGGAAATGACAAGTGGTTTTCAGCAAGGTAATGTCTGCAGGCACTGAAATTGCAAGTAGCAGATAGTTTGATAGCAAGATAATTTGTGACGAGCAAGTAACGGTAACAACAAATTGTATGCAACAAGGTAGCCCAATCCTTTTGTGGCAAAGGACAGGCCAAAACGGTTTCTTATAATAAGCAAAGTGTTCTTGAGGGCACACGGGAATTTCATCTAGTCACTTTCACCATATTGGCTTGATTTGTGTTCACTACTTTGATAATTTGATATGTGGGTGGATCGGTTCTTAAGTGTTGTTCTTACTTGAAAAAACCTCCTACTTATGATTAACCCCCTCGCAAGCATCCACAACTACAAGAAAAGTATTAAGATAAAATCTAACCATCGCATTAAACATTTGGATTCAAATTGGTCCTTTAAAAAGTAGCGTATAAACTAGGGTTTAATCTTCTGTCGCTCTAGCAACCCATCATCTAATAACTACTCCACAATGCATTCCCTTAGGCCCAAACGTGGTGAACTGTCATGTAGTCGACATTCACATGACACCACTAAGGGAATCACAACATATCATCAAAATATCGAACACACATATCAAGTTCACATGATTACTTGCAATAAGATTTCTCCCGTGACCTCAAGAACAAAAGTAACTACCCAGAAGTGATAAACATGTTCATGATCAGAGGGGTATTGAATAGCATAATGGATCTGAACATATAATCTTCCACAAAATAAACCATATAGTAATCAACTACAAGATGTAATCATCACTACTAGTTACCCACAAGCACCAATCTAAGGTTCCGGTACAAAGATTGAACTCAAGAAATGAACTACGGTTTGAGAGGAGATGGTGTTGTTGAAGATGTTGATGGAGATTAACCTCCCCAAGATGGGAGAGTTGTTGGTGATGATGATGACAATGATTTCCCCCTTCGGGAGGGATGTTTCCCCGGCGGAATCGCTCTGCCAGAGGGCAAAAGTGCTCCTACCCAAGTTCAGCGCTCTGTCCCGAAAGTCCTATCCTTAATTATTTTTGGTGAAAATGACTTATATACCAGAATATGAGCACCGGAGCTGGGCCGAGGAGGGCACAACCCACCAGGGCGCGCCTGGGCTCCCTTGCGCGCCCAGTTGGGTTGTGCCCACCTAGTGGGCCCCCTCTGGTAGTTATTTGCTCCAATAATTCTTATATAATCCATAAAAAAATCCTCGTGAAGTTTCAGCTCATTTGGAGTTGTGCAAAATAGTTAGCCCGACGTTGCTTTTTCAGGTCTAGATTTCCAGCTGCTGGTATTCTCCCTATTGATATAAACCTTGCATATTATGAGAGAAAAGGCATTAGAATTACTTCAAAGAGCATTATTATGCATGAAAACATTATACATAACAGTAGGAAAACATGATGCAAAATGGACGTATCACAGTTATGTGATGAAGTTGGAGCGCAATTTATCCTTGATTGCCCTCCTTTGCGTGAAAGTCAGGAGCGCGCGATGGTTTACTCCTACCTACATCTCCCCTAGAGCATGCGTACTAGTACTTTGCTTCGAGGGCTAATAAACCTTTTGCAATAAGTATGTGAGGTCTTTATGACTAATGTTGAGTCCATGGATTATAGGCACTCTCAACCTTCCACCTTTTCTAGCCACTCTTGTACCATGCAACTTTCGCCGGTGCATTAAACCCACCTTATACCCTTCCTCAAAATAGCCACCATACCTACCTATTAAGGCATTTTCATAGCCATTATGGGATATATTACCATGTAACTCCACCGTTCCCTCATTATGAGTTTTTACCTTGAGTTGTGATTTTGAGTTGTAAGTAAATAAAAGTGTGATGATCATCATTATTAGAACATTGTCCCATGTGAGGTTAAAAATAAAAATAAAGAGGCCAAAGAGACCAAATAAAAAAAGAGGCCAAAGAGCCCAAATAAAAAAGAGATGCCAAAGAGCCCAAAATAAAAAAATAAGAGAAAAAAGGAAGAAGGGACAATGTTACCATCCTTTTCCACACTTGTGCTTCAAAGTAGCACCATGTTCTTCACAATAGAGAGTCTCCTGTTTTGACACTTTCATATATTACTAGTAGGAATTTTTCGTTATAGAACTTGTCTTGTATATTCCAATAATGGGCTTCCTCAAATTTCCCTAGGTCTTCATGAGCAAGCAAGTTGGATGCAAACCCACTTAGTTTTCTTTTGAGCTTTCATACACTTATAGCTCTAGTGCATCCATTACATGGCAATCCCTACTCACTCGCATTGATATCAATTGATGGACATCTCCATAGTTCATTAATTTTCCTAGTTGATTTGAGAATTTCTCCCTTCTATTTTCTACTACCACCTTCTATTCCACCTATAGTGTCATGTCCATGGCTCACGCTCATGTATTGCATGAAGAGTTGAAATAGTTGAAACGCGTTAAAAAGTATGAACCAATTGCTTTGCTAACATCGGGGTAGTACATGAATTATACTTTGTGTTGAGAAGAGGGAGCATAACAAGATTATATGATTTTGTAGGGATAACTTTCTTCAGCCATGTCATTTTTGAAGTTTCATGATTGTGCTTTCTATTATGCTTCAAATATTATTGTTTTTATGTCTATAAACTTCTCTTTTGAGTCATATGGATCTGAACATTCATGCCAAGATAAGAAGAAATACAGTGATAAATATGTTAGGTAGCATTCCATATCAAAAATTATGTTTATCATTTACCTACTCGAGGACGAGCAGGAATTAAGCTTGGGGATGCTTGATAGGTCTCCAACGTATCTAAATTTTTTGATTGTTCCATGATCTTATATTATCAACTTTGGATGTTTTATATGCATTAATATGATATTTTATATTATTTTTGGGACTAACTCATTGACCCAGTGCATAGTGCTAGTTTATGTTTTTCCTTGTTTTTGGCTTTTGTAGAAAAGGAATATCAAACTGAGTCCAAACGGAATAAAACTTTACGATGATTTTTCTTAGACCAGAAGACACCTACGAGAATTGTAAAGGGGGCCAAAAGATCCACAAGGAGAAGACAAGCCGTAGGGGCGCGCCCAAGGGGGGCGCCCCTGGGCTTGTGGGGCCCTCGGGAGTCCCCTGCACCGCCTCTGAGTTCTATAAATACCCAAATATTCCAAATCACTAAAGGAGTGCCAAAATACTTTTCCACCACCACAAGTTTCTGTTCCTATGAGATTCCATCTTGCGGCCTTATCCGGTACTCCGCCGGAAGGGGGTTCGATCATGGAGGGCATCTACATCAACCTTGCTGCCTCTCCGATGATGCGTGAGTAGTTTACCACAGACCTATGGGTCCATAGCTAGTAGCTAGATGGATTCTTCTCTCTCTTTGATCTTCAATACAATGTTCTCCTCGATGTTCTTGGAGATTTATTCGATGTATTCTTCTTTTGTGGTGTCTTTGTTGAGATCGGATTTTTTGTAGATTTATGATCAGATCATCTATGAATATTATTTGAGTCTTCTCTGAACTCTTTTATGCTTGAATAAGATAGCTTTGTATTTTTCTCTGATCTATCGATTTGGTTTGGCCAGCTAGATTGGTTTTTCTTGCAATGAGAGAGGTACTTTGTGATGGGTTCAATCTTGCGGTGTCCTGCACCCAGTGACAGAAAGGGCAGCAAGGCACGTATTGTTTTGTTTCCATTAAGGATAAAAAGATGGGGTTTATATCATATTTGTTGAGTTTATCCATCTACATCATGTCATCTTGCTTAAGGTGCTACTCGGTTTTTGTGAACTTAATACTCTAGATGCATGCTGGATAGCGGTCGATGAGTGGAGTAATAGTAGTAGATGCAGGCAGGAGTCGGTCTACTTGTCACACACATGATGCCTATATTCATGATCATTGCCTTAGATGTCGTCATAACTTTGCGCTTTTCTATCAATTGCTCAACAGTAATTTGTTTACCCACCGTATGCTTTCTTTGAGAGAGAAGCCTCTAGTGAAACCTATGGCCCCCGGGTCTATTTTCCATCATATATTTTCATATCTATAAAACCAAAAACCCAAAAATACCTCGCTGCAATTATTTTGTGTTCATTTTCTTTTACCTTGTACTTTTATTTTAAATCTATCTCTATCATATCTCACTCTTGCAAGTGAGCGTGAAGGGATTGACAACCCCTTTTTCGCGTTGTGTGCAATTATTTGTTAGTTTGTGCAAGTGCATATACTGGGGACTTGCTTGTGCCTCCTACTGGATTGATACCTTGGTTCTTAACTGAGGGAAATACTTATCTCTACTTTGCCACATCACCCTTTCCTCTTTAAGGGAAAAATCAACGCAAGATCAAGAGGTAGCAATATACTTGGTAGATTTATGATCATCATTATGCCATGCTATTTTTGCATTCGATAAACTAATGATTTATTATTGTTGACATTAAGATGCATATGTTAAATGGTTATGATTGGTCGTTTATGTCGATATCATGCTCATATGCATTGTCATTTCATCATTGTTATTTTGCTATGACTCAACACATCACCATTCAAGTTAAACCTGACATTAATCGAACTTGAACAAATAGGTTGGTTAAGTCATGGTGCCACCGAATCGAGCTCACCAGTGCAGCCACACTTGCCTAGATGGGGAGGCCCTAATTCAGCCTATTGCCATGCCTCTCGCTAGTGCCTCCAACTAGGGAAGGTTATGTGCGCGCACTACCCCGGCCTGGTAGGCACCAATAACCTTGTGTGCCCGAGTTGTGTTGTACCCGGGTGTCCCCATTTGGGACAATTTCGTTTTAGTTTTGCCACGGCAATGGCCGCCACATAGGTGACGGATGTCACAAGTTGACATCGAGGCCACCCATGACATAGCCCAAAGGGGAGTTTGTCACAGTGGATGGGAGAGTGTCATGCAATAGATCAGTTTTGTTGGAACGTCGTTGGTCCATCCCAATGGGAGCACACGGCCATGAGTTCTATGGTGTAGGTACAGTGTACTATCCTCTGCATAGTGTATAATCTATCAATATATAGCTGCATCCTCAGTCATGTACACAGTTCGTAGTAGGTCACACTATGGGTCAATAGTAATAATAACCTGAATAATAAACAACCCCAGTTCCATGAGGAAAGACGTTTATTGATCTTTATGTGGTCATGAGATGATCACGATGGTATCGATGATGGTTGATCATGAGGTGGTTGTGAGATGATCACGATGGTAAGAATGATTGATATATATGCTAGTTACGAGATAACATCCGAGAAGAGTAAGTTGGTCCATGTGTAGGATCGAAAGTATGTATATAGGGGGGGGGGGTGATTAGACTACTTGACCAAATAAATCTTTCCTTTTCCCAATTGTAGTTCTTGGCAGATTTTAGCAATTAGCACAAGTCAAGCAATCAACCTACACATGCAATTCTAAGAGTATAGTAGCGGAAAGTAAAACATTGCATATGAAGGTAAAGGGAAGGGTTTGGAGAAGGCAAACACAATGGAGACACAAAGATTTTTAGCCTGGTTCTAATAGGTGGTGCTATCGTATGTCCACGTTGATGGAGACTTCAACCCACGAAGGGTAATGGCTGCACGAGTCCACGGAGGGCTCCACTGACGAAGAGTCCACAAAGAAGTAACCTTGTCTATCCCACCATGGCCATCACCCACGAAGGACTTGCCTACTCGAGTAGATCTTCACGAAGTAGGCGATCTACTTGCCCTTACAAACTTCTTGGTTCAACTCCACATCATGACGGAGGCTCCCAAGCGACACCTAATCAATCTAGGAGACACCACCCTCCAAAAGGTAATAGACGGTGTGTCGATGATGAACTCCTTGCTCTTGTGATTCAAATGATAGTCTCCCCAACACTCAACTCTTTCGCACATATTTGGATATGGTGGAAGAAGAATTGAAGTGGAAAGCAACTTGGGGAAGGCTAGAAATCAAGGTTCAAATGGTAGTAATGGAATCTCTTGATCTCAACACATGACTAGGTGGTTCTCTCTCAGAAAATGAATGGTGGAAGTGTAGGCACGTTCTGATGCCTTCCTCCAATGAGGAAGAAGGGGTGGAGGGGTATATATAGCCTCCACACAAAATCCAACCTTTATACACTTTTGACCAATCTCGATGGCACCGATCTGTTCAAAATTATGAACGTTAGGAATCTCGGTGGGACCGACTGGAGCAATTCGGTGGGACCGATCTGCTATGGCTTAGGGCAAAAGTTATCATGGTGGCGCTGATTGAACTATCTCGGTGGTACCGTAATAATTAGAGCATGGCAATAGATAGTTGGTCAAGCCATCTCGGTGAGACCAATTGCAAGTTTTGGTGATACTGAAATAATTACAACAGGAAACGCAGAGTTGGAAAGGCCATCTCGGTGAGACCAAGATCTGTATCAGTCGGACCGATTTGTTTGGGTTTAGACAGTGGCTATGTCAAATTAACTGTGTGGCGCCGGGTAGGAAATATCGGTGGGGCCAAGTTTGGAAATTAGGGTTTGGACATATTTGGATGGAAAAAAAGTGGCTGAGGGTTTTGGAGCAATATCACTAAGCACTTGAGCAAACATATCATTAAGCAACACTTCATCCCCTTTTAATAGTATTGGCTTTCCTATGGACTCATTATGATCTTGGATCACTAAAATAGAAATGAAGATTCTTCAGCTTTTGCCATTCTTTGTCATTATCATTTTGAGGGGTCCACTTCTTTAGTCCATGACATGCCAATCATTGAACATCCTGAAATATTCATCTTGTAATTTCAATGAGATATATGTTTTTATGAATTACCAAAACCACCCGGGGATTAGTTGCACTTTCACCACGAGACCTTAAACGTCAACTCCCTCTCATGCATTATCATCATGTTCATATCATGAGTGACATGTATATGCCATTCTCACTCTCATATTGTTGTAATAGTGTCATGTTTATCACTGATAATAAACATGTAAATGCCATGCTACTGTGTGTCTTGATTGCTTTGGTTGTTGTGAGCTTGCGGGTACATTCAAAGTACTCACCTAGCGTGTCATGTCAGATTGCAGGTGATGTCGTGATTGCTTTCTTGTCGAGAACCCCGAGCTTGCGAGCTAGGTCATGTCCCAGCCAGAGTTCCTGCAGAGTGGAGTCCATCGCTGTCGTTGCTGTTTCGCTACTAGATGTCACTCCGCTGTTGTGAGTTGTCCCACTGCTAGCATCGAGCTACCTTAGCGGGTGTAGTGTCGCATTGTCGATGTAATCCTTTGTATATCCGGACCCTTGTATCCAAAATATTTGTACCAAGATTTGATTTATTCTATGCCAAGCAATGTCGTATTTCAGAAGACTTGGTCTCTGGGCTGGAATGCAGGGTGTTCCGGTTCTTCTGAGCCGGGGTGCCACACTAGAGGACATGGCAGAGATGCTGATACGTCTCCATCATATCTATAATTTTTTATTGTTCCATGTTGTTATATTACCATTCTTGGATGTTTTACAATCATTTTACAACCATTTTATATCATTTTTTGGTACTAACCTATTGACATAGTGCCAAGTGCCAACTGCTGTTTTCTGCTTGTTTTTTACATCGCAGGAAATCAATATCAAACGGAGTCCAAAGGCAGCAAAACTTTTTGTGGAATTTTTATGGACCAGAAGACACCTGTTGGGCCAGAGAAGCACCTAGGGGTTGCCCCGAGGGGGGCTCAACCTACCAGGGCGCACCAGGGCCCCCGGGCGCGCCCACGTGGGTTGTGCCCACCTTGGTGGCCACCCCAATATTCCAGAAGCCCTAGGAGAGTCGAGGAAAATTCCAGTCGTCGCAAGTTCCAGAACCACCAGATCCAATCTAGACACCATCACACAGGGGTTCATGAAGTCCATTGGTGCCTCTCCAATGATGTCTGAGTAGTTCTTTGTAGACCTGCGGGTCCGTAGTTAGTAGCTAGATGGCCTCCTCTCTCTCATTTGATTATCAATACAATGGTCTCTTGGAGATCCATATGATGTAACTCTTTTTGCGGTGTGTTTGTTGGGATCCGATGAACTTTGAGTTTATGATCAGATCTATCTTTTTATATCCATGAAAGTTATTTGAGTCAGAGAACCTGTGCCGTTTTCAGATCAAGCTAAACCCAGAGAAATGCGTATTCGGGGTACCAGCAGGCCAGCTCCTTGGTTTCCTGGTATCTGAACGCAGCAGCGAGTGCAACCCAGCGAAGATCAAGGCCATTGAGAGAATGGAGAGGCCAACTCGCATACGGGACGTCCAGAAGTTCACCGGGTGCCTGGCATCGCTCAGCCGATTCATCAGCCGGCTGGGCGAAAAGGCACTCCCCTTGTACCAACTGATGAAGAAGACCACTTGCTTTGAATGGAACAACAAGGCGGATGAAGCCTTCCAACAGCTCAAGAAAGTGTTGTCCACGCCGCCTGTCCTGGCGGCACCAACAGACAAGGAACCCATGTTCCTTTACATAGTCGCCACCAGCCAGGTGGTCAGCACTGTCATTGTGGTCGAGCGCCCAGAAGACGGCAGGTCCTTGCCTGTCCAGAGGCCGGTCTACTACTTGAGTGAGGTGTTGTTAGTCTCCAAGCAGAACTACCCCCATTACCAGAAGATGTGCTATGGCATGTACTTTGCCGCCAAGAAACTCAAGCAGTATTTCCAAGAGCATCCGATCACAGTCGTATGAACGGCCCCGCTAGCTGAGATCATGAGCAACAGAGATGCTTCAGGCAGAGTGGCAAAGTGGGCCATTGAGCTGGCCTCCTTTGCCATCTTCTACCAGCCCCGCACCACCATCAAATCGCAAGCACTGGCCGACTTCCTCGTCGACTGGGCCGAGACCCAGTACCTGCCGCCTGCTCCAGATTCAACCCATTTGGGATGCACTTTGACGGATCAAAGATGCGCACTGGCTTGGGAGCCGGCATCGTCCTCACCTCTCCCAAGGGCGACAAGCTCAAGTACACCCTGCAAATCCACTTTGCCGCCTCCAACAATGTGGCCGAGTATGAGGCACTCATTCACGAGCTCCGGATGGCCAAAGAGATTGGCATCCGCCGGGTGCTGTGCTATGGTGACTCAGATTTGGTTATCCAGTAGTCCTCTGGGACTGGGACGCCAAGGATGCAAACATGGCAAGTTACCGTATCCTTGTCCAGCTGATCAGTGGGCTATTTGACGGCTGCGAGTTCCTCCATGTGCCACGAGACGACAACGTGCAAGCCGACGCCTTAGCACGAATTGGCTCCACCCATCAAGCAATACCAGCCGGTGTGTCCCTCCAATGCTTGCGCAAGCCGTCTATCAAGCCGTCACGAGAGTCAAAGTCAATCTTCAAGCGAGTCGATCCTGGGGCAGACGACCCAACAACCTCAGCAGCTGGCCCGGGGACTGCTCCAGCAGGCGGCCAAGAAACTTCAACTCCAACAGACGGCCCAGGGACTGCTGCACCGGCACTTGGCCCGGGGACTGCTGCGCCTAGCCCGGGGACTGCTCCAGCAGGCGGCCAAGAAGCGTCAGCTCCAGCAGACGGTCTGGGGACTACTGTTGCCGGCCTGGGGACTTCAGAAGCACAGCAGGTGGCTCACCCCAGCCCTCCACCTCCCGGCCCAACCACCCTGGTTTCAGTGGCAGAAGTAACAGGAGTCTCAGCACCATCTTGGGCACAGCCAATCCTCAGTTTCCTGCTCAAAGGAGAGTTGCCAGCAGATGAAACCTTGGCACGGCAAGTTCAACGCCGAGCTTCAGCATATAGAATAGTTAATAGAGAGCTTGTCAGAAGAAGTGCAACAGGCGTCTTCCAGCGCTGCGTGGAAGCAGAAAAGGGTCTGGCAATTTTGAGAGATATTCATCAGGGGGAGTGCGGCCACCACGCGGTCTCAAGATCCCTCGTTTCCAAAGCCTTCCGCCATGGTTTCTTCTGGCCAACTGCTTTGGACGATGCCAAAGATTCAGTCAAGAAGTGCAATGGCTGCCAGCGCTTCAGCTCCAAGCAACACTTGCCGGCTTTTGCACTCAAGACCATTCCGATCACTTGGCCGTTTGCAGTTTGGGGACTGGACATGGTGGGTCCTTTGAAGACAGCCCACGGCTGCTTGACCCATTTGCTCGTGGCTGTGGACAAGTTCACCAAGTGGATCGAGGCAAAGCCGATCAAGAAACTCAACGGCCCAACTGATGTTACCTTCATCGCTGATATCACAGTCCGGTATGGCATACCACACAACATCATCACCGACAACGGCACAAACTTTGCCAAAGGCGCATTGGCCCGTTTCTGCGCAATGCAGGGCATCCGACTGGACTTAGCGTCTGTTGCCCACCCGTAGTCAAACGGCCAAGTTGGGCATGCAAACGACCTTATCTTGTCCGGCATCAAGCCCCGGCTGGTCGAGCCTTTGGAACAATCAGCCGGCTGCTGGATCGAAGAGTTGCCGTTTGTACTCTGGAGCCTCAGGACAACTCCGAACAAGTCAACCGGCTTCACTCCCTTTTTCCTCGTCTATGGGGCCGAGGCCATCATCCCAACAGATGTTGAGTTTGACTCGCCTCGTGTCACCATGTACACAGAAGCAGAAGCAAGAAAAGCACGAGAAGACGGCGTGGACCTGCTGGAGGAGGCCCGGCTGGTAGCACTCCGCCGGTCCGCCATCTACCAGCAGGGTCTCCGTCGCTACCACAGCCAGCGAGTCAGGCCATGCTCCTTCCGCGAGGGAGATCTTGTGCTCCGGCTGATCCAGCGAACAGCCGGCCACCACAAGCTCTCAGCCCCTTGGGAATGACCATTCATCATCAGCAAGGTACTAGGCAATGATGCCTACTACCTCATCAATGCGCAGAAGCCAAGAGCACGCAAAAGAGACGACTCAGGCAAGGAGTCGGAGTGCCCGTGGAACGCAAACCTACTTCGCCGCTTTTATAGCTAAAGACAGTATGTGTCGTGTTATCTACTTTATTTTGAGAAACAATGGGACCCCTGAGGAGTTCTCGGGGACTGTCCAACCCTTTATCTTTATGATAAGATTTATGCTTGTGAATGAGTATTTCCATTCCTTCGCCCGGCACCGGGACCAAGCAGACGGCCCGGGGGCTTGCCGCCTGCCCTATGTTTAAAGCTTTTCCTTCAACAGTCAGACAAGTAATGTGCCAGTATCCAAGCCCTCTCCCACCTATAGTGATAGACTCGCAGAACACGGCTGTCTGACTGGCGGGAGTCAAAGGCAGGACGTGGTGCCCACATGAAAAATGTTTAAAGAAAAACAAACATAGGGCAAGACGACCCTTCATAAAAGATAGCCGACTGCTGAGCAGCCGGCCAGCCGGCTTCTAGCTTAACCAAACCTCATTCCAGAGGGCGGGATACTTGCCTATCCAGGAAACAGCTAAGTACCTGACCCAGTCACAGACCACAGAGTGGCTGTCTGGCTGGCGGGACGGCAGTTAAAGGAAACAGGAAAAGAAAAACTCCTGAAGGAACAAAGGACGGTGCTAACTCTAGAACCCATCAAACATCATAGACATATGCAGAATTAAGAGAATATTTATAAGAAAAGGTCTCGAAGGCCGCCTTCCAGCAATATCTTACGAGTACACCCAGTGGGTGGAATTGTTCGAACTAATCCTACCAAGTCTTCAAGAAAAACAGGAAATGAAAGATACACAACGACGCCTAAGCTAGAGGTGCAACAGGCGGAGCAGGTGGCACGACGGGATCAACGGGGCCGGCTGCTGGGGGGCGCCTGATGGGTCTCAGCCTGGTCGCTTCCCGCAGCAGACGGCGCCGTCCCGCTGGGCCCGCTCGTGGAGGCCTGATCGGGCTGGTAGCGAGAAGACGGCTCCGCCTCCTGGGAGCTGGCTTCCTCATCGCCGTCTTCCTCGTCCTCGTCGTCGTCGCTTGAGGTGATCTCCTCATCTAGCTCCTCCGGCGCCGCCAGGTCCAGCCCAAAGTTATCGGGTGGCACCACATGGCCGTTCTCATCCAACTCTGGGATGAAAACGGCAGTGTCGGTGTATTTGGCATGGGAGGCGGCGCGCTTGACAAGATCTCCTCGCACCGCATCCAGTTCGGACTCAGCTTCCAAGCGGAAGGTCGCCAGCTGGGCGAGGTCCAGGTCCGGATACCAACCCTTGGCAAATTCCAGGGCGGTCCGTGCACCGGCCCTCGCTGTAGCGCCATTCCAGGCCTCGAAGCGGCGGTCGGCCGCCTCGAGCCAGTCGGCGGTCTGGCTGGGAGTGCGGAGTACTAGGACATCTGGCCAGAGGGCGGCCAGTACTTGGACCCCGGCGTGTTGCAGACGGCGGAGCAGGCGGTGGGCCGGCTCAAGGCGCGCCTTGATGGCGAGAAGCTGTTCGTTGGGAGTCCGGAGCGCATTGGGTGCGATCACCCGGACCGCCTAGCGCCTCTCGTCGCGCTGGGCCTCAATAGCCTGGCTGGCGGCAACAGACTGGCCAGGGAAGAATTCTGCGTGAAGGACAAGACAAAGAATCAGAAAAAAGAAAGGCGGTCATAGCAGACGGCAACCACGTGAAAGCAGGGCAGGCGGCTTACCATCGACCATGTCCGGAATGGCCCCGTAGCCGTCCTGCAGGGCCGCCTCCTTCTCGGCCCAGTTCGAGCGTTCAGTCTCGAACTCGGCCTGAAGGAGCTCCTCAGCATCCGCCAGCTTCCCGAGCTCCGCCTTGTGTGTCGCCGCCTGGTCTGCCATCTCCTTGGCCAGGCGGTCATGGTCCTGGGCGGCGAGGCTGCGCTCCTGCTTCTTGGAGGCGAGTTCGGCCTAGAACCCGCCCAGCTGATTGCGGAGGTCGGTCGCAGTCACTGGCAAGAAAGGGGAAGGAGCATCAGCATCAGCAAGAAGACAAGACAACCTTAGAGTTCCAAGCCGCCTGCTCAGCAGCAGGCTCGGAACTCGGGGACTACACCCAGCGGGTGCGCTGACGCGCCCCCGCAAGGAGGAAAAGAAGACACTTACCCTGGCTTTCGGCCAGAGCAGCCCTCAGATGCGCCAGCTCCTGACGCTGGGAGTTGAAGGCCGCCACCCGAAGATTGTGGTAATCCTGCAGCAAGAAACAAGTCAGCCCACAAAGTAACGCCTTGGAGTTCCAAGCCGCCTGCTCAGCAGCCGGCTCGGAACTCGGGGACTACACCTAGTGGGTGCGCTGACGTGCCCCCACATAAGAAATTGAAGAAATAAAAACAGATGCAAGGAGTCAACGTACCCGGACGGAGATCCGCGTAGCCAGGAACTCCCGCAAGACCGTTTGCACAACCTCGCCCAGAGAGTTGAAGCGTTCGAGGACGTCTCATGACGCGACGATCAGCGCGCCGCCACCTCCGGGCGCCCAACTTGGCGGCGCTGCACTGGTGGCCTTGTTATCCGGTGATGACGAGCTGCCGACGCCGGCCTCTACTCGCCGCGGCGCTGAGGCCGCCCTCGCAGGACGCGGACGGGCGGTGGCTCGGGGGGTCGGCAGCGGGCCTGCCACCAGCATGCCTTCTGCCGGCGGTACCTCCGCTCCCACGGGTCGGCTGTCCTGCGTTCCAGTAGGCGGCGCGGGAGGGGTCGGTTCCGTCTCCATGACGGCGTGGCCGTCCCTTTCCTTGTCATGAGCCGGCTGCTCGCCAGCAGCCGACACTTGGACGGACGGCCCCAGAGGGCCCATGTCCTGGGGGTTGGTGTGGTCCGCCGGCTGCTTGAGGCCCGCCTCTTGTTCCTGAACTTGGGCAGCGGCATCCGCCTGGGCCTTGGTGGCTGCCTCGGCCTCCGCCTTAGCAGCAGTGTCAGCCTCCCGCTCTTCACGCGCCTCTCCGGCATTCCTCTCCATCGCCTCCCGGAGCGCGGCGGCAGGGTCCACACGGCGCGGCGCAGGAGGGGCATCCGTGCCCCCAACCATAGAGCCCACAGGCGCCCGCGAGAGAGAAAGCGGGGCGCTGTTCAGGCATTCCCAAGAAGACAGCAAAATCAGCCACGAAGGGGGCGAAAAATTAGAATGAATGCAGAAAGAAAAAAGAATGCGACACTTACGCAGACATGGCTGGCCTAGGCTTGAGGACCCTAGGAAGGGCTGCTTTGGCGGCCGCCTCCTAGCGTCTGCTGGTGGCGGCTGAGAGCTTGAGCCGCTTGAGCTTGCCGCCAGCTGGCCCGGCAGAGCACCGGCATTTCACGCCGCCGGCTGCGGTCGATGGCGCCACCTGATAGCTGCCACGTTCAGGTGGGTTCGCCTCTTGGACGCGAAGAGGCGCTTCCTCCTCCTCATCATCATCATCCGGCCAGTTCTCGACGCCGCCTCCTGACGGGCCACCTGCTGGCTGGCCCTCGTCACCTGTTACCTCCTCTTCCTCCATAGTGGCGGCCCCCAGATCGGGGTCGCTCGTATCACTCTGGGAGCGGTCTGGTTCCAGAGGGCGACCCGGCTGGTCGGAGCCAGGCTCTGGCTGGCCAGGGAAGATCAGTAGGCGGCACAAGGGTCAGGCAACTGGGACAGGTGGAGAAAGTAAATAAGAAGAAGGAAAGAGGGAGCTCACCGCAGGCGGCGGATTGTTGCGGCTGTACGGCGGCTTGCCGAACGCCCAGCCCGAGTCGGAGAGCTTGTAGTTGGAGACAGAGTTCACCAAAAGGGCCACCTCCTTGTATGGCATCTGCTTGGTGCAGGTCCAGCTCGGGTCCCGGCGCCCACTCATGTCGCAGATTAGATGCGGGCGGGACTGCAGCGGCAACACCCGGCGCTCTGCAAAAATGAGCAGAAGGTCCGAGAAAACCAGGCCCTCGTTGTCCCTCATCTCCCGGAGGCGCCGCATGGCGATGGAGGCCCCTTGTGTGAGGGAGACGGTCTGGGTCTTCCAGGAGGCATGGGGTTCGGCAGGCGGGCCGGGTGCCCAGTTCGGCGGGCCGATAAAGTCGTGCGCGGGGTCGACGTTGGAGACGTAGAAATACGTCTTTTGCCACTGCTTCAACGAGTGCACGAGAATAGGTGGCGGGAAGTAGTTCTTGGCCCCGCTGCGCTTCATCGTGATGCACCCACCGCACTGGGCCGCCACGCCCTGGACCGCGATAGCAAGCTTCATATAATAGAGCTCGGTCAACAGCTCCATTGTGGGGAGTATCCCGAAGTACCCCTCACAAAGGACGACGAAGGCTTACAGCGTCACCACCGTGTTCGGCGTGAGGTGGTGAGGCTGTATGTTGAAGAACTCGAGGAAGGAAGGAAGAAGCCGCTGGCGGGGAGCCCGAAGCCGCAAGAGAAGTGCGAGCGGAAGACGACCCGCTCGCCGAACCGCGGCACCGGCCTGATTTCCACCGCCAGCGCCAGGCGCATGGCGACCTTGTCTTCCGGGGGCAATCGCGGCGCGCGGCGGAGGTAGAAAATGTGCTCCTCAAGGACCTTGCTGCCATCCCACTCGCTGGAGTGGTGGGTCTGCGCCGCTCCATCCATGGCTCGAGGCAAGGGCTCGCTCCGACGGAGTGCTGCGAGCGGCGGGGGAGAGAAGCGTGAGGGAGAGCGAAGAGGAAAAGGAGAATCGGGCAAGGGTGTGTGCGCGAGCGGCGCTGCCCCCCCCCTTCCCGAGCCTACTTATAGGCTCGGGGTGACGAAGCCGAGGGGGCGAGGGCGTGGGATTTACTGCTCCACGCCCCGCACGATACCCACCTTTTTCGCACCTAATCCTCGCGCATTAAATGTGCATGGGGAGGGCAATTGATTGCCTCTGTCGCATTAGATCCGCGCGCGGATCAAGGCCGTGTAGTAGCGGGCCCCAGCCCGTTGCTATGTCCTGTCGCGCGCGTGGGCCGGCAGGATGATGTGACGGGGTGATGACATGTGGAATACCACCAACGGGCGGCAGGCCCACGCCACAGCCCGCCATCCAGGCGGTATCTTCTTCCTAAAGATTTGAAGACAGAGGCCCGGCTACCAGAAGCCGGTCCTTTCGTGTCTGCATTGACGTTGCGGGTCTCAATCGAGCCGCCTCTTTGGAGCCCTTCTAGCGGACGGCGGTCGGCCGGAGGAGGGCCCTCCCCTGCAGCTACGTCTGCACACGTTCCAGCACCTCGTGCGGCAGGCTTTGGGGGCTCGGGAGGCCCAGTGGCAGGCGGTCTAGACGGAGCGAGAACCATACCCACGCGACCGCTGAGAGCCTCCGGAGCCCCTGGGCCTCAGGAGCCGGACGATCTTCAAGAGTGACTCGCATGGGTCGCGTCTTTAGCCACCCCAACTCTTCTTCGACTAGTATCAGGTGACGCTTCAGGTATCCAATCGAGGGCGCCCCCCCCGGGCCGCATCATCCTTGGGCTGCTGGGGGCTATCCCACCGCAGTCGTCTCCTTTTAGTGCATGATCAAGGCTAGTTTCTCCTTCCTATTCGCATTATCTGCATGCTTGGCGATCTCACTGCCACTAAAGTCATGAGCCCTTGCGAGCCCACTCGCGACCGCCCCATGATTAAGGACTGGCACGACGTATGTGCTCGGGTCCGTCCCTACAGCGTCGCTAAACCCAAGGGCTGAGCTCTGTCTCATGAGCCATTCCCGTGACGTCACCTCCCGTGGTACTTGGTGCCTTGTTCTCGCATGGGCTTATCATGGATGGGTAAGTAGGGGCCCGTGGAAGGTGCCTCGCTCACGCGAGAACCGCGCGTCAGTTGTTTTTCTTTTGGATCGTTGCGGGAGAAGACTGGGCACGACGTCTGTTCTCGGGTCCGTCCCTGTAGCATGGATAAATCCAGCGGCTGAGCTCTGTCTCGCGAGCCATTCCCGTGACGTCACCTCCTAGGGTCATTGGTTCCGCGGCCTTCTCATGCAATACCCTCTAGAGATGCACTCAGCGCATGTCAACACAACACCTCTCTTTTCACCTTTTGCAGAAGAAGACTCAGGCGCAACCCGCCTCAGGGTAGGGTCTCGTGAGTGATGCGTAAGCTCATGAGAACATCCTCAGAATCGTTCAGCTTGTCCTAAGGAGGGCCCATATACACCTTGGCTGTCCTGCCGTGCAAGCCACGTGTCAGGACGGGGCTGTACACACCCCGGAGTCTCTCCCGGTGGGAGGCTCCCTCCCATGGTTTAGTGGAAGTGCCATGCTCCGCGCTGGCAAAACCAACCGAGGAGCGGTTAAGCCCACGAACCAGTGGAAGCACCAAGCTCCATGCTGGCCGCTACGACCAAGGCAGGGTTATACCCACACTCCGCACAACTGTGGTAGCTCTATGCTCCGCACTAGTTATAAACAACTAAGGGCGGCCCCCACTGGTCGCACCAACCTCAGGGAGCTTTTCAGCTCACGACGCTCACAGCTTCTCCTTGGATGGGTGCCGCGAGGGGGGCTAGGCCCGGGGGCTATGCTCGGGTCACGCCTGGCAGACGCCACCCTACCAGGTGCCCAGACACCTGGCCTTCTCGCGCCCCCATCCCAGGCGAAGCCTCGTGAGCAAGGTATGGTGCTCGTTCTCCCTCATGAGAGTTGTTCGTACGTCAAGGGGGACCCCTGGGCATCGCGACCAGGGGCCTCACTAGTCACGTAGCCCTTCACTCCTTGAGCCCGGCGCTCAACGGCGGTCGAGGTATGCGCGGGGCTTGGCCCTGTCAACGAAGAACGCAAACGGGATCGCTCGAACGTCAAGGGGGACCCCTGGGCATTGCGACCCAGGGGCCTCACTAGCCACGTAGCTCCTCATCCCTTGAGTCTAGTTATTACGATAACCCGGGTCACCCGGAGGGCTCAATGGCGATCGAGGTATGTGCAGGGTTGGGCCCTGCCGACATAGAGCACCTAAGAAAACATGAAAGGAAGCAAGCACGGAAATCATTAAGTTATTACAATAGTACCAAGTTTTTCAAATTCAAACGCCTCCCGGAGGCACTGTCACTTCTCTCTCTGGACAGGAGCAGATCAGGCATCACCAAGCGCATCATCACCAGTCTCCGCCTCTTCGGCTGCGGTAGCAGTGGCCTGGAGGAACGCCTCCACCAGTTCTGTGACCTTCGCCCCCAGGGCCTCAGCAGTCGTGCCCTCTATGCTCGTGGTCACGGGCTCGGACAGCGAGGCCAGGTCAAGAGCGGGATCACGAAGACTTAGGTGGCCGCACACCTGCATCAGGACCAAGGTAAGGAGCATGCGGATTTCGACGTCTGCTAACTGGCCAATTGCGGCCGCAACCTCGCGCAGGGACTTCACAAGCGCGGCGAGGAGCCCGGCGGGGCCTTCCTTCGGGGCGGCCAGCGGCTTCTTGAACCCTTCCCCGTAGGAGGCCTGTGGTGCAATACGGGCCTCGAGATCAAAGGCGGCGAGGGCCTCGCGACTCACCGTTGCCGAGGCCGCAAGGGCGTCTTCCTTGTCGCGCGTAGCTTGGGTTGCCTTGGCCTGCTCAGCCTCGACCTTCAGCTTCTCCAGGCTCGCACGGTCAGCAAGCTGCTCTTGTTGCAGCCGGGAGATCTCAGCCTTTTGCGCCTCGAGCTCCTTCCCCAACCTCTCGAGCTCCAGGGCGCGCCTAGTGCCTTCCTCGCGAAGGGCCTCCAGCTCGCTCTCCGCCTCAAGGCAGCGCTTCTCGAAGGACGCAGCATCCGCTCGCGCGACGTCACGTGCCAGCGTGGCTGCCGTAGCTGTCTCTTGACCCTTGGCAGCGATCGCTGAGGCCTAGTTCCAGGAGGCCCACGCGGACTCGTCCGCCAGGAGCCACCCAGAGATCAGCCCCAGGAGTCCCTCCATCGCGGCGGAGGCAGCCTCCAAGGTCTCAGGGCCAGGCTACGCCGACTGGCGCAGGGGCTCCAACAAGACCGGCTGCTCGACCAGGGGCTCGGGGGCTCCGGCCCCCCTTGCTGAAGCAGCCGGAGTAGGAGCTGCCGTGGCCTCGCAAACAGCGATGACGCCCTCAAGCGATGCCGCCGCCGCATGCCCGGTGGCCCAGTTGGCCGAGACGCCCAGAGTCGTGGCACCCTTCTCCGCAGCCACATCAGCAGCAGGAGCAGCAGGGCACCGCGACATGACCTCCCCCTTCGCCTTCTTCATCATGACACCCAGGCTGCCGCATCAGGAGAAGCGCGTCAGGGACACAACAACTATGGATAACAGGAGATTGCACACTTACTCGTCAGAGGCGAGGCGCGCCCTCCTCTTCACCTGCAGGTCAGCCGCAGCCGCTGGTGCTATGGGCATGCCAGTAGCCCGGATCTTGGCAAGGCGCGAGGCCACAGACCTGGGCACAGCCGTGGTCACCAGTTTCGCTGGCACGGCACTCCTCGACGGGGTCACCATGTTGCTTCCCCCGGATGCAGCGCGTCTGGATCGTCGTGGAGTGGTCGCCAGGGGCCGTCCGGCGGCACCTGCGCCTGACGCCACTGCTCCAGTGGACGCCTCGGAGGAGTCCCCCTCGTCAACCCGGTCCTCGTTGTCCAGGGTCTCCTCCGAGTTCCCCTCGTCGCTCCCATCGTCGGCGCCCGAAGACACGTCAACCGTAGGCGGACCAGCCACGGGGACCCTGAAACCTGACACGGCCTTCAACAGCCTGACCTTGTCAGGGCGGCTGTACAGCGGCAGGTGGATCCCGGAGAGGTCCTCGGGAACCATCCCTAGGAGAGTGACTGAGGCGAAGTCCAGATCGGCCTCGGCCAGCGCCCCCGAGCGCAGCCGGAGCCTGTCGTCGTCACCCATCAGCTCCCACATGGGGCATGAGTGTGCCTGCAGCGGCGCCAGATGCTGCCACAAGAACTCCTTCACGATCCGGGCCCCTTCAAGCCTCGAGCCCAGGTCGGCTTCAATCCTTGCCAGAACAGGCCCGACAAGGGGGTCGGTGAGCTTCGCGTAGCTCCCACCGGCGAATTTCGCCGGATGGGCGGTAGGCAGCACCAGCAGTGGATGAACGCGCTGGGCATCCAGATAGACCCACCTCTTGTGGTGGGAGTCTATATTCTTCCCCGCTATCATCAGCCGGCAGCCCTGGCGCTGGAAGACGTAGGAGACACAGCCCGAGCATGGACCCTCGTCATACCGTCGCATGGAGAAGAAGTGGCGGAAGAGGGCGACAGTCGGTCTCACCCCCACGAGCGCCTCGCAGTAAAAGGCGAAGAGCGACAGGACGAAGATGGAGCGAGGCTGGATGAGGAGAGAATGCACCTAGTAAAGTTCCAGGATGGCGTAGAAGAACTCTGAGAAGGGCGGCATGAGCCCGACGGTGATGCTGTGAAGGAGGAAGGGGTAGCAGGACTTTGGCAAGATCCGCGTCGCGGTGGATCCGGCCCAAATCCCCATCGGGCCATGCTCGTTGTGGACGCTCGACAAGAAAGGCTGGACCTCTGAATCGTCCTCGTCCTTGGTGATGGAGGACTCGTCGAGCGCCGCCTCAAGGGAAGAAGCAGATCCGGACGCCGGCGTGGTACCCTTGCTTTTCTTCGCCATTGCTGAAGGTGCCGGAGGATACAGGCGATTTAGGAAGGCAGGAGGCATAGGAGGAGGAAATCTAAGCAGGAAGGAAGGGAAGCGATAACTCCCCTGTAGCGGAGACGGCCCCTTTTTGTAAAACTTCACGGTTGCTGAGACTGCGTGGGGAGCGGGGTCGCCCACGTCCCATCCAACCGTCACGCGCCATCCTGGCCCTCAGCCATTTTGGGGCCCACGGCGCTTCGTCCTCGGCTAACGTTTCACCCCGAAGCCAACTCCTCGCGCGCCTTGGGCCCGGGGGCTACTGTCGGTGTCCAGGGAACCAGGGTACACAGACATGCCTGTCTGTGAGCCGCGACGCGCTCCTACCACGGCATGGTACGGCCCAGCTGACCGACCAGCTGCCCAAGACCCTCGCGAGGGGGCTAGACCTCGCGAGGAGAACAACGTCAAGACCCCCTCAGGAGCGGCCTCGGCAAGGTGCTCTGGAGGGGTGGAGAACCCAAGGCCAAGCCTGCCTCAGGAGGAGGCAGTGACATAAGCAGTGACGCACCGCGCTAGCGGGTGCCAACGCCCGCCACGGCGCAGTTGCCGTTTCGGTGCAAAGGAGGCAGCGCAGGCGCAGGTTCCCAAGGAGCGGGACAAAGGTTTCCCCCTTGGTGTAATAAGACCGAAGACCGCAAGGACGACAGGGAGGATGTCACCACCGAGCCCACCACCGCGTCACCGCCTGGTCCTTTTGCAGGCGAAGACTGCTTTTGTAAGGGTAGGAACATCCTTGTGTTCCCGCTCAAATATGGCCGTTGTGGGATCCCTTCCCGCCTTAACATTTCGGGGGAAGAGGACCCTGGCCACCTATATAAGTAGCTAGGATCCGCATCATAGGGGGAGGAGAAGGAGACGGAGCAGATCCATAAACTCTGCCTCCACGCAAAGGAGCAAAAACTCTTGCCTCCCGACCCTCCTGAGCTCAGGAACCACCGTACTATTTCATATTCTTGCCCTCCTGAGGCCAATCCACCAAACCAGGAAGTAGGGTTTTACACCACAAGGTGGCCTGAACCTGGGTAAATTCTTGCGTGCTTCACTTGTTGTTTGCTTGAATCTCTTCACTGGACGAGGGCGAGGCGCTAGGTAGACGTGAGTGGGAAAGATCTTCATTCACGCCCCTATGTTCGAACTTCTTGGGTTTGTAGAGCCCGTAATCCGACAGAATCAGGCCTGCCCAGAGGGCGTGAAGATGGAGGGGGACCTTGGTGGCTGTCCTGTTAATTTTTGGTGCGGGAAGCTGATGGGCCTCTAACCCCTCGTTGGTTACCCCAAGTGGAAGGTGTAAGATGCAGTGTTGTGGAAGTTTTTCCCTTAGCAAAGATGCCAAGGATCGAATCCCCAGAGACTCCTAGGTTCAACAAGTAGGTGTCAACTGCTAACGGCGCCAGATATTAGCAATCAACGTGGACCTGCACACAGATACAAATAACTTTGCTCCCAACGAGTACAGAGAGGTTGTCAATCCCTCCGGCCTTGTAGTTCACAAAGGATTAAAAGCAGATGATAGTAGTGATAGATAATGTTTGCAATAGTAAATAATAGCGAAAAGTAAATAGTGGATGTGATCAATGATGGTAATATGGACCGGAGTCTCATGATGTTCACTAGTGATGTCTCTCTCCCAAAAGACGATAAAACAGCTATGTGAGGTAAACAAATTACAGCTGGGCAATTGACAGGACCAATGTTGACTATGTTGCAAGAAAGGTTGAGGTTCAAAGCATGGGCGGTACGCCAAAGTAAGTAGACCGAAATCCATCAATGCCTACTACTAATCATCCACCTTGAGATATCTACCCAGAACATCTCGCTTGTATTAAGTTGCGAGCCCCACCCATAGTGTAAACTCAAAGCAACAGACAACTGCATTAAAAGAACTTTGCGTAAAGTAAACAATCCTTGCACCCGCGGGCACAAGCACCGTTGTTTTCCCCCTTGTGGCAACAGCACATCCCCTAGACTCATGTTTCTGTCACTCAAACTAGTCATCGAGGGGCATGAACCCACAATCAAGCATAACGTTCCCTCTTGGAGTCACTACCTACTACTTGGCCAAAGCAATAAATAACAACGGAGAACATGCAAGAATTACTTACGAACATAAATATAAAAGAGGTGAATCAAATATATTACTCAAGAACAATCTGAACATAATCTCATAATCCATCGGATCCCAGCAAATCAACATAGCAACAGCATAAGGATTACATATGTGCCTCGATCATGTAGGGCAGCTCACGAGGACTAATTAGTGAAGCACAAGAACGGGAGTAGAACATCACATAGCTACTGGTCATGGACTCATGGTCCAAGGGAGACTACTCACGACTCATCCGGGAGGCGTCCATGGTGGTGGAGAAGCTCCCGGTGGTGATCCTCCCCTCCGGCAGGGTGCCGGGAAGAGTTCTCCTGGTGCTCCCGATCTTGGAAGCGGCGGCGGCGGAGGAACAGAGATGGGATCGCGAAAAGAGTTCCTGTTCTGAGGGTTTCGGAGGACGCTTTAAATATATGCCAAAGGGGGGCATCGGGGGAGCTTCGGGGGTCCCAGGCGCCCCCCCGGCGCGGCCCAGGGGGGGCGCGCCGCCAGGGCGCCTGGAGCCCTGGTGCCCCCCCCGGCTGTCCTTCGAACGCACGGTAGTTTTCGAAACGCTGATTTTTTATATAATTTTTCTGGATTTTTCCTGGCAGTTCTTGTAACGTGAAAACCTGAAATACAAAAACAGCCGAAAACAGAAACTGGCACTGGGGTGCATTGGATTAGTAGGTTAGTCCAAATATGATCAAAAGTGTATGGAAGTGTATGAATATCATAGCAATATCACCCAAAAGTAGCATGGAGCAAGCAGAAATTATAGATACGTTTTGGACGTATCAACATCCCCAAGGTTAATTCCTACTCGTCCTCGAGTAGGTAAATGATAACAAGAATAATTTCTGTGGTGACATGCTATTAACCATATAGAACTTTTTATAGTCATATGACAAAAGCTTACTGAGACAATGAATCTGTAGTAATTAAGTTGCCTCATGAGAAAATCACAAATGACTGAAAGTTTTACAACATGAAACTGAAACAGCAAGAAGATTTGCAATGAACATGATGTGCAAAATATGATAAAGTGATATCTAGCTTGCCCCCTTTAGTGAAGCAAAACATAAATGTAAGGGCACCTTCAAGGTTTAAGTGATGACTAGATACAATGATTTCAAAATAAACGATATCACAATCATGCAAAAGACAATGCTACTTTGGGACAATGCACATTACACTCAGAATGACAATCATGCTCTCAGTAGTTGGTGCTTTTAGAAGGTGGAGACTTAAAAAGTAAAAGAATGGTTATGTGTTAGAGCTTTTTGTTTTGAAAGCATAGAAGCAATTTTGTCAACGGTAGTAGTACTTCATATGTGTCATGTATAAGACATCCTATAAGTTGCAAGTCTCATGCATCAAATACCAATAGTGCTCGCACCTTGTCCTAATTAGCTCGGATTTCCATGGGTTATCATTGCATTACATATGTTTCAACCAAGTGTCACAAAGGGGTACCTCTATGCCACCTGTACAAAGGTCCAAGGAGATAAATCGCATTTGATTTCTCGTTTTTGATAGATCTCAACTTGAGGACATCCATACTGGGACAACATAGAAAATAGATGATGGACTCCTCTTTAATGCATAAGCATATTCTCATAAGAGATTGAGGATTAACGTCCAAGCTAAAACTTCCACCATGATACATGGCTTTGGTTGGTGGCCCAATGTTCTTCTCTAACAATATGCATATTCAAACAACCCACGGCAAATCACCCTTACTTCAGACAAGAAGAACATGCATAGAAACTCACATGATATTCAACAAAAGTGTGATAGTTGATGGCGTCCCCAGAAACATGGTTACCGCTCAGCAAGCAACTTATAAGAATTAAGATACATAAGCAACATATTGTTTACCACAATAGTTTTTAAGCTACTTTCCCATGAGCTATGTATTGCAAGGTTAGTTTGCTTAGTACAGGTGGAGGTTAGCAAAAGACTGGGAGAGACCAACTAAGAGAGCAATGACGGTCATAATCATGCAGAGCGACAAAGCAACATTGAATCAGGCATGGTAGTTATATCGCTACTCAGAAATAAAAGATCATCAAGGCTTGACAGACTTTCTTTACAGTCTTAAATATGCATGAGCATACGCCAAGTCAATCGAAATAAATTCTCGAAGGAAGATATTACTAAACCATACCACATCATAGGCAAACAAATCAAGTTGGTACTCCAATAACACATTGGGAACCCCCCCAGCTATTTGAGATTAACCATAAGAAAACCTGAACTACTAAGCACCATTATGCACGTAGCATCTTTATCATAGACATATCAACCAATGAAACGGAAGCAAACTCTCTTAATAAGGTGAGCATGATAATTAAAGAGAGTTCAAGCAACCAACTAGACAAAAGCTCTTTGAAAAGATAAGCATGAATACTAAGAGCTGAACATGATAGTAGCTATTAAAAGACAAAGAACACACACAGCAAAGATAGACATGAAAATTCTATGTTATGTTCTAGGTAGAAGTGGAGCGTGTTTCTCTCCCACATAAAGAATGCTGAGTTCCGACTCGTTATGAAAAACTAAAAAGAAAACTAAAAGCAAGACGCTCCAAGCATAGCACATAACACATGAAGTGATAAAAATATAGCGGAACGAAAGACGAACTGATAATTTTGATGGAGAAGGGGATGCACGGGGCATCCCCAAGCTTAGACGCTTGAGTCTCCTTGAATATTTCTTGGGAGTGCACGGGGGCATCCCCAAGCTTGAGCGCTTGACACTCCTGAATCTCTTTATCATCTTCCCTCGCACACTTGAAAACTCCCTTCATACATAACTCATCATAATCTGATTAGCGAGGTTAGTACCCTTAATAAAATAATTGCACCTTGCTGGAAATAAAGATATTCTTGAAGTTCTACTGTTTCTCAAGATTGCCAAAAGGTTTTTGCAAAGAAAAAGCAAGCTCTTGATTTGCAAAATGAAGGAAAGGCAAAACAGGACAGAATCTGTGAAAAACAGAACAGCAGGTAGTAATTGATCTGTTCGGGATACTTCTGCAACTCAAATCAAAAAACTCAGAACAGACGCACGAAATACAATTATATAGAGAACGCAGTCAAAAAAATTCAGACCAAAAAGATGATCTGGTGATTTTATACGAATTTTTCTATCCAAGGACAGAATCTGTTTCCTGGACAGCACCTCACAACTTTTGAACTTTCTAGCAATCCGAGGCTATACTTGGCACAAATATGAAAAGCAAAGATACAATGATGATGCTACAGCAGTAAACAACATCAAGACACAACAAAAGCAAAAAATTTATTAATGTGGGCTGCCTCCCAAAAGCGCTTTCTTTTATGCCTTTAAGCTAGGCATAATGCATAGAGATCAAGTTTTATCAAGAGTGAAAGAATAGCTAGCCCGTACAACAGACTCAAAAGGTAACTTGATCTTCTTTCGAGGGAAGTGTTCCATCCCTTTCTTGAGAGGAAACTGAAATTTTATATTACCCTCTTTCATGTCAATGATAGCACCAACGGTGCGCAAAAAGGGACGTCCCAAAATAATTGGACATGAAGGATCACATTCAATATCCATAATAGTAAAATCAACGGGAACATAATTATCATTGACAACGATAAGAACATCGTCGATCCTCCCCAAAGGTTTCTTTATGGAAGAATCAACGAGACGAACACCAAAAGAACAAGAATCAAAAGGTTTCAATTTAAGCATATCATATAGTCTTTTGGGCATAATGGAGGTACTAGCTACAATATCACATAAATCATAACAAGAGAAGTTGTTTATCTTAATTTTAATCATAGGATCCCAACCATCTTCTAGCTTTCTAGGTATGGAGGCTTCTACTCTAAGTTTCTCCTCCCTAGCTCTGATAAGAGCATTAGTGATATGCTCTGTGAAGGCAAGGTTAAGTGTGCTAGTGTGGGGATCTTTGGCCATTCCTTGTAGAAAGGTGACAACTTCTGAAATACTACAATTATCAAAATCAATTTTATCATTAGTGGGCAGAATTGTAGTGGCATCCTCTTTGTTTGAATTGCTCTCTATTATAAGAGATTGAACATCTTCCCAAGTTTGGGGAAGCTTAGGAGCAATTTTAAACTGAGGCTCATACTCTTTTCCTGGAAGACCATGACATGGGCATAACCCTCCGTCAAGACTAATGTAATCACAAGGTTTATTACTTTTGTAGATCCCGACAGTGGTAATTGGGGTAATGGAAGAAGGGGTGTACTCCTCCCATTTAGTGTTTCTGATAGAACCCATAATAGCAAGCAAGCAAGATAACTATTTTTGTGATTTTCGATAAAAAGGGTACTAAAGCAAAAACTGAAAAGTAAACTAGCAAGACTAAAAAGCAAAGGTAAAAGATAGCGTGCAACTCCCCTATCCTGAAGAGTGGAGTCCCCGGCAATGGCGCCAGAAAAACTCCTTGATGGGCCTCTAACCCCTCGTTGGTTACCCCAAGTGGAAGGTGTAAGATGCAGTGTTGTGGAAGTTTTTCCCTTAGCAAAGATGCCAAGGATCGAATCCCCAGAGACTCCTAGGTTCAACAAGTAGGTGTCAACTGCTAACGGTGCCAGATATTAGCAATCAACATGGACCTGCACACAGATACAAATAACTTTGCTCCCAACGAGTACAGAGAGGTTGTCAATCCCTCCGGCCTTGTAGTTCACAAAGGATTAAAAGCAGATGATAGTAGTGATAGATAATGTTTGCAATAGTAAATAATAGCGAAAAGTAAATAGTGGATGTGATCAATGATGGTAATATGGACCAGAGTCTCATGATGTTCACTAGTGATGTCTCTCTCCCAAAAGACGATAAAACAGCTATGTGAGGTAAACAAATTACAGCTGGGCAATTGACAGGACCAATGTTGACTATGTTGCAAGAAAGGTTGAGGTTCAAAGCATGGGCGGTACGCCAAAGTAAGTAGACCGAAATCCATCAATGCCTACTACTAATCATCCACCTTGAGATATCTATCCAGAACATCTCGCTGGTATTAAGTTGCGAGCCCCACCCATAGTGTAAACTCAAAGCAACAGACAACTGCATTAAAAGAACTTTGCGTAAAGTAAACAATCCTTGCACCCGCAGGCACAAGCACCGTTGTTTTCCCCCTTGTGGCAACAACACATCCCCTAGACTCATGTTTTTGTCACTCAAACTAGTCATCGAGGGGCATGAACCCACAATCAAGCATAACGTTCCCTCTTGGAGTCACTACCTACTACTTGGCCAAAGCAATAAATAACAACGGAGAACATGCAAGAATTACTTACGAACATAAATATAAAAGAGGTGAATCAAATATATTACTCAAGAACAATCTGAACATAATCTCATAATCCATCGGATCCCAGCAAACTCAACATAGCAACAGCATAAGGATTACATATGTGCCTCGATCATGTAGGGCAGCTCATGAGGACTAATTAGTGAAGCACAAGAACGGGAGGAGAACATCACATAGCTACTGGTCATGGACTCATGGTCCAAGGGAGACTACTCACGACTCATCCAGGAGGCGTCCATGGTGGTGGAGAAGCTCGCGGTGGTGATCCTCCCCTCCGGCAGGGTGCCGGGAAGAGTTCTCCTGGTGCTCCCGATCTTGGAAGCGGCGGCGGCGGAGGAACAGAGATGGGATCGTGAAAAGAGTTCCTGTTCTGAGGGTTTTGGAGGACGCTTTAAATATATGCCAAAGGGGGGCATCGGGGGAGCTTCGGGGGGCCCAGGCGCCCCCTCTGCGCGGCCCAGGGGGGGCGCGCCGCCAGGGCGCCTGGAGCCCTGGTG
>LR738711.1:919980589-920056444 GCA_902687465.1 Secale cereale | reverse complement strand
CCCCCCCCCCCCCCCGGTTGTCCTTCGGATGCACGGTAGTTTCCGAAACGCTGATTTTTTATATAATTTTTCTGGATTTTTCCTGGCAGTTCTTGTAACGTGAAAACCTGAAATACAAAAACAGCCGAAAACAGAAACTGGCACTGGGGTGCACTGGATTAGTAGGTTAGTCCAAATATGATCAAAAGTGTATGGAAGTGTATGAATATCATAGCAATATCACCCAAAAGTAGCATGGAGCAAGCAGAAATTATAGACACGTTTTGGACGTATCAGAAGCGGGCCAGGCCACTGTCACCCACCACTCATTGGAATCGGCGACGAGCGCCGGGCACACCTTGTCCATCGCCTCTCGGTTGAGCACCGCCAACCGCTCGGTGGCTGGCTCGAAAACCGGCGGCGTGGGGGCTGAGGTACGAGACTCCTTCTTCCCTTCCTTCTTACGGCTGGGCGGCATGGTGGCGTGGGGAGTTGGTGTCGAATCAAGCTAGGTGAAGGGATCCAGAAGACGAAGGAGTTGTGGGGCGTGCTGCCGGCAATGGAGGTGGAATTGTGTAAGCAACGACGGTCGTTTAGCCGGGCGGAAATCTAGGTTGCGTGGGAAGTGGAGACGCCCACGTCCTGGCAATCGTCATGCGTCAATCAATACCACATGCTTTTGGGGCCCGCGGCGCTCCGCACTTGACCCTTGGCTTCGCCGCAAAGCCAAGTCTGAGCGCGCCTTGGGCCCAGGGGCTACTGTCGGCATTCTGGGAATGGGGGTACCCAGACTTGCCTGCCTGCGGCTGTCGGCGTCCTGGGAACCAGGGTACTCAGACTTGCCTGTCTGCGGGCCGCGACGCGCTCCTACTACGGCCTGGTACGGCCCAACTGATCGACCAGCTGCCCAAGACCCTCGCGAGAGGGCTAGACCTCATGAGGAGAACAACGTCAAGACCCCTTCAGGAGTGGCCTCGGCAAGGTTTCTTTGGAGCGGCGAAGAATCCAAGGCCAGGCCTGCCTCAGGAGGAGGCAGTGACGTAAGTAGTGACGCACCGCGCCAGCGGGTGCCAGCGCCCGCCAGCGGGTGCCAGCGCCCGCCAGCGGCGCAGTTGCCGTTTCGGTGCAAAGGAGGCAGCGCAGGCGCAGGTTCCCAAGGAGTGGGACAACGGTTTCCCCATTGGTGCAACAAGACCGAAGACCGCAAGGACGACAGGGAGGATGTCACCACCGAGCCCACCACCACGTCACCACCCGATCCTTTTGCAGGCGAAGACTGCTTTGGTCAGGATAGGAACGTCCTTGTGTTCCCACTCAAAAATGGCCGTTGTGGGATCCCTTCCCGCCTAAACATTTTGGGGGAAGAGGACCCTGGCCGCCTTTATAAGTAGCTAGGATCCCCACCATGAGGGAGACAAGACAAGAGAAGGACAAGAGAGACGGGCAGATCCATAAACTCTGCCTTCACACAACGGAGCAAGAACTCTTTCCTCCCGACCCTCCTGAGCTCTCCTCCTGAGCTCAGGAACCACTGTACTAGTTCATATTCTAGCCCTCTTGAGGCTAATCCAGCAAAGCAGGAAGTAGTGTTTTACACCACAAGTTGTCCTGAACCTAGGTAAACTTTTGCGTGCTTCACTTGTTGTTTGTTTGAATCTCTTCATTAGTCGAGGGCGAGACGCTAGGTCGACGTGAGTGGGATAGATCTTCGTTCACGCCCCTGTGTTTGAACTTCTTGGGTTTGTGGAGCCCGTAATCCGATATTTAGCGCGTCAGGTAGGGGGCGTGTCGGGATCTCGCCTCTCCGACGACCTCGTCCCGTTCTCGTCGTCGACTTCGCTCCACATCCATGGTGGACACACGCCGAGCGCGCGCCGCCTGCCGCGTCGCGAACATCGCTCAGACGGCACCCGCGGGCAACGGTGCGCCGCCCCGCCCCAACTCGCCGGTCGCCAACGCCGCCACCGACCCGGCCGTCCACGAGCAGCAGGACTCGTCGCTGTCGTTGTCCGTGCGGCACGATGGCCGCACGGCGAGGCCTTCACCCCCGCCGGCCGCGGCATCGTCCTCGCTGGTCCGCCTTGGGCCGCTCTATCAGCAGCCTGCGCTGTTGATGGCGCGGGAGCGCTTGCGCTACCGCCCGGCAGATGACCTCTACGACGAGTGGCTTCACCGCATCACCGAGCTCATCAATGCCGCTGAGGAAGCACCTGCACCAACACACTCCTCCCATCCCCCGTCGCCCATGGCGGGGAACGAAGGCCACGGAGTCCCAGCTCCGCTTCCACTCTACGGCGCCGGCCAGGAGGTCCGGCGCGAGGCTCCGTGGCGTGAGCCACTCCGTAGGGCCCATGCGCGTGACTATGAGAGCTGCCAAGTCATTCCGCATCCCCAGGCAGGGGCTCATGGGCTCCCTGGCCCGCAGCGCCAAGACCGCACGCCACAGGAGGTGGTGGCGCCAGCGCCCTAAGAACCAGCACCGTAGGCGTAGGGGGCGACTGCAATCATGAGCGTGGCTGGATGTCGCGCCTTAACTCCTGAGCTAAGGCGCCTTGTCTGGCCCAGCAAGTTCAAGCGGGACCTGCCTCCGCTCTATGACGGCACCACCGACCCCACGGAGTTCCTCCAACTCTACGAGCTGAGCATCGAGGCGTCGAATGGCACTGAGCAGGTCATGGCGAACTGGTTCCCCATGGCTCTCAAGGATAGCGCACGCTCCTGGCTCCTGAACCTCCCCGTGGGATCCATCTCCTCCTGGGGGGAGCTTCATGAGCGTTTCGTCACCAACTTCCAAGGCACCCGTGACCGAGCCCCGACGGCCGCGGATCTGCGCCGCGTGAGGTAGCAGCCGGGAGAGACCCTGCAAAAGTACATCCAACTCTTCAACACCATGCGCCTCCGGATCCCTAGGGTCTCGGACGAGGCCATCATCTCGGTGTTCTCCGACGGTGTCCGCGACGTCAGGATGAGGGTGGAGCTCGCCATCCACGAGGACATGTGCACAACCCTCGAGATGTTCAAGCTCACGGCAAAGTGCGCCAGGGCGGAAGAAGGACGCCTCTCCCTCCAGGAGCTTCCTGAGGCGGAGGCGGACGACAAGAAGACCAAGGCCAAAGAAGCAAAGTGCAAGGTGCCCACAATGCTGGCTGCGGAGCCAGAAGTGAAGCGTGGCTGCGGCTACGACGACCCCCCCCCCCCAGAGACACCGTCCATACTGCATCTTCCACAATGTCCACAGCCACAACACTAACGACTGTCAGGAGCTCAGGGCGATGCGCGGCAGGCGCGTCGGGCAGCGCCATGAGCGCGACAACCGTGGCTACGGCCGCGGAGGAGGCCGAGGTGGAGGACGTTGGGACGGCAAGAACTCGCGCCAAGGGTGACGTGAACAGCCTCGTGAAGAACACTGGCAGGAGCAGCCTCGTGACGCCCCCTGGCGCGACCAGCCTCGTGAGGGTCGCCCTCAGGGCAACGGTGGCCAGCCTCCGCTACCACCACCGCCAAGAAGGAACAACGACGACCTCTAGGGAGATGGAGCAGGGGGCTTCCAGGAGCCACGTGCGGTTGCATGCATCTTGGGAGGAGCCCATCCTCCGGCTTCCCATCACATCTTCAAGAAGTTCGCCCGTGAGGTGAACGCGGCGCTTCCCAGGCCTGACGCCACGCACAACCTCAGGTGGACCAAGCAGGTCATCGCCTTCGACCCCACGGACCAGCTCAAGTGCACCGCAGCCCCAGGCGCTCTCCCGATGCTCTGCACCCCGACCATCAGCAACGTCCTCGTGACCAAGACCATCATCGATGGAGGAGCAGGACTCAATGTCCTCTCCATCCAGACTCTCGAGACACTCCAGGTCCCCTACGATCAGCTCCACCCGACCAAGCCATTCTATGGAGTCACGAATGGCTCCACACTCCCGATGGGGCAGGTCCGCCTCCCCGTCACCTTTGGTGACCGCGACAACTATCACACCGAGCTCATTGACTTTGAAGTCTCCAACATCCACCTCCCGTACAACGCCATCCTTGGGTATCCTGCCCTCGCCAAGTTCATGGCAGAGACCCATCATGGCTACAACATCCTGATACGTCTCAAACGTATCTACTTTTCCAAACACTTTTGATATTGTTTTGACCTCATTCTTGCATGATTTGAACTAAACTAACCCGGACTGACGCTGTTTTCAGCAGAGCTGCCTATATGGTTTTATTGTGTGCAGGAAAACGGATTTTTAGGTATCTCAGAAAAATCCACGAAAAATCATAGAAAATCCACGCACCCGAAGGAACCCGAAGCCAGAAGAGGGGCCAGAGGGGGGCCAGGGGGGCCCCAGGCGCCCTGGTGGCGCGGCCCACCCCCTGGCCGTGCCGGGGGGTCGCCTGGGTGGGCCCCACCTCCCCTGGTGCCCTACTTTGACCCGTATTTTAGCTCGTGATGGAGAAATCCCAGATCAGAAGTTCTTTTCCCAGTTTTCGTCACGGAGCCGCCGCCACCCTCTGTTCTTCTCCGGGAGGGCTAATCTGGAGGCTGAATTGGCCTCCGGAGAGGGGAGATCGTCGCCATCGTCATCATCATCACCACTCCATCATCCCTCCATTTCTTCTCCTTCCATGTGTGAGTAATCCCCTGCTGTAGGCGAAGGGGATGGTAGGGATTGGATGAGTTAGATCATGTAATAGTTTGTCAGATTGTTGGGGGCATGTTGCCTATCATCTACTATGGTGTTTATCATCTTTGCTTCAACTTGTTATTCTTAATGCTTGTCACTTAGGGCCCGAGTGCCATGATTTCAGATCTGAACCATATGTGTTTGCATGAATATATTTGTGTTCTTGATCCTATCTATGAGTTGTTTGCACCTATTATGGTTCGGAACCGGCGATCCCAAAAGTGACAGCTTGGGACACCAAGGGGGATGGTCTGTAGTTTGAGGATTACATGTATCCATTGAGTTCATTGCTTTGTTCCGGTGCTCTTTGACAGGAGCACCTTAATCTCCATAAGTTCCTTTTGGCCCCGTTCGTAGCGTGATGGTAGGACAAAAGATGGTGTGCAAGTTCTTATTGCAAGCACGTACAACTACCTACGGGATACATGCCTAATGTTTGATATTTGCCTAGATGATCATTACTTTTCCGTGTGCCTTGCCCCAAGTTAGAATCATGATATATCTCATCCATGCAGCGCCCAACCATCTGTCTCCCTAGCCTATAGTGTTTTAAATCCTGCTGGTTACTAGTTGCTACTTTTGCTATTTACTTCTGCTATTTACTTTTGCTGTTTACTTTTACTATCACTATCATCACTATCATATCACTGTTACCACTTATCTTTTGTTGCAAGTAAGTATATTTCAGGTGCGGTTGAATTGACAACTCAATTGTCAAAGCTTATAAATACTCTTTGGCTCCCCGTGTGCCGAATCAATAAATTGGGTTATTCTTACCCGCGAAGACTATCTCGATCCCTTACGGTTGAGGGTTATCAAGTACCGTTTTCTGGCGTCGTTGCCGGGGAGCATAGCAATATTTACAAGTCTACTTGAAGTATCCTACCTGCTGCACTTCATCCGCTATGGGTAAGAAAGGAGACTCCAAGGTTCTGATCTTACTATCCACTACAAGAAGAGGTACTGTTCTGAGCACTAGTGCTACACTTGATTCACCTTCTGTTATGAGTAAGCTTGCCTCACCGCCACCACATGATGCTCCTACTGAATCTGTTACTATGTCCGATACTCTTGATGATGCTTCTACTAATGTTGATGATATTAGTTCCCTTGGTTATGCTCTTGAGAAACAGATCGCTGCTGCTGCAAAAAAGTCTGGAATTGAAATTCCTGTTACTCGCTACCCTATTGGTGAAACTTATGATTACCCTGATTTGAGTAAACTCATGGAGAGAATCCTTGATGATGATTACTATATGCTTGATAAAGATTTATGCAGGGAACTGACAGAGTTTTCTGGTTCTGACCCTGAAGTTATTAAGAAGCTGTTTGAGAAACACTCTTTGAAGAACAAAACCGCTCCTGATCCTGAATTTGCTACATCTTCTATATGCATTGATGATCTTGATTATAATTTCTCTGTTGATCTTTCACTTATAACTATGGTTGAAGCTGACCCCTTTTATGGCAGAGAAAATGATGATGCTATTGCACACCTGACTAAACTCGGTGAGTTGGGTGGCCTGTTTACCACAGATGAGAAGATACGATACTTTTATGTGACCAAGCTTCTTCCTTTCTCCTTGAAGGAAAGGTGCTAAAGCCGTGTATGATTCACTCCCATGCGGTTCCATTAAGAGTCCTCAAGACTTAGCTCACTCTTTTGTTGATAAGTACTTTCCTACTCACATGCAACATGCTGCTTTACAAAGAATTTATAACTTTAGACAGTTGCAGGATGAGTCCCTCCCTAAAGCTTGGGGGAGGTACTGCGGTCTGATTCGGGCTAGACCAGGACATGAAGTCCCTAAGAACGAATTAATCGATATATTCTATGCTGGTCTAACTGATGAATCCAGGTCCTATTTGGACAGTTGTGCTGGTTGTGTTTTCAGGAAAAGGACGCCGAAAGATGCAGAAGATTTGATGGGCAGGATTGCCAAAAACCATGAAGATTGGTCCGTCCCTGAACCACCTCCACCACCAAAGAAGAGGGGCATGTTTGTTCTAAGCCCCGAAGATATGCGAGAAGCAAAGAAGTCTATTAAAGAGAAAGGTATTAAAGCTGAAGACGTGAAGAATCTACCCCCTATTGAGAAGCTGTGTGAGCCTACCACTCACCCTCCTATGGTAGAGGTACACTCTCTTTTAGATTTCAACGCAAGTGACATCCCTCATGGTAAGCCTCCTGATCAATGTTTAGATGAGTTTGATAATTTTATTATGAAACAAAATCATTTTAGTGAGAGGATACAAAGTCAATTGCATGATAATTCCCTTGCTATCAAAAGTCTGCTTGATGTTCTAGGTAAAATGGTTAATGATGTTCAATGTCTTGTGAAACATTTTCATATGGTTCAAACTCAGCTTGACCAAATTTCTAATGTGCAAAAAGATTTGCTTGCTAACAATGCCAAACAAGATGATTTGCAGGCTTTCGGGATTAAGACCCGAGGAGGAACTAGCACTCAAGATCCTCTCTATCCAGAGGGGCATCCGAGGAGAATCGAGCAAGATTCTCAAATGCAGGAAGAAGAAATTGTTGGCTCTCCAAAGAAGAAGAAGAAACATAAGGAGACTCACAATTCTAATGATCCTATTACAGATGAAGAGCCAGCTGTTGATCCCAACAGTGTATCTATCTCCGATGCTGAGACTGAAGACGGTGGTGAACCTGAAGGTAAGGATAATGAGAAGAATGATCCGCCTGAGGTTCGAGAAGAAGCACCTGACAAACGTAAGAGGTACACTAAAGAAGACTTCATCGCAAGAAAACATGGGAAGGAAAGAGAACCATGGGTACAGAAACCCATGCCCTTTCCAGGTAAGTCCATCAAATCTAAAGAAGAAGAGCATTACAATAAGTTTTGTGAGTGGATTAAACCTCTTTTTCTTCAAATTCCTTTGACTGATGCTATTAAGTTACCTCCTTATTCAAAATATATGAAAGACATTGTCACTAATAAAAGAAAAGTTCCTAATGAAGCAATATCTACTATGCTTGCTAACTACTCTTTTAGTGGCAAGATTCCTGAGAAGCTCGGTGATCCAGGTATACCCACCATTCCTTGCTCCATAAAGAATAATTATGTCAAAACTGCTTTATGTGATCTTGGAGCAGGAGTGAGTGTTATGCCTCTCTCTATTTACAAGAGGCTTTGTTTAGAGAAACTAATTCCTACAGATATCTCTCTTCAGATGGCTGACAAGTCAACCGCCGTTCCGATAGGTATTTGTGAGGATGTTCCCGTAGAAGTTGCTAATTGTTTGATTCTTACTGATTTTGTTGTGCTTGACATGCCCGAGGATGGGAGCATGTCCATTATTCTTGGTAGATCTTTTCTTAACACCGCAGGTGCTATTATTGATTGCAATAAAGGGAAGGTTACCTTCAATGTGAATGATAAAGAACACACGGTATATTTTCCAAAGAAGACCGACAGGAGGCATGGCCTCAACTCTATAGAAAATATCGAGACCGTGAAGATTGGAGAATGGGATTGTCCACTACATGTGCCTCACAAATACAAAACTATCATGGTGGGGACAATGTCCATCAAAGTAAAGGTTCAGTGATTACTTCGTAAGAGGTGAGACTTTTTGCTCTATATATCGCCTATTTGTTGGTAAGACTTGATCAATCTTACTAGTAAACATGTTTTATATAGATAAAAAGTTGAGCTTGTTATGTTTTCATTTGTTTTTAGTTTTTGTTCTACTTGCTGTACCAAGTGTTTATGTTTTGAAGCTTCACAATACTACTCACTGCTTCAAGTTTTTAGAGAGTTTCGTAGCTTTTTGAACTTCGAAAAAATTTCAACAGTGAAGTTTTCAGAAAAATTCCAGAAAAATAAAAATAAAAATTTCCACGTCGGGAGTGACCCAGAGGGACCTGGGGCCAGCCAGGGGGACCCACCAGTGGCCCAGGCGGCCAGCTGGCGCGGCCTGCCCCCTGGCCGCGCCCACAGGGCCCCCCTCCAGGTATGTCTTCTTCCTCCCTCTCTCTTTTTCTCCAAAAACGCGACTTCTCCACTTGTTCTTGTGTTCTTGCTGTTCTTGGAGGCAATTCTTCGATCTCTCTCTACAGCCCATTATTTGAGCTGAGATTTTGAACAAATACTCCCTGGTATGTGACTCCTCCACCCCTCCAATTAGATTTCTGATTGGTGGCTTCATTTGTGAGTATTTAGTAGTTCTTGGTGTTGTATAGATGAGCTTGCATGCATGTGTAGAAAGTTATTTTCCAAGTTTTGATGCAAGTTTATGCCTTGGGCAAGTGAGTTGAGTAGTTTGCCTTAACTCACCTTGTTTTAATCCTTGTTTTTGTAAATTGCCAAAAATTTCAGAAATGAGTTTGTTAGGAAGGGCAAAAGGGTGGCTTGAGAAGAGGAGGCCCACGCACTCCGATCGAGTTACTAGAGCCGCAGCTTCACCATCGACTGCTAGGGTGAGCTATAACGAAGATCATGTGCCCCTAGAGTTGTTGGAAGACACAAGTCCAGCACGTGCGATGACGTTTCCATGTGATGAATTCCTTGAAGCTGCGGGAATCAAGGATGAGTTTTATAATATTTGTGCTAATGCAGGTCTGACACGGCTCGTCGCGTGCTGTGTTACTCAGTATCAAAAACTCACCTCCAGTTTCATTAACAGTTTTAGATATAATCCTAATTCAGGTGCTATTGAGTTTAAAATTTACAATGATTTATCACCATGACTTTGGGAAAGTTTTGTGAAATAATAGGTGTGCCGAATGTTGGGAGGACGGCTAGGATCACCACTCAGCCCTCCGAGCTGAAAACCGTCTTCAACTCTCTCTGCAGCATGGGTACGAGGGATATTCATCGGTCGAAGATCTCCAGCATCTTGTTCCCTCACCTCAGGTATTTTGCATATTATGTTGCCAGAGGGGTGTTAGCTTGTGACAACACGAGCAACACTTCTACGCCGGATATTGCTATCCTGGCAGCAGCCCTCTCAGGGAGATCTGATTATAATCTGGGTGCCTTAATTGCTCGACGCCTTGCTATGAACGGTAACAAGGGAGACTTATATGGTGGCGTTTATGCCACACTTATCTTAGAACATCTTGGAGGCACCCCACACCCTGATGATAATCCTTTTACTTATTTAAGCTTTGATCTTGCTGCTATGAAAAGGCATAAGTTTGTTACCATGGCTTCTGAGCTTGATAATCTTGTTTATATCTTGCGTTTCGGAACTACTGCGGAACGCGAGATCCGTCTACCTGCACCTCTTTTGTTTGATTTTTCTCGCAGGAACTGATGGTCCTTTGATGTTATTCAGTTCGATGAGTTCATGGTCCAGCATCAGTTTCATAACCCCATGGAGGGGGTTGTGCCCGACGAGGAGGAAACCGCCACCGAGTTTGGTGAAGGGTCTTCCTCTGCTTGGCGTACGGACCCTTCCCCGTGGGAGACTCCGAGGAGTTCGGTGTACGCGCCAGCATCCTTCTACGACCCTTGGACTCACCACCATACCCCCGGAGCAGGAGGCTCCTGGGGGCAGTAGCTGCTACCAACTTAGACCAAAAGCCTAAGCTTGGGGGAGTACGTGCCCCTCTCACTTTTCCATTGTATTATCCATTTTATTTGCTTTGATCTTTTCGAAGTTTTTGCCCGTTCTTCTTTATTTCTCTCTTTGCAAAAACAACAAAAACATTTTCTCTTTCTTTTGCTTTCGTTCAACCTTTGAAATAATCCAAAAAGATTTCCTTTTTCTCTTTAGTTTGCTTTGTTTTCAGAGTTCAGCTCGAGTCCGTGATGGCATTTAATTATATTTCCTACGTTCGATCGTGCAAGTGACAAGGCGGTAATGACGAAGATCGACTGAAGGGAAGCAACAAGGAAGACCGGTATGAACTCTTCTTGTTTCTACTTTTGTACATATGCCTGTACTTATGGTCTAGAGACCAGCTTGTAGTGACATAGTGCTATGTTTACAATGCTCTTCCAGTGGTTCATGCTTTCCTTGTGGCTAGTCTCGAATAGCTAGAGTATATAATGTGTTATTGAAATGATTTACATGCATTGCACTGTTCATAGTCTGGTATACTAAGGTGGTATTTCCCTTTAGAGAATTTTTTGATTGACTTGGCACATGTTTACACATGTTTAAGACTAAAAAGTCTGCTCTGCCTTGATGATCTTTGAGTTTCAGAATAGTTATATCACTTTCATGCCCGATTCAATGTTGCTTTGTCGCTCTACATGATTATGGCCGTTATTGCTCTCTAGTTGGTCGCTTCCCAGTCTTTTGCTAACCTCCACCTGTACTAAGCGGACTGGCTGCTTGTGCATCCAAAATCCTTAAAACCTGTTATGCCATATGAGTCCACCATACCTTCCTATACATGGTATTTACCTGCCATTCCTAACGAAGACTTTCGTGTACCATCTCGAAATTAATCAAAAGCATTTCTCTTTATGTGCCTATGTTTTAGCTCATGAGGAAGTAGTAGTTAATTCATGATTTTTTTAAGTTGGACAAGTTTCACCCCGGGATTGCATGTCTAATGTGCAAACCCATAACACGAGAAGGAACTGGCATAGAGTGCGCCCGGCTCATAAAAGATAATACAACAAACAAACCCTCCTTCACGCTTTGTTCATGAGAAATCAGAAAACTTTGGCAGTGATAAACAAAGGATATTAAGAGGATGTGATCGTCCTCATGCGGGAGCCGTTCCTCGAGACTTGTCCAGCTCAAGAAGTGATTGAGTTATCTACTAGCATTCGTTGACGAAATATGCACCTCTCAAAAACGTTTTTACCTCTGTTTTTAAAACCAAGAGCTCTGGTACATGTTTAGTTTTTGTTTCCGACCACGGGTTTTCAACCTTGCCAACAAAAGCCACGGTTCGAGATTCTCCACCTTCTTTCTTCAAAGCACCAACTAGGAGAGCATAATTGTCATTCTGAGTGTAATGTGCACTGTCCCAAAGTATTACATTGTCTTCTGCATGCTTGTGATATGATTTATTCTGAAATTCTTAGTTCTAGTATCCTTTAAAACTCTGGAGGAGTTTCTGCATTTATGTTTTGCTTCACTCATGGAGGCTAGCGAGATACCACCCTAATATGCTCAAGCTATGTGCAATGTAATCTTGTCTTGATTTTCAGTAGTATATTATTTACTTTTTGGTATTTGTGATTGGTCACTTGAAAGAAGGATTGCTCCGTGCATTGTCCTCATAGTATTGTTTCAATACTTGCTAGACTCTTTTCGTAGTACATGCTTATATACATCTAATGAAACAAAAGAGTTTGTCAAAGTTTTCTTTGTCGCGTCCAGTTCGTTGAACTGAATTGCTTGAGGACAAGCAATATGCTAAGCTTGGGGGAGTTGATACGTCTCAAACGTATCTACTTTTCCAAACACTTTTGATATTGTTTTGACCTCATTCTTGCATGATTTGAACTAAACTAACCCGGACTGACGCTGTTTTCAGCAGAGCTGCCTGTATGGTTTTATTGTGTGCAGGAAAACGGATTTTTAGGTATCTCAGAAAAATCCACGAAAAATCACAGAAAATCCATGCACTCGAAGGAACCCGGAGCCAGAAGAGGGGCCAGAGGGGGGCCAGGGGGGGCCCAGGCGCCCTGGTGGCGCTGCCCACCCCCTGGCCGCGCCGGGGGGTCGCCTGGGTGGGCCCCACCTCCCCTGGTGCCCTACTTTGACCCGTATTTTAGCTCCTGACGGAGAAATCCCAGATCAGAAGTTCGTTTCCCAGTTTTCGTCACGGAGCCGCCGCCACCCTCTGTTCTTCTTCGGGAGGGCTAATCTGGAGGCTGAATTGGCCTTCGGAGAGGGGAGATCGTCGCCATCGTCATCATCATCACCACTCCATCATCCCTCCATGACTTCTCCTTCCATGTGTGAGTAATCCCCTGCTGTAGGCGAAGGGGATGGTAGGGATTGGATGAGTTAGATCATGTAATAGTTTGTCAGATCGTTGGGGGCATGTTGCCTATCATCTACTATGGTGTTTATCATCTTTGCTTCAACTTGTTATTCTTAATGCTTGTCACTTAGGGCCCGAGTGCCATGATTTCAGATCTGAACCATATGTGTTTGCATGAATATATTTGTGTTCTTGATCCTATCTATGAGTTGTTTGCACCTATTATGGTTCGGAACCGGCGATCCCAAAAGTGACAGCTTGGGACACCAAAGGGGATGGTCCGTAGTTTGAGGATTACATGTATCCATTGAGTTCATTGCTTTGTTCCGGTGCTCTTTGACAGGAGCACCTTAATCTCCATAAGTTCCTTTTGGCCCCGTTCGTAGCGGGATGGTAGGACAAAAGATGTTGTGCAAGTTCTTATTGCAAGCACGTACAACTACCTACGGGATACATGCCTAATGTTTGATATTTGCCTAGATGATCATTACTTTTCCGTGTGCCTTGCCCCAAGTTAGAATCATGATATATCTCATCCATGCAGCGCCCAACCATCCGTCTCCCTAGCCTACAGTGTTTTAAATCATGCTGGTTACTAGTTGCTACTTTTGCTATTTACTTCTGCTATTTACTTTTGCTGTTTACTTTTACTATCACTATCATCACTATCATATCACTGTTACCACTTATCTTTTGTTGCAAGTAAGTATATTTCAGGTGCGGTTGAATTGACAACTCAACTGTCAAAGCTTATAAATACTCTTTGGCTCCCCGTGTGTCGAATCAATAAATTGGGTTATTCTTACCCGCAAAGACTATCTTGATCCCTTACGGTTGAGGGTTATCACATCCTCAAGATGCCCGGGAGTGGCGGAGTCATCACGGTCACCTCCAACGAGAAGGAAGCGGTGCGTTCCCTGGAGCGTGCCTACCAGACTGCGGCGGTTGAAAGATCCGATGAGGACGGAGCCGTCCTCGCCCTGCAGACCGCCCCCAAGAAGAAGAAGAAGAACCAGCCCGCCAACGGACCTCAGGACACAGGGGCTCATGACGGTTCCACCTCAGGACTCGCGCCTGCCGACGAGGCGCCCTCCACCCTCGCATAGGCAGGCGCGCCCGACGCCCCTCTCAGGACGGGCTCGGGGCCTCTCCTCTGGAATGTCTCCGGCCTGACCAGCGTCTCGAGGGAGGTGTTCGGGCACCACCTGCAGGCGTGTCTCGACGCGCGTTTTTGTGAGCCCAGCGTGAACCGCACAACGCTGGGGGCTCAGGACTTCATCCACCAGGTTACCGAGGAACTTCAGTATAAGAAGCTCATACGCGGTGGGCATAACCGCACAATGCCGAGATCACCTACCCGCAGCCCGAGCGACCGTGTATGCGTTGACGTCACGGGCCTCAACTGAGCTACCTCTTTTGGAGCCCTTCTGGCCGATGGGGGTCGGCCGGAGGAGGGCCCTCGCTTGCGGCTACGTCCGCACACTCTTCGGCTTCCGCCACTCGGCTGCCATGTTCCAGCACCTCGCGCGGCAGGCTTTGGGGGCTTGGGAGGCTCAGTGGCAGGCGGTCCGGACAGAGCGAGAAACGGACCAACGCGATCGCTGAGGGCCTCCGGAGCCCCTGGGCCTCGGGAGCCCGACGATCTTCAGGAGCGACCCGCACGACTCGCGTCTTCAGCTACTCCAACTCTTCTTCGACAAGTATCAGGTGACGCTTCAGGTATTCAATCGAGGACGCCCCCCGGGCTGCATCATCCTTGAGCTGCTGGGGGCTATCCCCCCACAGTTGTCTCCTTTTTGTGCATGTCTAAGGCTAGTTGCTCCTTCCTATTCGCATTATCTATATGCTTGGGGTTCTCACCGCCACTAAGGTCATGAGCCCTTGCGAGCCCACTAACGACCGCCCCATGATTAAGGACTGGCACGGCGTCTGTGCTCGGGTCCGTCCCTGCACCGTCGCTAAACCCAAGGGCTGAGCTCTGTCTCGCGAGCCATTCCCGTGACGTCACCTCCCGTGGTCCTTGGTGCCTTTTTCTCGCATGGGCTAATCGTGGATGGGTAAGTAGGGGCCCGTGGCAGGTGCCTCGCTCACGCGGGAACGCGCGCCAGTTGTTTTTCTTTTGGATCGTTGCATGAGAAGACTAGGCACGGCGTCTGTGCTCGGGTCCGTCCCTGCAACGTCGATAAATCCAGCGGCTGAGCTCTGTCTCGCGAGCCATTCCCGTGACGTCACCTCCTGTGGTCGTTGGTGATGCGGCCTTCTCATGCGATACCCTCTAGAGATGCACTCGGTGTAGGTCGACACAACACCTCTCTTTTCACATTTTGCAGAAGAAGACTCGGGCGCAACCCGCCTCAGGGTAGGGTCTCGTGAGTGACGCGTAAGCTCATGAAAACTTCCTCGGAGTCGTTCTGGTCATCCTGAGGAGGGCCCATATACACCTTGGCTGTCCTGCCATGCAAGCCACGTGTCAAGACGGGGTTGTACACGCCCCGGAGTTTCTCCCGGTGGGAGGCTCCCTCCCACGGTCCAGTGGAAGTGCCATGCTCCGCACTGGCAGAACCAACCGAGGAGCGGTTATGCCCATGAACCAGTGGAAGCACCAAGCTCCGCGCTGGCCGCTACGACTGTAACACCCCAAAAATTTAACCATGATTTATTTATTAAAATTTTGCCAGGAAATTAAATTTTTTCTTTTCTGAGGTTTCTTTTGATTTCAGAACCATTCCTTTCTTCTGAATTGTGGAGTTTTCCCTCCAAGGGGAACTTTTCAAAAAAAAAATTGTTGGACTTGTATACCTTCTCAAGATCATTTCTTTTATCAGTGGAATTATTTCTATAAATGTTTTCCTAAAGCTTTATTGCTTTTAAATTGGTTTCTCATAAGTTTTGGAGTCCCTTTTTGCACTGCAACCCTTTGATAAATGCATTTAAAAATTCCACCAAAAATTGGAGATGTTAGTAGAAGCATATAATTCATTTCTATGCAAAAACCCATTGGTGTCCTTTGGAAAAATTGAGCAGAACATCCTCTTTTGCTCTCTGGTCCAGTTTGCCATTTTCTACTGCAACCCCTTTCTATCTTGCCCCATTGCCCCTGGTTTTTCTCCTGCTTTTAGACCACCATACCAAACCCTTAAATCCAGGAGATTGGACCCATTGGAATATTTTTGGTCCATGCAATAATAGTCTTTATTTTCTGTCCAGAATTGGATTCTGACAAGAGTTGCATTACTAAGTTTCTTGTTTATCCAATCCAACTTCACCATCATATTTCTCTCCTAAAGAGACCACATTCTGCCAATTTGCAGCTCTAGCAAGGCCCTACAGGTGGCTCTGGCATTATGTCGAACACCTATAGTGCATGATCAGTTTTGGCATAGTTTTGGGTTTGCATTATGAACCTGCTTGCTTTGCCTAACCAGCATGTCCTCTAATCTCCTAGCTAACTCTAACCTAGCCCTGTTAATTCCCAGCCTCACCCAAGCCCTCTAGCTAGCCTTGGCATATCGTCGAGCACCTGGCGTGCGTGCTCTGGGCGCGCCCAGAGCGCACGTTTTGCACGCGCGCGCACCCGAGCCGCCGCGTCGTGCCCCTGGCCCTTGCTCACCTGCAGAGCCACGCCGCCCTTGTCCACACATCAGAACCCTCCAAGCCAACCCCTAGAGCCCTACAGCGCCGCCGTCAGGTCGGCCACGGCAGCTAGCGGCCGGCCGCAGCAGGCCCCTGCCATGGCCGGCGCCGCCCCGACCACCACAGCTCGCCAGCTGCCCTGGGGAACAGCCCAAGCTCATCCGCGAGCTCGTCCACTAGCGCCCGTCGCCGCCACGACGCCCTGCAAGCTACAGCAAGACGGTTCGCTGATCTTATCTCCAGCCGCCGCGGAACCGACCTCGACTGCCTATATAAGGGATCACCGAGCTCGTCCAGACCCCAAGCGACCTCAGGCCACCTCCCTAGAGCTCCCGGAGTCAGCAATCGATGGAGGGAGGCCGTCTTCCTCGTCTCCGGTAGCTTCGGCCGCCGCCGCACTCCGGTGCCGTGCGTCGCAAACAGAGCCTTCCCCGCCCATCCAGTGCTACCATTCTCTTCCCCTAGACCGTGCGGAGCCGCCCCACCTCTCTAGCCCGATCGGGAGCCACCATACCTCGAAACCCCAAATCCTCCCGAAACGCCGTCCGCCGTAGAGCTCGCCGCCGGCGACTCCCTACACCCCCGCGGACCTAGCAACCACCGGGAGGACCGCCCTGGACTGGCGGATCCATCCCCGCCCTCAGAACCCCGCGAGGAGCCGCCGTTCGCCGGCGTCGATCCCCGGAGCCCCGCCTCGGCACGGCCAGAGGAGGAAGAGGGCGCGGGCGACTGGTCAAACCTGACCAGTGGGCCCGAAGGACCCACTGTCAGTGACCCAGCAACGGCCCGCGCTGGTTTAAGTGGAAACGTAAATAACAGGAGTACGTCTTCTCTGTCTCAAAAGCGTATTCTTCCTTGAACCGTTTTCCTTTTCTGTTTTATTTAAAAACAGAGTTTTGACCAAACTTTGACTGTCTATATCTTTTAAAATATAAGTCCTTTTGACTTGATTCTTTTTCTGTTGTTTCTAAAATTTTGTCTAGTTTATTTTCATATTTATTCAAAAAAAAAATTCTGAACAACTTTTGTGTACTGTTTTTAGATTATGTGTTAATTTGAATTTTCTTAAAATAGGATCTTGGAGGGGAGATGAAAACTTTCAAAAGTGCACCCCACCCACACACTCTCGAAAGGCAAGCATCTTGAACACAGATATGATATTTTGTTGAATGCTTGCTAGGAGTAGTAAGCTATGTTTATGTCACATGAAATAATGAGTTTTGCATATAATGGCAAGACATGCATAGATGCATTTGATGAGAAGTTGATTTGCTGTGATCATGTTATATACATGTGAAGTGGTTACTACCTCATGCCACGTATGCCTGAGCTGGTCCGGACAGACTTCGGGGAGAAGTTTTGTCATGGATAAAGTATGACCATGAAGATGGTACCTCATGGTGATGAGAGAGATCAGTGAGGGCATGTCGAGGCATGATGAGTGGTGATTCTGTCTGTTGGTGTGAAATATGTTTGCTATGCTAATCACGTAGGTAATGCTTTAACCTCCTGAGTCGACCATAGATCGGGTCTTGTTCCGGTAACCCCCACACTTGTTTCGTACTACCACTTGTCCCTGCCGCGGGTAGGGTACAGTCCAGTAAGTTGTCAACCCCTTTTCTTGGCACACACCGTACAGAGAGGCCATGGTGGAAGATATCGGCTGCATCCGGTAGGCATGCCACCTGGTCCGGGGGCATGGGTGTTTCCGGTTGGGGCCGAGAGGGTAGCTCCCCTAGTTTGCGCGCATTATAAATTCTGTGATCCCATGCTACTCGAGGTTGTAGCCTCCCCACTTAGAGTTTTACTTAACAGGTGTCGTGGGTGATTCCAGTCACCGGTAAGTTAAGCTGGTGTGTGCGGGTCAGGTGTGTTTTCAATTAAAAGACCGTAAATGGAATTGGTCCCGATGGACTAAAGGAAATCCGTTACTCGTGGGTAAAGAGTACACCCTCTGCAGAGGTTACATCTATTCGAATAGCCGTGTCCGCGGTTAAGGATTACAGTCTGGGATGGGTCAAGTGTCGGTCTTAGTGTCGGTCTTTGGAGGAAAAACTGCTAAGCCAGAACATTGATTATAACATGCGACATATGATGATTATGATTATTATTATTATGGACTAACCATTTGTATTATTTGAATTATTAAGTATCCCTGGGATGGTTCCACCTCCTGGATATTCCCTGTGACTATTCTCTATAAGCCCTTTATGTGGTGTCGCTCAGACGCCCGACTGTGGCATGCTTATTATTTATTTTCTCTATAAGCCCTTTATGTGGTGTCGCTCAGACGCCCGACTGTGGCATGCTTATTATTTATTTTCTCTATAAGCCCTTTATGTGGTGTCGCACAGACGCCCGACTGTGGCATGCTTATTATTATTTATTCTTATAAGCCCTTTATGTGACGTCGCTCAGACGTCCGACTGAGGCATGCTTTATTTTGTTGTCCTTTCGAGGCGTCGCTTCAGACACCCGATCGGTGCATTTTTTTTTATTTCTCTGATTGCTTATTCATGTTTTATAAGAATAACCTGCTTGCGTGCGTCATGAATTTTATTTCGGGACTAACAAAGTGATCATGGAATGTTTTAGGGCATGATTATCATTTGTTATATTGTACCTGTGTTTCATAATGTTTGCGAGTACATTCAAAGTACTCACTGGCTTGTCCCTGGCTATTGTCTTGGCCAGATTTCTTGCTTGGAGAGGAGCGCTGCCATGACAGCCCCGGAACCTAGGCAATGGAGATAGCAGCCTCGCGAAGATAGGAGTTTCCAGGTCAGCTGTCCCTGTGGGAAATGGAGTCCCATAGACGCTGAAGTATCGCAAACCGCTTCCGCCATCAACCACTAGAAACCTTATGTTGTACTCATTGACCAGAATGGTCTTGTACTACATATTTGGTATTTTTGCTTGGAACTTCTGTATCAAGTTTGTGTCTCATCAGCTAACAGTAATCCTGGGGCTGGTGAGCACAAGGGCCATTTACTGGGAAATTAATATCCCGGAAAACCGGTCCCGACAACGACCGAGGAGCGGTTATGCCCACACTCCGCGCAAGTGTGGTAGCTCTATGCTCCGCGCTAGTTATAAACAACTGAGGGTGGCCCCCAGCGGACCTTAGCGAGCTTTTCAGCTCACGATGCTCACAGGTTCTCCTTGGATGGGTGTCATGAGGGGGGGCTAGGCACGGGCGCTATGCTCAGGTCACGACTGGCAGACGCCACCCTACCAGGTGCCCAGACACCTGGCCTTCACGCGCCCCCATCCCAGGCAAAGGCTCGTGAGCAAGATATGGTGCTCATTCTCCCTCATGAGAGCCGTTCGTACGTCAAGGGGGGCCCCTGGGCATCGCGACGCAGGGGCCTCACTAGCCACGTAGCCCCTCATCCCTTGAGTCTAGTTATTACGATAACCCCGGTTATCCGGAGGGCTCAATGGTGATCGAGGTATGCGCGGGGTTGGGCCCTGCCGACGCAGAATGCAAACGGGATCGCTTGAACGTCAAGGGGGACTCCTGGGCACCGCGACCCAGGGGCCTCACTAGCCACGTAGCCCCTCATCCCTTGAGTCTAGTTATTACGATAACCCCGGTCCCCCGGAGGGCTCAATGGCGATCGAGGTATGCGCGGGGTTGGGCCCTGCAGATGCAGAACGCAAACGGGGTCGCTTGAACGTCAAGGGGGACCCCTGGGAATCGCGACCCAGGGGCCTCACTAGCCACGTAGCCCCTCATCCCTTGAGTCTAGTTATTATGATAACCCCGGTCACCCGGAGGGCTCAATGGCGATCGAGGTATGCGCGGGGTTGGGCCCTGCCGACGCAGAGCACCTAAGCAAACACGAAAGGAAGCAAGCACGGAAATAATCAAGTTATTACAATAATACCAAGTTTTTCGAATTCAAACAAGTTCTTACGCCTCCCCGAGGCACTCGCAGTTCTCTCATCTGGACAGCAGATCAGGCATCACCATGTGCGTGATCGCCGGTCTCCGCCTCTTCGGCGGCGGTAGTAGTAGCCTGGAGGAACGCCTCCACCAGTTCCGTGACCTTCGCCCCCAGGACCTCGGCAGCCGCGCCCTTTATGTTCGGCGGCCTAGGAGCGACTGCTGCCACCTCCTCGCGAAGACGGCTCGGGCACAGATCCTCGAGTCCCAAGAGGCACGGAGCCTCGCTCCGAGGGAAAGGTGACTGAAAATCAAGTGCCACTGCCACCTGACCATAGGGGATCACTAAGATAAGTTTTCAACGCCCGCATCTACTCGCGTACTTACACCTCCACCCACTGTAATCACGAATCTGCTGGAGCATGAAAGCCCTTCTCAATGGCCCTGGTGGTCGATTGCCTGCACGCCAAGAGGGACCTCCCGAGCATCACGCCTTGGGGGCTCCTACCTGACCCTAGGCCACTCACCTCCTGGCCTTCACCACGGCGTCGCGACCTGGCATACCAGTGTAGGCTGAAGCTTGTCTAGGGACTAGGTCTCGCAGGCGTAGGGCCCTAAACTATCGCGGGGACAGAAGGAAGGGAAAGTCATGCTCTAGCAAAGGGCCTCATGAGGAACATAAGTTTATATTCCAGATAATAGCAAAAGTATTACAAGGATTTACACGCCCTCATGGGGCCGTCCATGGTGTCTCGCAGGGACCAAGCTAAAGAGGGTCGCTCTCAGAGGAATGCGGCCTGAACTCCTTCAACGATGACGGCGCCGGGAGGACGCTGTTCTCTTTCGGCGATAAGAGCGGCGGCTTGGCGGCTCGTAGCTCTCGTCGGAGCTCGAGGCCATCTCAGAGGTAGCATAACTGCTACCGAAGGAATCAGAGGCGCACCCGATGGCGAGCGCCTCGACCCCGGCTTCGCTGCCCTGGCAGCATGGGGAATGGTCGACGGCGAGCCCGTTCCCTGCACCGCACGACAGCCGACAGCTGTCCGCCCTGAAGACCTTGAAGGTCATCGTGCCCATCCCGTCCAGCGCGAAATGAAGAATGTGCCTCCCAGCGGGGGCGCGGGCGCGGCGCACCACGCCCCAACCCCAGGTCATGAAGACCTGGCCGGAGGAGACCACCTCCACGTCGGCGTATGAAGAGGGAAGGTGGCACCCTTCATGCCGTAGCTGCATCGTCACTCGTGTGACGCCCGAAGACCGACGTCCCAGAAGATTCCAGATGTTCCGGGTTCTCCCGTGTGTTTCATTTGTGCTTGTGTTATTTATTTTGCATTGCATCATGTCATCATGCCATCATGTCATTAATTTTTGCAACTCAACTAAATAAATTGTGTGGATCTTCGATCCATTTAAATCTAGGGAAGGATGACTTCTCTTTAAAACATATCCTCCCAATATTTTAGGGAGCTATTATAAATATTCCATTAGTGTGGAATTAACCGCAACACACTTGCAAAATAAGTCCCTATGACTTTGTTGTCTCAATTCTTGGCCTCTAACTTTGGCATTTATGTTGGTGTGAGATTCCTCACTTCCCCCGCCTTCTGGTCTCTCAAGTCCATCTTGGTTCCACCCAAGTCCTTGCCCATGTATGATCATCTTCCTCTTCTTCTTTCTACCTTTTATTCGCAAGTGACATTTTCCCTGTTCAAAAATGTTCAATAGCTTCCTTTAAATATTAGATCATGCCAAAAACCACCTCCAGTTTTCATGTCTTTTGGAAGTGCTTTGGTTGGCCTAAAGATTTATGCAAGTTTGAGTTATTTCCGAACTCGCATAAATTTGTAGTCTCTAAAAATTGCCAAAGTATTTTATTAAAATATCCCACAATTCCAGGTTTCTAGGGATATTTTTATCTTAGCTAAAACCTTCTCCTAACTCCCTGATCTTTTTCCGAAACTCATGTTTTATTATTAAACAGAATATGAGTTTAAGTGGGGGAATACGGAGGGCCAACCAGGCCTCTGTTTTTTCCCATCTCCATCGCCTGGCCCAAGGCCCAGCCGGCCACTAGGCCTCCATAGGCCAACTCCAGCGCCTCCCTGCGAAACCCTAGTCCCGGTCGACCACTCCTCCTGATCCCCTCGTCCTCCCCCCATCGCTCGTTATTGCGCCGTCGCAGAGCCCCGAACCCCTTCATCCTTCTCTCCCTCGCACCTCTCACGTTCTCCCTCGCTCCCGTCGCCCGAGGAGAGGAGCTCCTCGCTGCGGCTGCGCGATGCGCTCGCTCGATTCCCTCGCGTCGCCCCGCTCCAGTGCGTTGCCAGAGCCGCCGAGCATCGCCTCCACCTGCCTCTCCGTCGCCAGCGCCACAAGCTCCCTGCCCACCGGCCGCAGCTCTCCACCGACGAGCAATGCCGCCGGGGCCGCCCGGGTCTCCTCCACCCCTCCACCGCATCCCGTCTCTGCCGCTATGGCCTCCCGCGCCGGCCGTCGCAGCACCAGCAACTCTCCAAGGCCGGCCTCCTTCTGTTTGTCATCGGAGTCGCCAGATCCAGCGCCGCCACGGCCTCGCTGCTCAGTTGCTGCCTCGTGCGTCCCGGAACACCTCCATCTTCGGTTGCAGCACTGGACCCTCGACGCGCAGGTGATCGGCCACCTTGGCCTTGTTGCTGCTGTTGTCTCGTGTGCCCTTGTGTTGCTGTGTTTTGGACCCTCAAGACCGGCAAGTTCCACTACGGATCGAGACCGCCAAGTACCCCTACGGCAAGTACCACGACGCATGAAGAACCATGAACGAACGCGTCAAGTACCACTATGTCCGACGCAGCGACAAGTACCTCTACGGAACATGAACATCTACGGAACGTGTACGACGACCGTCGCCGAAGAACGAGTGCCACTACCGTCGCCCCGAAGACGTTCGATTCGCCAAGTACCTCTACCATCGACCCCGAACATCTTCGGAAGCGTGAACGGCTACAAAACGTGTACCACGACCCGCGAGTACCACTACTTCCTCTATGACCTCGAACCGCCCCGAAATGAACGCTTAGAAGGTATACCGTCGAGACGACCCCGTGGATGAGTGCATGTGAATGTGTGTTGTATGAGATGAATCAAATGTTTGCATCGTGTCCGTTGTGCCCCTCGTTTGCCTTGGTGGCGACCCGTGGGAAACCCGGTGACGGGATCACCCCACCTTCATCTTGCTCGACTCTCGCTCACGCTACCTTGCTTTTGCACCGGCCTCTCGACGAGTGTCGGATCATCGGAACGTTGTCGTGGCATCGTATCCGTTTTCGCCGCCACGACCCTCTTTTCTTTCCGTCGTGGCGACAAATACTCCTTATCATCTTCATGTTAACTTTTACTAAAAATTGCATAAAACTTGATCATGTCATCCGCATCATGTTAACAACATTAAAATGTGTGAATTGTTGTTTGCTTAAAATTGCTAAACATGCATATGGGGATTTTCCGGAATTGTTGTTGTAGTTTCCGGCCTCATTTAAACTTGTTGACTTGTGTAGTTTTTGAGTGCTTCCTGCCTTGCCTTGTTTAGCATCATGTGTAGACTTGTCTTGCATCCTATTTGGTTGAGCATATTGTCATGTTGCTTGTGTTGTTTTTCTGTGCTTCCTACCATGCCATGTATTGCTTCCTGTATATACTTGTCATGCATCATACCTTGCCATGTATTGCATCATATAGACTTGTGTTGTTTTTCTATGCTTCCTACCTTTCCATGTATTTCTTCCTGTATAGACTTTTCATGCATCATACCTTGCCATGTATTGCATCATATAGACTTGCGTTATTTTTATGTGCTTCCTACCTTGCCATGTATTGCTTCATGTATGGACTTGTCATGCATCATACCTTGCCATGTATTGCATCATATAGACTTGTGTTATTTTTCTGTGCTTCCTACCTTGCCATGTATTGCTTCATGTATAGACTTGTCATGCATCATACCTTGCCATGTATTGCATCATATAGGCTTGTGTTATTTTTCTGTGCTTCCTAGCTTGCCATGTTTTGCTTCCTATATAGACTTGTGGGGCATCCTATATAGAACTGTCATGCATCATACTTGGATGTGCATCGTATGCCATGTTTATGCTTGTGTGTTTACCGTATTGCTTGCTTCTTCTCGTTAGTGCTTGTTCCGTTGCGATCGTGAGGATTCGTTCGACTTCTCGTGGTTCTTCTTCAAGGCTTCTTCTTCGTCTTCTTCATGGATCCGTTCTTCTTCCTTGCGGAATCCCAGGCAAGATGACCATACCCTTGGATACCTTTACTACCATTGCCATGCTTAGTTGTCTCGATGCTATCGTTATATGTCGCGCTACCCATCTTATTGTCAGCCCCTCTCCTTGTTGCCATGAAACCTCTAACCTTTGACACCTTCCTAGCAAACCATTGTTTGGCTATGTTACCCGCTTGCTCAGCCCCTCTTATAGCGTTGTTAGTTGCAGGTGAAGATGAAGATTGTTCCATGTTGGAACTTGATGCTTTGGGAATATCACAATATCTATTATTATTATTAACACACCTATATACTGGGCATGGGTGGAAGGCTTGGCCTTTTGCTCGGTGTTTTGTTCCACTCATGCCACCTTAGGCGCCGATAAACCGGCATTATGTTCCTTGATTTTTGCGTTCCTTACACGGTTGGGTATATGGGGACCCCTTGACACTTCGTCTTTGAATAAAACTCCTCCAGCAAGGCCCAACATTGGTTTTAATTTGCCTCATAATAACAACTTAATTAATTAATTAAAATTGCATAGGGGGTCGCGTCCCCGGGGATTCTTTCTACATAGCAGGGGGGGCAGTGTTGATGGTGTTGGTCCCAAATAGAGCATTGTGCGGGACCACCCCTTGGCAACTTGGGGTATCTGGCTCCTTTACGCTTCGCTCATCCGGACGTGGCCTGAGACGAGATACGCGCGGCTACTATCAGGGTGTCGGCACGCCGGGAGGTTATGCTGGACTTGTTTTACCATTGTCGAAATGTCTTGTGCACCGGGATGCCGAGCCTGATCGGATTTCCCTAAGATAAGGGGTGATGATATTATATTTATCACTTCAGCTGATCGTGAGAGCTTGTGATGGGCTAAGTTGGGACACCCCTGCAGGGTTATGATCTTTCGAAAGCCGTGCCCATGGTTATGTGGCAGATTGGAATTTGTTAATGTCCGGTTGTAGAAAACTTGATAGAGGATCCAAAGTAAAACACACAACTGTGTGAGTAACCGTGACTGTCTCTTTTCACTTTGAGAAGAGAACACGGTGGGGTTATGTTTGACTCGTAGGTAGTTCAGGATCTTTAGCGATCACTACTAGTTTGCGACCGTTTGCGTAGATGCTCATCTTATTCTTGTACTCGTAAGTTAGCCACCATATTATGCTTAGCCGCTGCTGCAACCTCACCACTTTACCTCTTCCTACCCATAAAGCTTTGCTAGTCTTGATACCCATGGTTATGGGATTGCTGAGTCCACGTGGCTCACAAATACTACAACACCAGATGCAGGTTCAGCCGAGAATGATGCAGGAGCTGGTTCAAGTACTTCACTAGGAGCTCGATGAAGAGAGTGGCCGTATGTATGTGACATGTTTCGACGATCAGTAGTGGTTTCTACTAGGGGCGATTCGGACCTGTGTCTTTATGTATTTGGTATCTTTCTTTTGGATCTTCGCCCGTACTCGGGTTGTGATGTTTTGGATGATGATTTGCTTATGTAATGAATTGTGTGACGTGGCGAGTGTAAGCCAACTATCCTTTTGCAATTTCATCCCTATTTTTACATGAGTCGTGCAAAGATACCAAACTTGCGATCATTCCAGAATGGGCTTATACCTTTAAGTCGTGCCTCGACACGTAGGAGGTATAATCCCATCCTGGGCATTACAAGTTGTTAATCAGAGCCTTCTCCGACCTAGGAGCCCCCACTGATTGATCGAATCGTTGACGGTTGAGTCTAGGCATACACTTGAAAATGTTTTGAGTCCTATATATATATTGGAGAGTAGGATTTCTTTTGCTCCTCATCTCTTTTCACTCTGGTGAGGACTCCTGACGATTACTCTTGTCTCTTCTACTCTCAAAATTTCAGAATTTTTTTTTAGGATCACGCGAGTATTGTTTGGATTGTTCCGATGTCTTTGTGACGAGAACATTGTTCTCGATGCCTCATGTCATTTAGGGGTTCTGGCAGTGTCCCGGGGAGTTGAGCTCCGAGGTGTTATCGTCACAAATATATCGCATCAGTTCTGGAATACTTAAGACGGCTGACATCAAAAACTCTCCTATGCGGTTAGTGGCGAGATAACCCCGACATCACCCAGTACTAGGGAGGTAGTTCGGGAGTATTGCCATAGCTTGTATAGCAGATGCGTTTCGAAGGTCCGAGGTAAACGGTTTCCGAAAATAACTGGTTATGTGTTAAAGGATGGATACAGCTGGATGTAGGATTAGAGTTGAGTGCGCGATGCTTCTCCTATATCCCCAACACCTGATTGCATAACTGGAAACTTTCGGAAATTAATAGGTGGGCTCATCTAGTAGCTCGTAGGCATTCTTCCAACGAATGCATGATATGGAGTTCGGGGTCCTACATTGAGTGAAGTGGTTTTATGGGCGTTGTTCCGATCGGGAGTTGCATCTTAAAGGGTCCTTGGCTATGCTGATCCGGGGATTGCAAAACCCTTTTGTAACACGTTCCATGAGCTTTCAGCATGAGTATGTGGAACGAAACTTCTATCCTGTATTTGTTCTATCTGCTCCTTGTTGTTTTTATTTACCTTTCGTTCTTCCAAGTGGCTTCTCGACAAGTGTTGTACCATTAAGCTATGCAACATATCTATCCTTTGTTTTTGTTTTGATTCTGGTATTCGAGTTGCTTCGATGTCAAGTGTTGATTCCATACCTTCCTAATCGGTGTTCTCATATTTCTATGGGAGTGCTAATTCTTCTTGACCATCGAGATTTTCATGTTAATCCTTTTTCAACCGGTGTGCCTTCTCTTCAAGTTATTCCATGCGGACGCCGTTGAGAAATCTGACGATTTGTCTGTTTCATTCATCCCAAGTTGTCTTTGTTTTTCCCCACCCTCCCACCCTTCTTCTTCTCGGGGCCAGAAATTCTAAAATGAAGTATCCATTTTATTCATATGATGTTTCTTCATTCTTTTCTTTCACTTTCATTATCCGGTGTTTTATCTGGATGATGCTCAGGAGCTTCAAGTTTTCATTCTTTGTTCTCATTTTGTTCTCCGGTGGAATAAATTCAAGCTTCGGTGTTGATCATATCTCTTCCTTTTGTTTCACATGTTTTCCCATGTGGAAATTTCTTATCCGAAGGCTCTCTTATTTGTTCAACTCTCTAATTCTTATCCGGAGTGTACAAGGCTTGGCAGAAGATTCACATTTTCATTTTTTAATCCGATCAAGCTTTTTGAGGATTGTCATCCTATTCAAGCCATTTAATTCAACCGGTGCAATATCTCTTAAGTAATCAGTTCTCCGGTGTTTCTTTTGAGTGGGCCCTAACCCACAGGTTTTTCCCAAGATCTTACCTGACTCTTCTTTTTCCGGAGTTATTCAAAAATTCTTTTCAAGTTTGACGTAAGAATGGGTTTCCCATTGGTCAAATGTATCCTCCAAGATTGCTTACATTCATTATTGCTTCAACCTTTATATTTTCATTCTTTCGGAGCATATCAAAAACTCTTCAAGGTGTATCTCATCGTCATTCTAAAATTGTGAATACAGGAGAAGAGTTTCTCTCAAATCCTACCCGTTCTTCTAAAGATTCGTGGTTCTAGCTTAATACCATCCTCATTATTGTTCCGATTGTGAGGAATTCTTTTTATACCCATCCGAAGTGTTTCATGAATTCTTTCCATTGTGATCCTCTGAAGGCCATCATTTCAGAAGATTCTTCGTTCTCAGTTTTCAACTTCGACCTCCAACTATTCTTCATCGATCTCTCTTCTTTCGTCTCCATATCCTTATGGTGGTTCATTCAAGTTTACTCTTCCTTGTTATCGTATTAATTCATTTGTTCTTTTCATAATCCTACCGGTGAGTCGTCCAAGATTAATCTCAAGTTTGGCTATATCTCTCTCCAATCCTTTTCAAGAAGAATAAGTAGTAGGCCAAATCCGTTGCTTGTCACCAATTTAATTTGGTGAAGGATAAGCATACAATAAATCTTATTCTTATTTCCCCGAAGTGATTAATCTCTTTTTCCAAAGCTTGTTCATCATATCATATTCTAGATTTCAAGTTGTTCATCTTGTTTTCCAGAGTTCCAAGTTATTTAATTATATCATTTCAAAGCTCCATCTAATTCATCGCATGCCTTGAATCTTATTCTTTTCATCTTCCACTTCTCATGCTTTAGTACCGGAGTTCTTCTTGGTGGTTCATCATGATTTAATGCAACCTCGAAGTCTTCATCAAGATTCTTGTTGGAGCTCAAGCATTCTTCATCATGCTTTCCAAGTGCAATTATTTCTACCTTATTTTTTGAGATAGTGGTATGCCATTTTTGACAATTTCCCTTCATGTTTCATGTTTCACAAGTTGTCAGGAATGAGATATTTAAACCCATCATTTTCTTTGTTCAGGAGATCTTTCCAACCTTTCAATTTATTCGTTGGAGTAATCTTGGGTCGTAATTCACCTAAAGCTTTCCCTAAGAATTGTTTCTATTATGGTGCTTATAAATGACCGAAGTTCTTCATTTATCCTTCCGGTGAAATAAGTTTATCGTCTCCTTGTTGATCTCAATCCAATCAAATGTTTTTCGTAAGTGGCTGGTTGTCACCTCTTAATTTTGAGATGTTTTCCATAAGCCCACATCAAGCTTATTCTTTTCGTTGTTGATTCTCCAACAACTCTATTCAACCCTTCTTCGTAAGGAGGCTCTTTCAAATTCAATTTTGAGAGAAGTTGTCATTTTTTCTCCGTTCATTTCTTTCATTGTTCTATATTATATTCTTTCATTCCGGAGGCATTGTGATATTGCTCTCTTTGACCATATTCTCATTTTTATCAAGATCATATTCTTCCCTTGCTTGTCTATTTAACCGGAATGTCGTGTCCTCCATTCAAGTTCCGTCATCTATCTAGCTTTTCCTCTCTTTTCAACCGGAGTGCTGTCTGAATCCTTCTTACCCCTTGTGCCATTCTTTCAATTGTTTCAGAGGCAGTGTGTTCTTGAGTTCATCAAGTATCATCCCAACTTGGCTAGCTCTTGTTAATTCCTTCCATTACAGTCGGAATGCTGTCCAAATTATTCCGTTCTTATTCCTTCTCCATCTTGTTTTAACCGGAGTGGTTTTGAAATTTTGTTTGTCATCCTTGAGCTCTTGTTTCATGTCTTTCAACCTACAAGGTTCTCATAATGTTCCTTGTTCCTCTTTTCTAACGGAGTTTTCATGTTCGTTCATCTCAGTTGTATTCTTCTTTCAATTTGGTCAACATCTCAAGTTCGTGGTTTCACTCGTTTGTCGAAGAAGCAACTTTGTTTACCTCTTCTTTTTCGTTTCTATCCGGTGCCATCTCTAGGATCTCGGGTCGAGATCCTCTGTTAGTGTCGGAGAGTTGTGACGCCCGAAGACCGACGTCCCAGAAGATTCCAGATGTTCCGGGTTCTCCCGTGTGTTTCATTTGTGCTTGTGTTATTTATTTTGCATTGCATCATGTCATCATGTCATCATGTCATCATGCCATCATGTCATTAATTTTTGCAACTCAACTAAATAAATTGTATGGATCTTCGATCCATTTAAATCTAGGCAAGGATGACTTCTCTTTAAAACATATCCTCCCAATATTTTAGGGAGCTATTATAAATATTCCATTAGTGTGGAATTAACCGCAACACACTTGCAAAATAAGTCCCTATGACTTTGTTGTCTCAATTTTTGGCCTCCAACTTTGCCATTTATGTTGGTGTGAGATTCCTCACTTCCCCCGCCTTCTAGTCTCTCAAGTCCATCTTGGTTCCACCCAAGTCCTTGCCCATGTATGATCATCTTCCTCTTCTTCTTTCTATCTTTTATTTGCAAGTGACATTTTCCCTGTTCAAAAATGTTCAATAGCTTCCTTTAAATATTAGATCATGCCAAAAACCACCTCCTCCAATTTTCATGTCTTTTGGAAGTGCTTTGGTTGGCCTAAAGATTTATGCAAGTTTGAGTTATTTCCGAACTCGCATAAATTTGTAGTCTCTAAAAATTGCCAAATCATTTTATTAAAATATCCCACAATTCCAGGTTTCTAGGGATATTTTTATCTTAGCTAAAACCTTCTCCTAACTCCCTGATCTTTTTCCGAAACTCATGTTTTATTATTAAACAGAATATGAGTTTAAGTGGGGGAATACGGAGGGCCAACCAGGCCTCTGTTTTTTCCCATCTCGATCGCCTGGCCCAAGGCCCAGCCGGCCACTAGGCCTCCATAGGCCAACTCCAGTGCCTCCCTGCGAAACCCTAGTCCCGGTCGACCACTCCTCCTGATCCCCTCGTCCTCCCCCATCGCTCGTTCTTGCGCCGTCGCAGAGCCCCGAACCCCTTCGTCCTTCTCTCCCTCGCACATCTCACGTTCTCCCTCGCTCCCGTCGCCCGAGGAGAGGAGCTCCTCGCTGCGGCTGCGCGATGCGCTCGCCCGATTCCCTCGCGTCGCCCCGCTCCAGTGCGTCGCCAGAGCCGCCGAGCGTCGCCTCCACCTGCCTCTCCGTCGTCAGCGCCCCAAGCTCCCTGCCCGCCGGCCGCAGCTCGCCACCGATGAGCAACGCCGCCGGGGCCGGCCGGGTCTCCTCCACCCCTCCACCGCATCCCGTCTCTGCCGCTATGGCCTCCCGCGCCGACTGTCGCAGCACCAGCAACTCTCCAAGGCCGGCCTCCTTCTGTTTGTCATCGGAGTGGCCAGATCCAGCGCCGCCACGGCCTCGCTGCTCAGTTGCTGCCTCGTGCGTCCCGGAACACCTCCATCTTCGGTTGCAGCACCGGACCCTCGACGCGCAGGTGATCGGCCACCTTGGCCTTGTCGCTGCTGTTGTCTCGTGTGCCCTTGTGTTGCTGTGTTTTGGACCCTCAAGACCGGAAAGTTCCACTACGGATCGAGACCGCCAAGTACCCCTACGGCAAGTACCACGACGCATGAAGAACCATGAACGAATGCGTCAAGTACCACTACGTCCGACGCAGCGACAAGTACCTCTACGGAACATGAACATCTACGGAACGTGTACGACGGCCGTCGTCGAAGAACGAGTGCCACTACCGTCGCCCCGAAGACGTTCGATTTGCCAAGTACCTCTACCGTCGACCCCGAACATCTTCGGAAGCGTGAACGGCTACAAAACGTGTACCACGACCCGCGAGTACCACTACTTCCTCTATGACCTCGAACCGCCCCGAAACGAACGCTTAGAAGGTATACCGCCGAGACGACCCCGTGGATGAGTGCATGTGAATGTGTGTTGTATGAGATGAATCGAATGTTTGCATCGTGTCCGTTGTGCCCCTCGTTTGCCTTGGTGGCGACCCGTGGGAAACCCGGTCACGGGATCACCCCACCTTCATCTTGTTCGACTCTCGCTCACGCTACCTTGCTTTTGCACCGACCTCTCGACAAGTGTCGGATCATCAGAACATTGTCGTGGCATCGTATCCATTTTCGCCGCCACGACCCTCTTTTCTTTCCGTCGTGGCGACAAATACTCCTTATCATCTTCATGTTAACTTTTACTAAAAATTGCATAAAACTTGATCATGTCATCCGCATCATGTTAACAACATTAAAATGTGTGAATTGTTGTTTGCTTAAAATTGCTAAACATGCATATGGGGATTTTCCGGAATTGTTGTTGTAGTTTCCGGCCTCATTTAAACTTGTTGACTTGTGTAGTTTTTGAGTGCTTCCTACCTTGCCATGTTTAGCATCATGTGTAGACTTGTCTTGCATCCTATTTGGTTGAGCATATTGTCATGTTGCTTGTGTTGTTTTTCTGGGCTTCCTACCATGCCATGTATTGCTTCCTGTATAGACTTGTCATGCATCATACCTTGCCATGTATTGCATCATATAGACTTGTGTTGTTTTTCTGTGCTTCCTACCTTGCCATGTATTGCTTCCTGTATAGACTTTTCATGCATCATACCTTGCCATGTATTGCATCATATAGACTTGCGTTATTTTTATGTGCTTCCTACCTTGCCATGTATTGCTTCCTGTATGGACTTGTCATGCATCATACCTTGCCATGTATTGCATCATATAGACTTGTGTTATTTTTCTGTGCTTCCTACCTTGCCATGTATTGCTTCCTGTATAGACTTGTCATGCATCATACCTTGCCATGTATTGCATCATAGGCTTGGCCTTTTGCTCGGTGTTTTGTTCCACTCATGCCACCTTAGGCGCCGATAAACCGGCATTATGTTCCTTGATTTTTGCGTTCCTTACACGGTTGGGTATATGGGGACCCCTTGACACTTCATCTTTGAATAAAACTCCTCCAGCAAGGCCCAACATTGGTTTTAATTGGCCTCATAATAACAAATTAATTAATTAATTAAAATTGCATAGGGGGTCGCGTCCCCGGGGATTCTTTCTACATAGCAGGGGGGCCAGTGTTGATGGTGTTGGTCCCAAATAGAGCACTGTGCGGGACCGCCCCTTGGCAACTTGGGGTATCTGGCTCCTTTACGCTTCGCTCATCCGGACGTGGCCTGAGACGAGATACGCGCGGCTACTATCAGGGTGTCGGCACGCCGGGAGGTTATGTTGGACTTGTTTTACCATTCTCGAAATGTCTTGTGCACCGGGATGCCGAGCCTGATCGGATTTCCCTAAGATAAGGGGTGATGATATTATATTTATCACTTCAGCTGATCGTGAGAGCTTGTGATGGGCTAAGTTGGGACACCCCTGTAGGGTTATGATCTTTCGAAAGCCGTGCCCACGGTTATGTGGTAGATTGGAATTTGTTAATGTCCGGTTGTAGAAAACTTGAAAGAGGATCCAAAGTAAAACACACAACAGTGTGAGTAACCGTGACTGTCTCTTTTCACTTTGAGAAGAGAACACGGTGGGGTTATGTTTGACTCGTAGGTAGTTCAGGATCTTTAGCGATCACTACTAGTTTGCGACCGTTTGCGTAGATGCTCATCTTATTTTTGTACTCGTAAGTTAGCCACCATATTATGCTTAGCCGCTGCTGCAACCTCACCACTTTACCTCTTCCTACCCATAAAGCTTTGCTAGTCTTGATACCCATGGTTATGGGATTGCTGAGTCCACGTGGCTCACAAATACTACAACACCAGATGCAGGTTCAGCCGAGAATGATGCAGGAGCTGGTTCAAGTACTTCACTGGGAGCTTGATGAAGAGAGTGGCCGTATGTATGTGACATGTTTTGACGATCAGTAGTGGTTTCTACTAGGGGTGATTCGGACATGTGGCTTTATGTATTTGGTATCTTTCTTTTGGATCTTCGCCCGTACTCGGGTTGTGATGTTTTGGATGATGATTTGCTTATGTAATGAATTGTGTGACGTGGCGAGTGTAAGCCAACTATCCTTTTGCAATTTCATCCCTATTTTTACATGAGTCGTGCAAAGATACCAAACTTGAGATCATTCCAGAATGGGCTTATACCTTTAAGTCGTGCCTCGACACGTAGGAGGTATAATCCCATCCTGGGCATTACAACTCGGCCACGAGCCGGGAGCACCTCCTTCAGGAATGAAGGAAAGAGGATAAAAGAATGCGGAGGGGCTCCCGCCCATACGATAAACTCGCAGGCGTCGTCCTCCATATGGGACGGCAGCAGAGCGTGTGAAATCGCCCGTCTCTCTGGCCGGCTGACTGCACCGCCCCCGTCGCCGTCCCCGCTTCATTCGTCTATAGCCAGAGCACATAAGGGAAGCGGAAATCCTGGCAGTGCCCACGTGCACCATGTACGGGCGTTCGCCGGTCTTAGGGACGCCCTTGGAGAATCACGGCGCCTCTTCTTCGGGGGGAGCCGCTCAGGCTGCACCATCGGGTTCTTCCCCTTCTCCGCGGTCGAGAACCTATGTATTGGTGCCATGAAAGCCCTCAAAGAAGTAGGAGGAGCAGGGATTGATCTGCAACAGTCAAGTGAAAGACGTGGTGCCTCACCTTCTGTTTATAGGTCAAGAAGATCAATCGCCGGCCACCCACGCACGGCCATAATGGCCCTGCCGCCCGCACAAAGGAGTTGTCAAGTCACACGGTTGCCGAGACTGCATGGGGAGCGGAGTCGCCCACGTCTCATCCAACCGTCACGCGCCAGCCTGGCCCGCAGCCTTTTTGGGGCCCGTAGCGCTTCGTCCTCGGCTAACGTTTCACCTCGAAGCCAACTCTGTGCGCGCCTTGGGACTGGGGGCTACTGTCGGCGTCCCGGGAACGAGGGTACCCAGACTTGCCTGTCTGCGGGCCATGACGCGCTCCTACCACGGCCAGGTACGACCCAGCTGATCGACCGGTTGCCCAAGACCCTCGCGAGGGGGCTAGACCTCGCAAGGAGAACAACGTCAAGACCCCCTCAGGAGCGGCCTCGGCAAGGTTGCTCCGGAGGGGTGGATAATCAAAGGCCAGGCCTGCCTCAGGAAGAGGCAGTGACATAAGCAGTGACACACCGTGCCAGCGGGTGCCAGCGCCCGCCAGCAGTGCAGTTGCCGTTTCGGTGCAAAGAAGGCAGCGCATGCGCAGGTTCCCGAGGAGCGGGACAAAGGTTTCCCCATTGGTGCAACAAGACCGAAGACCGCAAGGATGACAGGGAGGATGTCACCACCGAGCCCACCACCGCGTCACCGCCTGATCCTTTTGCAGGCGAAGACTGCTTTTGTCGAGATAGGAACGTCCTTGTGTTCCCGCTCAAAAATGGTCGTTGTGGAATCCCTTCCCGCCTAAACATTTCGGGGGAAGAGGACCCTGGCCGCCTATATAAGTAGCTAGGATCCCCACCATGAGGGAGACAAGACAAGAGAAGGACAAGAGAGACGGGCAGATCCATAAACTCTGCCTTCACACAACGGAGCAAGAACTCTTGCCTCCCGACCCTCCTGAGCTCTACTCCTGAGATCAGGAACCACTGTACTAGTTCATATTCTAGCCCTCCTGAGGCTAATCCTCCAAAGCAGGAAGTACGGTTTTTGTAATGCCCAGTATGCGACTATGTCCCCCACATGTCGAGGCACGGCTTAAGGACATAAACGCTTACTAGAATGATCTCAAGTATGGTATCTTTGCACAACTCATGTAAAATTCAGGGATGAAATTGTAAAATGATAGTTGGCTGACACTCGCCACCTCACATAATGAAATACAATAACATACATCATCCAAATAACATCAGGGTCCGACTACGGACAAAATCCAAACGAAAAGATACCATAAATAACACAAGCCCGGATCCTCCTAGTAAGAACCACTATTGATCGTCGGGATAAGACACATAGTAACGTCCACGCTCTTCATCGAACTCCCAGTAAAGCACTAAACCATCTGCTTCATAGCTCTCAACGGTACCTGCATCTGGTGTGTGTTGAATATCTGAGCCACGGAGGACTCAGCAATCCCGTTCCCGGGTATCAAAACTACCAAAGCCTTACGTGTGGAAAAGGCTATAAACATGGGTTGCAGCAAGCACTAAGCACTAGCTTACGAGTTTAGAGCAAGAAGAGAACAAGTGCCAACGATCGCCAAGTTGATCAAGAAGTGATCCTAGCTACTCATGATCAAACATAACCCCACCGTGTTCACTTCCCGAAGCCCTTCGGAAAAAGACCATCACGGTTACTCACGCAGGTAGTGTATTCATGAATAAGGTGTCAAGTTATCTACAACCGGATATTAACAAAATCCCATCTGCCACATAACCGCGGGCACGGCTTTCGAAAGATCAAAACCCTGCAGGGGTGTCCCAACTTAGCCCATCACAAGCTCACGATCTGCGGTGTCGCAACTCCAAAGTGGGAAGACCCGAGTATTTTCGGAATCCCATGCTCAAGATATTTTGACAAAGGTAAAACTAATCCTGCAAGACCTCCCGGCGTGCCGACACCCTGATACTAGCCGCGCGTATCTCGTCCCAGGCCACGACCGGATAGGCGATGCTATAGGTTCTTACCAGCCCTCGGGTTTCCCCAAGGTGGCCCTGCAGGACCCCCAGTTTGAACCAACACTCATGAGGAGCACTGGCCCGGGTTGTTAATTAAGAACTCGGGTTTGCAACGTCCTATGCAAGTTGTAGTTATTAGGCAAATGTAAAACAAATGTTGGGCCTTGTTGGAAAAGCTTTCACACAGAGCGAATTATCAAGGGGGCCATAAACCCCAACCATGTTAGGAACGCAAAATCAAGGAACATAACACCGGTTTATCGGTTCCTAGGGTGGCATGAGTGGAACAAAACACCAAGTAGAAAGGCTTAGCCTTCCACCCATTACCAATATATAAGTGAATTAGTTTAACAGGTTATATATTGTTTTATCCCAATAACAACTTCAACATGGAGCCAGAATCTTCAAAAAACTTCACCTGCAACTAACAACGCTATAAGAGGGGCTGAGCGATGCGTACTTCGCCAAACAACGGTTTGCTAGGAAGGTGGTTAGAGTGTTTTCATGGCAACAATAGGAGGGATGAAAAACAGGAATAGGCATCGAGGCAATATCTAAAGAGCGAGACATCTAGCATAGGCAAAGATAGAAGTGATATCTGGGAATGGTCATCTTGCATCTTGATTCCACGGAAGGATCGTAACCTTGCTCCTCAAACTCAGCCTCGGTGGGAACCTCGAACTCCGAATCGTCACCGGGCTCTAACCAACACAACAATGAAACACGGGAACAACAATCAATCATCATGCAATGTTCAAACACATGATGCATGAATATGATGCATATGGACATGGTAGGACATGATGCATCTCCTAGGAACACATAGAGTGCACAAGCATCATAGCAATAACAAGATCACACACATGTATGAACACAAGCAAAAGGAAACAAGTCCAACATGGCTACAAGGTTATGTAGATTGTTTGAACAAGCACCCAACAAGTTTAAAAGAGTTGATTAACATGGCAAGGGTGCATCTAGGACTATAGCAACATGCTAGCATTTTTAAATGGGCCGGAAATAACAAACAACAATTTCCGGAAACTCCCATATTCATTTAAATGCATTTGGGACAGAACTGAGATAGTCATACTTTAAAGTGGTTAAACATACAAAACAACAGCACCACATTAATCTACACATTTTTTCACCCCAAATGCAAATAAAGCTAGTTAAATTTGGAGTTGTAGATATTTAGTTATGATTTTTACAAGTTTAAGCACATTTTAAATCACAAATTAATTCAAACAGCATTTTAAAGGTTTTAAAACATGGCAACAAACAGCATATTAATATTCTACATGAAAATCTAAGAAGTTTTCATATATAACTCATATTCATCAGATGCACAGTTTAAAAGATATTAAATATGCAAAGTAAATGCAGAAAAAGAAAAAGAAAAACAAAAACAGAAAAGAAAACAAAAGGAAAAGGTCAAACTGACCCAGGCTGAGCTAGCCGCTGCCACTGACCTGTGGGACCAGAGGCGCTGATGTGGCAGCAGTGGGTGCGCGTGTGGGTGGAACTGCACAGAAAGGATGACAGGTGGGGTCGGCTGGTCAGTGGGACATATGAAGCAAAAAGGGCGGATTAATCCCACTACCCCCGGTGGGTTTCGAACCCGCAACCTCACTGTAACTGACGAAGAGCCAAGCCACTAGGCTAGGCGAGTGTTGCTGACAGAATACAAGTGTATAGCCTTAAGATGTAACTGAAGATGCAGGATGCAGGGGAAAACAGGGGCACGTCGGAGCTGCTCGTCGGAGCTGCTCCGGCGACCTAAACTGGCGGCGGAGGGGTGCGGTCTGTTCCTGGGGGAACTCTGCATCCACGCCACGCACTAGCAGCACCTAGCATCAACTACAATGCCGGCGGCGAGCACCAAATAGAGCGGCGGCGGCGGACCTCGACGAGACGATGCAGAGGCCTAAATGGAGCGGCGACAGCGCTGGCAGCTTCTACGCAACAAGACAAACCCGACGGGCAACAGAGCAAGGGCTACGATGGTCGGAATACTCGCCGGAGACGAGTCCCGACGGAGACATGCTCGAGTGCACGGAGAACTATGGGCTAGACGGCATGAAGGAAGGGGAAAAGTGCACGGGAAGGTGTGGGTGCTCACCGCGAACATGGCGAGGTGGTCGGTTGGCCCAGAGGTGGTCGGAGTCGACGACAGCGACGATCGAACAGCTCCGGCCGCCGGAGTCGAAGAAGAGGAAGTAGAAGTCGTGGGCAAGGCGATCGGCTCCGTGTAGTGGACGTAGACGACGTAGTCGACGTCGAGGAAGCAGTCCGGCAAGGTTGGTGAGGCCGAGGTTGACGGGAGGCACACCGGCGACGAGCTCGCGCTCCTAGATGCGTACAGGACAGCTACGGTGCGGTGGATCTGGTGGCCCTCAGCTCACCATGTGGCGGGAGGAGGAAGGAAGAACCTTAGGGAGTGGGTTGGACACGAGGAGAGCTTAAAAGGGGGGGCCAGAGGCTTGACGGTGCGGCGACGGCGTCGGGCTCGCGGTCCCCATGGCGTCGCGGGAGGAGGAAGAAAAGGTGGGTGGATTAGTTGGCGCAGATGCTGACGAGTGGGGTCGGGGAGTCCACGTGGGCGCGGAGTAGCGGGGGTGAGAATAGGTGTGAGGGATGAGCTGGGCTGCTGGCGCGGACCGGCAGGAGCTGGGCCGAGGGGAAGAACTGGGTCTGCTGGCTGGGTTGCACTGCTACGGCTGCTGCTGTTGCAAAACCTTTTCTTTTTCCATTTTTTCCTCGGACAGAAATTAATGAAAAAGTACAGGCTCAAGGAAAAGGAATTAGGAGATGAATAAAATATCCCCATGCTCCTGGATTTATGCCCTATTTTATAAAATTGGTTTGGGCATTTTTAGAGGTAGAAAAATAAAATAAGTTTGAATATGGTTCAAACTTCTGTCATTTTTTAACCTAACCAAATCACTTTAAAATGGGGCAAGGCTTTGCATGGTGACTCATGTCAAAGCAACAAAGAAATGGGGAGGAGATGAACATTATTGGAATAGGCTAAGTCACTTGGAAAATTACTTAAAGAAAGGAAGAAAAGGAGGAAAAAGAAGAGGTGTAGAAGAAGGAGGGGGGTTTAGGGTTTTAACAAGGGCATGGCTTTGCACCACCATCACACAAAAATCATCAAGGTGACCTCACATCACAACCAAAGACAAGTAAAAGAAGCTAAGATGCATATGATGTCATGGAGATGATGAAGCAATGCATGGATGCAAGAGAAAAAATAAAATGACAATGCAAAACAAAAGAATTGATAAATGACAAGAACCCCCAAGGAAAGGACAAGGATCAAAATGATAAATGCTTTATTGCCATAAATGGAAAGTATCACATATGGGGTGTTACAAACTCTCCTCCACGACAAAAAGATCTCATCCCGAGATCTAGGACTGAAAGAAAGAGGGATACTCGAAATGGAGATGATCTTCTCGTTCCCTTGTAGCTTCTCGGTCGGTATGGTGTGACCACCTCACTTTCAAGAATTTGATGGACTTGTTGCGGGTCTTGTGCTCGGTTTCTTCAAGGATAGCAACGGGGTGCTCACGATAAGACAAGTCTTGTTGAAGATCAATCTCTTCAAACAGAATGGTGCGTTCAGGCGTCTTGAAGCACTTGCGGAGTTGAGACACGTGAAACACATCATGCAAATTTCCAAAGTTGGAGGGAAGCTCGAGTTGGTAGGCTAGATCGCCTCTCTTGAAAAGAATTTTTAAAGGGCCCACGTATCTTGGAGCAAGCTTGCCCTTGATACCGAACCTCTGAGTGCCCTTCGTGGGAGAAACACGGAGATAAACATGGTCTCCAATGTCGAAAGCCAAGTCACGATGCTTGCCGTCATAGTAGCTATTTTGACGCGATTGCGCGGCTTTGAGATTCTCACGTATGACTTTGCACATTTCTTCGGCTCCTGAGATCAAATCATCACCAGTCTCGGATCAGTTGAGAGGGGTACGCCACTTTCTGCCATAGAGGATTTCAAAAGGAGCTTTGCCGGCACTTGCTTGGAAGCTGTTGTTGTAGAAGAATTCGGCAAATGGAAGGTAATCTTCCCATTTCATACCGAAGAAGATGACACAAGCTCTTAGCATATCTTCGAGGATCTGGTTCACTCTTTCGACTTGACCACTAGTCTGAGGGTGAAACGCAGTGCTGAAGCGAATCTTTGTGCCCATGGCTGACTGAAAGGAATCCCAGAACTTGGAAGTGAACAAGCTTCCACGGTCTCAGGAGATCACTTAAGGAATGCCATGCAAAGAAACAATCCTGGAGGTGTACAGCTCTGCTAGCTGAGCTGCGTTGATGGATTCTTTGACGGGAAGAAAATGAGCTACTTTAGTTAGCTTGTCAATCACCACAAAGATAGCATCATTTCCCTTCTTGGACTTGGGAAACCCAGTGACAAAATCCATCTCAATGTGATCGAATTTCCACCCGGTAATAGATAGAGGTTGAAGGAGTCTGGCTGGACGTTGATGCTCTGCCTTCACTCTTTTGCAGACATCACATTCATTCACGAATTGGGCAATCTCCCTTTTCATGCGAGTCCACCAATATGATTGCTTGAGGTCTTGGTACATCTTGGAACTTCTGGGATGTATCGAGAGGAGTGAGTCATGTGCTTCGTTCATTATGAGCTTCCTGAGATCACCCTTGGGAACCACAAGCCTGTCCTTAAAGAACAAGGTGTCTTTCTCATCAACGCGATAGCACTTGTAATTGGGAGTACCCTTAGCAATACAATGTTTCACTTTCTGCACCATAGCATCACTGAGTTGGGCCTCACGGATTTGATCTTCCAAGGTAGGAGCAACTTGAAGGTTTGCAAGAAAGCCTTGCGGAACGACTTGGAGGTGGAGCTTCCTGAATGATTCACAAAGTTCAGGCTGGAACGGTTTGAGAAGGAGACTTTTGCAATACGCCTTTCTACTCAAGGCATCTGCAATGACATTGGCCTTGCCAGGAGTATACTCATTGCTTGGATCATAATCTTGAATTATCTCAACCCAACGAGTCTGGCGAAGGTTAAGGTTTGGCTGAGTAAAGATGTACGTCAAGCTCTTGTGATCGGTGAAGATGTCCACTTTTCTGCCCAACAGAAGGTGTCTCCACGTGATCAAGGCATGTACAACTGCTGCTAGCTCAAGATCATGTGTGGGGTAATTCTTCTCATTTGGTTTCAGCTGACGAGAAGTGTATGCCACAATCTTCCTGTCTTGCATGAGAACACCACCAAGACCTTGCAATGAAGCATCACAAAAGACTTCATAAGGTGTTGGGGTTTTGGAACGACATATGCCAACGGATGGCTTATCATGCATGGGGTCAAAAGAACGTCGCCGGGCTCGGGAAGCGGGATGAGGCGGTACTTAGGACGCCTACGGATCTTACCCAGGTTCGGGGCTCTCCGAGGAGATAACACCCCTAGTCTTTCTCTGCGGGGGCTCCGCGTCATGACTGATGTCATTATCGTAGCTACAAGGTTGCTCCTCGAGCTGTGTGGTCTAGGGGAAGAAGATGAACAAGGCTAGCTCACCTCCTCTCTCTTTTCTAGGGTTCAATCTCGTCACCTTCTAACCCCTCCTCATGGAGGACCCTGGGGGGTTTATATAGGCCTACCCCCCAGGGATACAATGGTAATCTCGACGATGTGGCTCCCAACCGTCAGTGTCTTCTGGTGCCGGTCTTGTCGCCTGCCTGCTGGGGCCCGCCGCCTGCAGGCCCACATGATTGTCTTTTACTGTAGACGCGCCTCTGCTGACGACAGCCTCGTTACGAGGGAAGTGGCTACAGTGCCGCCGTCTCCTTCCGTACACTGTCGCCACGCCCTGTCTTGTCATCTTGATGAGGTTCAAACTTCCAGGGTGAGGTTTGTCGTCTGTTACCAGGCGGCCGTCTCCCTAGCCGTCTGCCAGGGGTGGCTTGTTTATGAGCTACTCGTTGGCCGGTGGGCCAGCCGCCTGCTGGCCCTACCATCTGTGAGTAGTGGGATCATGGCCTCCTCTGACCGATGCTTGGTCATGAGCAGCACGGCTACAGTGACCTGCCGCTTAGAAGATATGCATAAGGTACACGTTCACTGTAGCCACGCCCTTATAGATTCTCTAAGGACATGTTCACCTGTAGCCATGTCTCTGTTGCGTGGGGGTCCCCCAGCACGCGTCCTGAGGGAGGGATGGGGAACCGTCTGCTAGCTGGTGGTGTTGGTGCCGCCGCCGCCTGTTGGGTCCCTGCCGCCTGCTGGCAGCCGGCTCCTAGGGCAGGCTACCCTAGGAGGCGGCCCGATGAGCAGACGGCTGGGGTGGAGCTTGCAGCTATTATTTGTCTTGAAATACCAAGGGTGGTCATCGAGGGTACCCGTGGTCAATATCTCCGACAGTAATCCCCGAAGCTGGTGGAACTTCGTGGCGGGTGCTGGAGGGCCGAGGGGTTCCAGCAGCTTCCCTCTTTAGACAGACTCAGCATCCTTCACCCGTCTTCCGTAGAGATCCGTCTACCTGCAGCCGGCCCAGCGTTGATAGAGCCGGCCTCCGACAGCCGAACCATCGTCTTTGAATCTTCGGGGGGAAGGCACAGCCTGGTCGGCAGGCAGTCGAGCAGGCCTGCCGACCGTTGGCAGCTCCCCACGCGTCATCGCCCCATCGCGTCGGCCTGCCAGCCCACGCGCGTGACGGGATTCAACTGTGGGCCGGGGCCCGCCACTACGGGGCCTCGGTCCTCGCGCGGATCCAGAGTGGCAGGGGTAATCGATTACCCTCCCGCGTGCATTTAATGCGCGTGGATTAGGCGCGCAAAAGGCGGGGGTCGTGCGAGGCGTGGGGCAGTTAATCCCACGCCCGTCCCCTCGGCTTGGCCGCCTCGGGCCTATAAATAGGCCTAGGGAGAGGAGCTGGCACCGTTCTCGCGCTCACTCCTCCCCGTCCTCCTTCTTCTTCCTTGCTTCCTCCTGCTCCTCTCGCCTACGTCTCAGCGAGAAGCTACCCGAACCATGTCCTCCCCAGCACCTCCCCGACACCACGGCCAGTGGGACGGCAGCGAGGTCCTGGAGGAGCACATCGACGTCCTCCGGCGGTCGCGGAAGCTGCCACCGGCCAACAGGGTCGCCGTGCGCCTCGCGCCGATGGCGGAGATCAGGCCGGCCCCACGGCAGGGCGAGCGGCTCGTCTTCCGCTCGCACTTCTCGTGCGGCTTCGGCCTTCCGGCGAGCGGTTTGTTCCGATCCTTCCTAGAATTTTTCCACATCCAACCTCACCACCTTACGCCGAACACTGTGATGACGCTCTCGTCCTTCGTCGTCCTCTGTGAAGCATACTTCGGCATCCTCCCCACCATAGAGCTTTGGACCGAGCTCTTTTACGTGAAGCTCGACACCGCCGTCCAGACTGTGCTCGCCCAGTGCGGGGGGTGCATTTTGGTGAAGCACAGTGGGACGAGGAACTTCTTCCCGGCGCTGCAGCTTGTGGGGTCAGTAAAGCAATGGCAGAAGACGTATTTCTACGTCTCCAGCGTCGACCCCGAGCAGGACTTCATCTGCCTGCCGGAGTGGGTGTCGGGTCCGCCTGCCAAGCCTCGCGACTCCTGGAGGACCCGGCCTGCCTCCCTCATGGCAGGCGCCTCCATCGCGTTGCGCCGTCTCCGAGAGTTGAGGGACAGCGAGGGCCTGGTCTTCACAGATCTGTTGCTCACATTCGCTGAGCGTCGAGTGCTGCCACTGCAGCGCCGCCCTCATCTGATCTGCGACATGAGCGGGCGCCGGGACCCTAGCCGGATGTGCACCAAGCCCCTGCCATATAGGGAGGTAGCTCGCTTGCTGAACCACATCTCCAGCTGCAGGGTCTCCAACTCCAGCTGGGCCTTCGGCAAGCCGCCGTGTCGGTGTACAAAAAGAGGGGTACACTTTTTGTACCCCTATGACTGTGCACGGGCAGTCTGAGCCACGGGCACCACCACACCAAGCACGGCAAGGGAGGTGAGCCAAGGTAAGACCAAAGCTCGATGGGACTGAAGCCCAAGAGAACAAGACCACAAAGAGCAAAGGGACGAAGCAGATTCCCCCAGCAAGATCCTTGCCGGGAGCCAGTTTCACCAGCCCCGGCAAGATCCTTGCCGAGGCCGGCTTTAGTAGCCCCGACAAGACCCTTGCCGCGGCAACTCGCCCCATGCCTACGAAGCGATTCACCCTTGAGTCCACTGCCCCCATGGGGCAAGGATTCGGGAGACATCCCCGTAGTGGCATGCAGATCTTTGTGAAGACATTCAAGGTCAGACATGTATTAAGAAGACAACGACCCTTGGCGGGATCCCAGCCAAGGAAGACCACAAGACCTCCGACAAGCACCTTGCCGGGGATGACAGCAGGCGTCGCGGCAAGACCCTTGCCGGGGCCCCGGCAAGGCCCTTGCCGAGGACATCCACAGGGCCACCATATGGCCCACGCCAACTAAACCTCCACCGCCATATGCAGCTGCCGACCCAACTAGCTGGGCAGGCACCTGCGTGGCGACATGCAGATCTTCGTGAAGACCCACCATTGCGCCACCTCAGCTGCCTGCCTGCCTACATGGCATCTCAGGCATCGCTGGCCAGGGCGCGTGTCGACACAAGAAGGAGCGGCGACGGACAAGACGGATGTCTCCCCCGTCCCCGATAAAGCAAGGACACCTAAGCAAGACGCATTAAATGCGCTTTGTCATCTAATGCGAGGGATAACCTCGCATCACTGTACCCTTTCCACCTCCTGTGTGCCACTGTGGAACCCCTTTTCCCTATAAAAGGAGGCCCAAGGCGACCAGGAGGAGGATTCTGCTTTTTGGAGCTCCTCACGCCCCGTAGCTAGCTAAAGAACACAGATATACAATCCACCAAAGCAGGAGTAGGGTTTTACGCATCCTAGCGGCCCGAACCTGGGTAAAGGAACCGTGTGCTATCTGTTTGATCCGCTCGTCTCTCAACCCCGCGCCCCGCAACCGTAGTAGGGATTCTTGTGATCCCATAGGTGTCGTTCCCAATACACCGACACGCCGTATAGCCGCAGCAACCAGCCGCCCGCAGTAAGCTCTTCAACCTTCTTTTTTCTTTCTTTTTCGTCCGGCTGCCGTTGCCGTCTGATCCTGATGTCTGGTTCAGATCTTCCCCGGCCAGCCGGCGCCGGGCTCTAACCAGCCGGTCCATCCCCTGGAGCCGGATCGCTCCCAGAGCGACACAAGCAACCCCGATCTTGGGGCCTCCGCCGAGGAGGAGGAGGAGGTGACAGGCGGCGGCGGCCAGCCATCGGGCGGCCTTGAGAGCTGGCCGGATGACGACGAGGAGGCAGAAGAGGCACCCGTCCGTGCCAGCCAGCACGCCGGGCCGTCTGGCACAGCCGGCGGTGGGAAGCGGCGGTCCTCCTCAGGGCCATCTGGTGCCCCGCCCAAGAAGCTCCGGCTGTCGACCGCTGCCACGAGGCGTCGGGAGGCGGCCGCCAGGGCGAACGCGCTGAACATGCCCAAGGCCAGGCCGATTGTGTCCGGGTAAGTGTTTTGCATCCCTCCTTTGAGTGATGCTCATCTTTCTCAGCCGATCCCCTCTTGGTTGACTCCCCGTTTCTTTGGGATATCCTTGCAGCGCGCCGCTTTCCCTCTCGCGGGTGCCAGCGGCCTCTGTTGTGGGAGGCACGGAGGCCCCTCCCGTGCCCCCTCGCGTGGATCCAGTCGCCGCGCTCCGGGAGGCGACGGAGAGGAACGCCCGCGAGGCGCGCGCGGACCACGAGCGAGCGGTGGCCGATGCCACCGCTAGGGCGGAGGCCGAAGCCACCAATAAGGCCCAGGCAGACGCAGCCCGAACCCGGGAGCAGGAAGCGGGCTCCCAGCAGCCAGCGGGCCGCACCGTCCTCCCGGAGGCAGGCTCTCTGGAGCGGTCGGCCCAAGCGCCGGCTGCTGATGAGCAGCCGGCCCCAGGCGACGGGGGGGAGGGGCGACTGCGTCATCCTGGAGATGCCGGTACCGCCCCCTGCGCCGCCTGCTGGGGAGCAGGGCAGCCGGCCAGTGGGGACGGAGGTGCCGCCAGCTGGAGGCGTGCTGGTGACGGGCCCGTAGCTGGCCCACCGAGCCCCAGCCTGTCCGCGCCCTACGAGGGCGGTCTCCGTGCCGCAGCAGGCGGAAGCCGGCGGGGCCAGCTCGTCCGCGCCGGAGAATGAGGCGACCAGCGCGGCGCCGTCAGGTTGGAGGCCCGGAGGTGGCGGCGCACTGATCGTCGCGTCGCAGGACGTCCTCGACCGCTTCAACTCCTTGGGCAACATCATGCAGACGGCGATGCAGGAGTTCGTGGCCACACAGTCCTCCGTTCGGGTACGTGTGCTTCGTGTTCTTCTGTTTTTATTCCTTCAATTTCTTGTGTGGGGGCACGTCAGCGCACCCACTGGGTGTAGTCCCCGAGTTCCGAGCCGGCTGCTGAGAAGGCGGCTTGGAACTCCAAAGTGTGCGTCGTGGGCTGATTTTGCATCTCGTTGCAGTAGTACCACAACCTCCGCGTGGCCTCCTACAACGCTCAGCGCCAGGAGCTGGCGCAGCTGCAGGCTACCTTGGCGGACAGCCAAGGTGAGTGCTTCTGCTCTTCTCCTTGCGGGGGCGCGTCAGCGCACCCGCTGGGTGTAGTCCCCGAGTTCCGAGCCGGCTGCTGAGCAGGCGGCTTGGAACTCCAAGGCTATCTTTTTGCTGCTGACACTTGTTGTTTTTCTTCCTCTCTTGACAGCGGTCGCAGCCGGCCTCAGCAACTAGCTGGGCCAGGCCCAGTCGGAGCTGGCTGCTAAGGAGCGAGAGCATGGTCTTGCCGCTCAGGACCGCGACCGCCTGGCCAAGGAGCTGGCGGACCAGGCGGCGGCCCATAAGGTCGAGCTTGGGAAGATGTCGGATGTCGAGACACTTTTGCGGGCCGAATTCAAGACCGAGCGCTCGAATTGGGCCGAGAAGGAGGCGGCTCTCCAACACGGCTACGTGGCCATTGGAGACATGGTTGATGGTAAGATGTATATCCTTTCCTCTTGTACTCGCCGTTTGTAACAGCCGTCTTCCTTTCTTCTAATCATTCTTCTAGTTTTGGCAGAGTTCTTCCCGGGCTACTCTGTGGCCGCCACCCAGGCCATCGAGGCCGAGCGTGCAGCGAGGCGCCAGGCGGGCCGGGCGATCGCACCCAACGCGCCCAGGACCCCGGCCGGGGAGCTTCTTGCCATTCGGGTGCGTCTCTTGCTAGTCCGCCGTCTGCTTCACCGTCTGCAGCGTGCTGGTGCCCAGGTCTTAGCCGCCCTCTGGCCAGGTGTGCCAGCACTCCGCACTCCCAGTCGGACTGTCGATTGGCTGGAGGCGGCCGGCCAACGCTTCGAGGCTTGGAAGGGCTCCACAACGAGGGCTAGCACGCGGACCGCCCTGGAATTCGTCAAGAGCTGGTATCCGGGCCTGAGCCTTGAACAGCTGGAGACCTTCCGTGCGGAGGCCCAGCCTGAGCTGGCCGTGGTGCACAAGGAGCTCGTCCAACGCGCCGCCGCCCTTGCCGAGTACGCCGACACCTCCGTCTTCATCCCGGAGTTGGACGACAGGGGCCATGTGGTGCCGCATAGCAACTTCGAGCTAGACCTGGCTGTGTCGGAGGAGCCGGATGAGGAGATCGCCTCCGGCGAAGGGGACGAGGAGGAGGAAGGCAGCGACAAGGAGGCCAGCTCCTAGGAGGCGGATCCGTCTGCTAGCCGCCAGCCTGACCAGTCCTCGACAAGCGGACCAGGTGTGGTGGCTCCGCCTGCCACAGGAAGCGGCCAGACCGAGACCCACCAGGCGGCCCCCTCAGAAGCCGGCTCCGTCGTGCCGCCTGCCCAGCCTGCTGCGCCTTAAGTTTTTTCTTTTGTATCTTCTGTTTCCTGTTTCTCTATAAGACTTTGTAGGGTTAATCCGAACAATTCCACCCGCTGGGTGTATCAGTAAGTTGTTACTGCAAGGCGGCCCTTGAGGCCTTTTGGATGTAAATATTCTTTTAATGCTGCATGGTTTTTATGCAATTGTGCCGAGTCTTAGGATTAGCCCCGCCCTAGATTCCTTGTGGCGATTTTCCTTTTGACGTCTCCTTTAACTGCCGCCCTGCCAGCCAGACAACGACTCTGTGGTTCTATGGCTGGGTCAGGAACTTGGCCGTTTTCAGGGTAGGCAAGTATTCTGCCCTTTGGAAGGCGGCGCGGCTAATCCCAGGGCCGGCTTGCCGGCTGTGCGACAGCCGGCTGTTCGTGTGAGCGGCCGGCTTGCCCTATGTCTTTTTTCCTTAGCCAATTTTCATGTGGGCACCATTTCTTGCCTTTGGCTCCTACTAGTCGAACAGCCGCGTTCTGCGAGTCTGTGACTTAATGCAGGAGAGGGCTTGGATGCCATCACATTACTTGTCTAACTATTTAAGGAAATTTTCTTAGACATAGGGCTAGGCGGCCAGTCCCCGGGCCGTTTGCTACGCTCTGGTGCCGGACAATGGAGTGAACAAAAATCATTCACAGGCATAATTCTTATCATATAGATAAAGGGTTGGGCAGTCCCCGAGAACTCCTCGGGGGTCCCATTGTTTCTCAAAATAAATTAGATAGCGTGACACATACTGTCTTTCAGCTATAAAAGCGACGAAGTAGGTTTGCGTTCCACGGGCGCTCCGACTCCTTGCCTGAGTCGTCTCTCTTGCGTGCTCTTGGCTTCTGGGCATCAATGAGGTAGTAGGCATCATTGCCTAGTACCTTGCTGACGATGAACGGTCCTTCCCAAGGAGCCGAGAGCTTGTGCTGGCCGGCTGTTCACTGGATCAGCCGGAGCACAAGGTCCACCTCGCGGAAGGAGCGTGGCTTGACTCGCCGGCTGTGATAGCGGCGGAGACCCTGCTGGTAGATGGTGGAGCGGCTGAGTGCTACCACCCGGGCCTCCTCTAGCAGGTCCACGCCATCTTCGTGTGCTTCTTTGGCTTCGGCTTCCGTATACATGGTGACACGAGGCGAGTCAAACTCAACATCTGTTGGGATGACGGCCTCGGCCCAGCCGATGGATTTGTTCGGAGTGGTTCTGAGGCTCCAAAGGACAGACGGCAATTCTTCGATCCAGCAGCCGGCTGATTGCTCCAAAGGTTCGACCAGCCGGGGCTTGATGCTGGACAGGATAAGGCCGTTGGCGCGCTCGACTTGGCCGTTGGACTGTGGGTGGGCAACGGACGCTAGGTCCAGTCGGATGCCCTGTGTTGCACAGAAACGGGCAAGTGCACCTTTGGCAAAATTTGTGCCGTTGTCGGTGATGATGCTGTGCAGTATACCATACCGGACTGTGATGTCTGTGATGAATGTCACAGATGTTGGGCCATTGAGTTTCTTGATTAGTTTGGCTTCGATCCACTTGGTGAATTTATCTATTGCCACGAGTAAATGTGTCAAGCCTCCTCTGGCTGTCTTGAAAGGGCCTACCATATCCAGGCCCCAGACGGCAAATGGCCAAGTGATCGGAATAGTCTTGAGTGCAGAAGCCGGCAAGTGTTGCTTGGAACTGAAGCGCTGGCAGCCGTTGCACTTTCTTACCAAATCTTTGGCATCGTCCAAAGCAGTCGGCCAGAAGAAGCCGTGGTGGAAAGCTTTGGCGACGAGGGATCTTGAGGCCGCGTGATGGCCACATTCCCCTTGGTGAATGTCCTTCAGGATAGCCATCCCCTTTTCTACTTCTACGCAGCGCTGGAAGATGCCCGTTGCGCTTCTTCTGACAAGCTCTTTGTTGACTATGGTGTATGCTGAAGCTCGGCGTTGAACTTGCCAGGCCAAAGTTTCTTCTGCTGGCAGCTCTCCTCTGAGCAGGAATGTGAGGATTGGCTGCGCCCAAGACGGTGCTGAGACTCTTGTTGCTTCGGCCAGAGAGACCAGGGTGGTTGGGCTGGGAGGCGGAGGGCTGGGCTGAGCCGTCCGCTGTGCATCCAAAGTCCCCGAGCCGTCTGCTGGGAGTGGCGCCTCCTGGCCGCCTCCTGGAGCAGTCCCCGGGCCAGGAACCAGCGCAGCTGCAGGTGGTCCGTCTATTGGAGTTGGAGTGTCAAGGCCGCCTGCTGGAGCAGTCTCTGGGCCGGCTGCCGAAGCTGCGAGGCCGCCTGCTCAAGGGTCGGATGGCATGAAGATTGACTCTGACTCTTGTGAAGGCTTGATAGATAGCTTGCGCAGGCATTGAAGAGATACGCCGGCTAGTATTGCTTGGCGGGTGGAGCCGATTCGTGCCAAGGTGTCGGCTTGCATGTTGTCGGCTCATGGTACGTGGAGGAACTCGTAGCCATCAAAGTGTCCACTGATCTGCTAGACAAGGAAGCGATAGCTTGCCATGTTTGTGTCCTTGGCGTCCCAGTCCCCAGACGACTGCTGGACAACCAAGTCTGAGTCACCATAGCACAGCACTCGGCGGATGCCAATCTCCTTGGCCATCCGGAGCCCGTGGATAAGTGCCTCATACTCGGCCACGTTGTTGGAGGCAGCGAAGTGGATCTACAGGATATACTTGAGCTTGTCGCCTTTTGGGGGAGGTGAGGATGACGTCGGCCCCTAGGCCGGTGCGCATCTTTGACCCGTCAAAGTGCATCCGCCAATGGGTTGAGTCTGGAACAGGCGGCAGATACTGGGTTTCGGCCCAGTCGACGAGGAAGTCGGCCAATGCCTGTGACTTGATGGTGGTGCGTGGCTGGTAGAAGATGGTGAAGGGGGGCAGCTCTATGGCCCACTTGGCCACTCTTCCTGAGGCATCTCTATTGCCCATGATTTCAGCAAGCGGTGTCGTACAGACGACCGTGACTGAATGCTCTTGGAAGTATTGCTTAAGTTTCTTGGCGGTAAAGTACACGCCGTAACACATCTTCTGGTAGTGGGGGTAGTTCTGCTTGGAAACTGACAGCACTTCGCTCAAGTAGTAGACGGGCCTCTGGACGGGCAAGGCTTTGCCGTCCTTTGGGCGCTCGACCACATTGACAGTGTTGACCACCCGGCTGGTGGCAGCTATGTAAAGGAACATGGGTTCCTTATCTGCTGGCGCCGCCAGGATAGGCGGAGTGGTCAGCAGTCTCTTGAGCTACTGGAAAGCTTCGTCTGCCTGGTCGTTCCACTCGAAGCACGTGGTCTTCTTCATCAGTTGGTACAGGGGGAGCGCCTTTTCTCCCAGACGGCTGATGAAACGGCTGAGAGATGCCAGGCACCCCGTGAATCTCTGGACATCCCGCACACGGGTCGGCCATTCCATTCTCTCAATGACCTTGATCTTCGCAGGGTTGCACTCGATGCCGCGTTCGGATACCAGGAAGCCAAGGAGTTGGCCGGCTGCTACCCCGAAGACGCATTTCTCCGGGTTTAGCTTGATCCGAAAGCGGCACAGGTTCTCAAATGTCTCTTGGAGATCCTCCAAAAGGGTTCCTCTCTTCTCCATCTTCACCACGATATCGTCCACGTAAACGTGGGCGTTTCTGCCAAGCTGCTTGAGGAGGCACTTTTGCATGCAACGCTGAAAGGTGGCGCCGGCATTTCTCAAGCCGAACGTCATGGTCAGGTAGCAGAAGGCCCCAAATGGTGTGAGGAAGGCGGTCTTCAGGCGGTCAGCTGGATCAAGCTTGATTTGGTGGTACCCCGAATAAGCATCAAGGAAAGACAGCAGCTCGCATCCGGCTGTGGAGTCGATCACTTGATCTATTCGCGGCAGAGCAAACGGATCTTTAGGGCAGGCTTTGTAGAGGCTGGTGTAATCAATGCACATGCGCCATTTGTTGTTCTTCTTCAGTACTAGGACTGGATTTGCAAGCCACTCGGGGTAAAACACTTCCATGATGAAGCCGGCTGCTAGCAGGCGGGCAACTTCTTCCCTAACGACTCTTCTCTTCTCTTCTGACAGGCGGCGCAGCGGCTGTCTGACAGGCTTTGCATCTTCTCTCGCGTGTAGTTTGTGCTCGGCGAAATCCGTCGGGACACCCGGCATGTCTTTGGGGGACCATGCAATGATGTCCCGATTCTCACAGAGGAAATCGATGAGCTCGCTTTCCTATTTGCTGTCTAGGTTTGACCCTATGACAGCAAACCGCTCCGGGTGAGATGGGTCCAAGGCAATCTTCTTTGTCTCCTTGGCTGGCTGGAACGAGCCTTGCGGCTCCGCCTCCCTGGGATCGGCTGGTATGGCCGGCTGCTCGCCAGCCATTGCCACCAGCCGTTCCAGACGGCGCTTTTCCTCAGCTTCGACAAGGGACTCTGCCAGGCGGCTGCTGGCTGTTGCACATGCAATGGACTTCTCGTAGTCCCCGGCTATGGTGATTATTTCTTTGGGGCCCGGCATCTTCATCTTGAGGTAGGCATAATGGGGTACTGCCATGAATTTTGCAAGAGCTGGCCGGCCCAAGATCACATGATAGGGACTTTCTAGGTTCACCACTTCAAACCAGACCGGCTCCCTCCGGAAATGCATCTTGTCACCAAAGAGGACATCGACCCTGGCCTTGCCGATTGTTGAGCAAGAGAGGCCTGGCACAATGTCATGGAACACGGTCCTGGTAGGCTGAAGTTGCTTTTCTTTGATGCCCAACTTCTCCATGGTGTCACGGTACATGATGTTGATGCTGTTGCCGCCGTCTACCAGTATCCGGGAGAAACGACAGGCCCACCTGTCAGTGGAGAGAGTAGCATCCAGGACCAAAGCATAGGCCCCTGGCGACGGCATGACAGCCGGGTGATCCTCTCGGCTCCAGCTGACAGGCCTTTCAGACCAATGCATGAATTCTGGGTCCTTGACGGCAACAGTGTTGACTTCTCTGCGTTGTTGGCGCCGGCTGTGCCTATCGTCCGTCTGGCTGGTGAAGATGACATAGGCTCCGTTTTCTTCTGGGAACTCGTCCTGGACCTGACAGCCAGGGCGGGCAGCCGGCGGATTAGGAGGCTGGGCTGGCTGCCCAGCAGGCGGCGGTGGCAGAGCTTCTCCCCTCGCAATTCTTGTGAGCCAATGACACTTTCGCGTTGTATGGTTGGAAGGCTTCGTGCCACTGTGGAACTTGTAGGGGGCATACAGAGCTTGGTCAAAGGAGAAAGCCGGCTGCCAGACTGGTTTGCCGCCCTTCTGGCGCTTGGGTCCTGCTTGAGCTTCTGGCTGCTGGCCGCCGACTGCTGCTACTAGCCGGCTGTTGGCAGCCGGCGCGTGGGTCTTGCGCTTCTGGTCGCTTGTCTGCTAGCGCCGGCTGGACTCTCCCGCCGACGTCTTGGAAGTTGGAGGAGTCATCTTGCCAGAAGCATCCACTTGCAGCTCGGTCTTCATGGAGGAGTCAGCGGTGGCGTACTTGTCCGCTATGCTCAGCAGTTCATCCAATGTGGTCGGCTCGTCACAAAGGAGTCGGTGCTTGAGTAAGGTGCCTTCTCTGCACCCGGCCGTGAAATACTCGATGGCTTGTACCTCATGCACTCCCTCACAAGAGTTTCGCAGCTCCACCCAGCGCGTCAGATAATCGCGGGCTGACTCGTCTGGGCCTTGGATACACAGGGAGAGCTAACGCGGCTTGGGAGGACGCTTTTAGGTGCTGGTGAAGTTGCGAGTGAAGGCGTCAGTGAAGTCCAGCCAGCCGTTGATGCTATTGGGTTTGAGGCTATTCAGGCAAGTCCGAGCCGTACCCTGGAGCATAAGGGGCACGTACTTCACTGCAACGCGTTTGTTGCCGGTAGCTATGCTGACGGCTGTGGAGTAATCCACCAGCCAGTCCTCTGCTTTCACCGATCCGTTGTACTTGGGGGTATCTCTAGGGAGCGAGAAGCCCTTGGGAAAAGGCTCATTGCGAATACGAGGGCCGAAGCATGTCGGACCGAGGTCATCTTCTTCTTCGACCGCCTAGGACCGAGCCAGACGGTCCAGCCGGTGGCGGGCGTCGTTCTCCCCAACCCCCTCGCGGCGGCCCAAACGGACTTCCAGAGAGGGGTGGTCGACCGGCGGAGGAGACACGCGCCTCTCCCGCCTAGGAGGAGACGGATGTTCCCCTCGCCGTTCTACGGCCCCTGGGCGGCCGTCTTTGTCACGCTCGATGGTGACGCGAATCTGCCGGCTGCGGCTGGCAGCCGGCTCTGAGTCTCGCCGGTTGGTGGCGCCGACTGTTGGAGAGCGAGACGTGGCTCCTTGCTCCAGTCAAAAAGGGCGGTTGTCTGCGTGCGCGCTGGCCTCTGATACACGGCGATGGGCCTCCTGCTGTGTGGCAGTAGTGTCGAGGAGCTGGCGGGCGCGCTGAGTCATGCAACGAAGCTCGTCTCCCTCCAAGTGGCCCATCTCATCGACTGCCGCCTGGGCAGCCCTTAGGTTCTCTGATGGAGTGAGGTACACAGGCCACGGGGCCCCCAGCATGTCTGCTGGCAGCCCGCCGCGATCGCGGACGGCACCGGCTCAGCTAGGCTCACCAGCAGCCGGTGTGCCACAAATGGCGCGGTCCATCTCGCGGCGGTAAGCTTTGGTGAGGCGTCGGGAGGCAGCCAGTTTGTTGGCGCTGTCGAGAAGCGAAACGCGGAGCGCCTCTAACGCCTTGCCGTCTGCCCCCGCCGCGACAGGAGCGGCGAGGTGCTGCAGAGCGGCCTCGAGCGGGTCTGGGCCCGCCCTGCTAGATGGTTTGCCGTGATCGGTGAGGAGCACCTCCGTGACGGCGCTGATGGTGCCGCCGATCGGAAGAGCGGGGAGGGGGTCGTTGATGATCACCACGTGCTCGGGGAAGGAGTCGAAGGGCCCCGCGCCGAGGTCGACGATCATGTCTACTGGTGGGTCGGAAGAGCCTACTGACTCTACGTCAGAGGCGCGCTCGTCGGCGATGTGGAGCCTGTCAAGGAGCTCGACGAGGAAACTCTCCGGCGCTGCTGGCTCGGCCGCCGGAGAGGGCTCGTCACGGATGCGGACACCGCCGAGAAGGTCGGCGAGTCCGCTCGCGGCGCATGCGGCCTCAGTGCCACGAAGCATCCCGGTTTCCACGCCAGCAGGCGTGCCGGGCTGGCTACTCTCGCCAGGAAGGAACAAAGTTCCCGTCCAGAACATGTCTCAGGACGACGGTGCACCTAGCCCCACGGTGGGCGCAAAATGTCGGGGTTTTGGAATGACATATGCCAACGGATGGCTTATCATGCATGGGGTCAAAAGAACGTCACCGGGCTCGGGAAGCGGGATGAGGCAGTACTTAGGACGCCTACGGATCTTACCTAGGTTTGAGGCTCTCCGAGGAGATAACACCCCTAGTCCTGCTCTACGGGGGCTCCGCGTCATGACTGATGTCACTATCGTAGCTACAAGGTTGCTCCTCGAGCCGTGTGTTCTAGGGGAAGAAGATGAACAAGGCTAGCTCACCTCCTCTCTCTTTTCTAGGGTTCAATCTCGTCACCTTCTAACCCCTCCTCATGGAGGACCCTGGGGGGTTTATATAGGCCTACCCCCCAGGGATACAATGGTAATCTTGACGGTGTGGCTCCCAGCCATCAGTGTCTTCTGGCGCCGGTCTTGCCGCCCACCTGCTGGGGCCCGCCGCCTGCGGGCCCACATGATTGTCTTTTACTGTAGACGCACCTCTGCTGACGACAGCCTCCTCAGGAGGGAAGTGGCTACAGTGCCGCCGTCTCCTTCCGTACACTGTCGCCACGCCCTGTCTTGTCATCTTGATGAGGTTCAAACTTCCAGGGTGAGGTTTGCCGTCTGTTACCAGGCGGCCATCTCCCCTGGCCGTCTGCCAGGGGTGGCTTGTTTATGAGCTACTCGCTAGCCGGTGGGGCCAGCCGCCTGCTGGCCCTGCCGTCTGTGAGTAGTGGGATCGTGGCCTCCTCTGACCGGTGCTTGGTCACGAGCAGCACGGCTACAATGACCCGTCGCTTAGGAGATATTCATAAGGTACACGTTCACTGTAGCCACGCCCTTATAGATTCTCTAAGGACATGTTCACAAGTAGCCATGTCTCTGTTGCGTGGGGGTCCCCCAGCACGCGTCCCGAGGGAGGGACGGAGAACCGTCTGCTAGTTGGTGGTGTTGGTGCCGCCGCCGCCTGTTGGGTCCCTGCCGCCTGCTGGCAGCCGGCTCCTAGGGCAGGCTACCCTAGCAGGCGGCCCGATGAGCAGACGACCGGGGTGGAGCTGGCAACTATTATTTGTCTTGAAATACCAAGGGTGGTGATCGAGGGTACCCGTGGTTAATATCTCCGACATAAGGCTTGGACTCATCCGGACGAGTAAGGACCGGAGCACAAATGAGCTTCTCTTTGAGTGTCTTGAATGCCACATCACAATCAGGAGTCCACGAGTACTTGACATTCTTCTGCAACAGATTGGAAAGAGGTTTGACAATCTTGGAGAAGTTCTCAACGAACCTTCTGCAATAGCTAGCGAGACCAAGGAAGCTTCGGAGTTGCTTGACATTCTGCGGAGGTTCCCAGTTGACAATAGCTTCAACCTTCTCGGGTTTCACAGAAATGCCCTCGGCAGAGATAATATGGCCAAGATAGAGGACTTTATCCAGCCAGAATTCACATTTGGAGAACTTCGCATAGAACTTGTGTTCATGGAGCCTGTCAAGGACCAAACGGAGGTGCTTGGCATGGTCTTCTTCATTCTTGGAGAATACCAAGACATCATCCAGATAGACGAGAACGAATTCATTGGTGTAGGGGTTGCATATGAAGTGCACCATCCGCGAGAAAGTGGGTGGAGCATTTGCAAGGCCGAAAGACAAGACCGTGTATTCATAAGAGCCAAAACTCGTTCTGAATGTGGTCTTAGGAATATCCTCTTCACGGATACGAATCTGATGGTAACCCATCCAGAGATCGAGCTTCGAGAGCACCTTTGCTCCTTTGAGTAGCTCGAACAATTCATTGATATTGGGGAGCGGGTACTTATTCTTTATTGTCTTCTTGTTCAATGGCCGGTAATCGACGCAAAGGCGTTCCGTGCCATCCTTCTTCTTGACAAATAGAACACCACAGCCCCAAGGAGAAGTATTAGGCCTGATTAGACCCATACGTTCTTGCCCATCGAGTTGTTTCTTTAGCTCCTTCAACTCATCAGGAGAAAGCTTGTACGGACGCTGACATGCTGGCTCGGTACCGGGTTCAAGTTCAATGACGAATTCAACATGACGTTGGGGAGGCATGCCTGGAAGATCTTCAGGGAATACATCCTCATATTCACGAACCACCGGAATCTGAGAAATGGCATTAATCTTGCCCTTGTCATTGAGAGAATAGCCTGATTGTGTTATCTCGAGCTGCGAAGATAGTCACGTCTTCGTGAGGGTGAGTTAGCTTGACCACCTTATTTGCACAATCAATGTTTGCATCATGCTTGCAGAGCCAATCCATCCTAAGAATAAGATCAATGTCGGAGTTGCCGAGAACAACCGGAGAAACCAGAAAACTATAATCACCCATATGAATAGATATATCCGGAGCAAACATGCTAGAATGGATTCGTTTTCCCGAAGAAATAATTGATAACTCCCTTGGCAAGTTTTTGGTGTCAACATTGTGCTTTGATGCAAAAGGTTGTGAAATGAAGGATAATGATGCACCAGAATCAAACAAGACTTTAGCAGGTATTGAGTTAACAGGAAGATTACCAATTATCACATCTGAAGAATTCTCTGCTTGAGCTGCATTCATCAGATTCACTCTTGCTTCCTTGGGATTGTGCTTGACAATAGCAATTTTGACAGTTGGAGGAAGCAGAAGGCGCCTTGGGTTGGGACACTTGTTGGCATAGTGACCCTTCTGAGAACACTTGTTGCAAGTAACTTCTGAAAGAGACCGATGATAGGGACCACTTGATATTGAATCTTGGAACTGAGGCTTGGACTGATTGCTTGGGTTGGGTGGGTGGGAGAAACCACGACCACCTGAGTGCTTGTTGTTGTTTGGAGGACGGAGCACTGGAGGAGGCGGCAGCCAGAACTTATGCTGCTTGGCAACCACTTGAGAGGAAGAAGAGGAGTGAACAACATCTCTAATCCTCTTTTTGGAAGCTTCACTCTTGAGCTGAGATGCCTCTTGCTTGAGAGCCATATTGTAGAATTGGTCAAATTCATCCAGCTCGAACAAGGTGAGAGCAAGTTGGAGTTCATCTTTTAGACCACCTCGAAACTGATATATCTTGCTCTTGGCATCGGGTATGTCTTGCTTCGCATAACGGGCAAGATTCTGGAACTTGACATTGTATTGATAGACGGACATGGTGCCTTGCTTCAGGTTGCGGAATTGCTCACGCATGCCTTCAATGACACTGGTTGGAATGTGGTGAGAGCGGAAATCTTTGCATAAATCAGTCCACGAGATCTCACGATCACCTCTGGAGTCTTTGTACTGTTGCCACCAGTCCACAGCTTGATCTATGAGTTGGAAAGTGGCAAACTTGACATAATCCTCAGGCCTCACGTTACTGCATTCAAAGTGCTTTTTGATGTCTATGATCCAATCTTCAGCATCTAGCGGGTCCACACAGTAACTAAAATACTTCGGTTGGTTTGCCAGGAATTGGTTCAGTGTCGCAAAGTGAGGTTGATTGAACAGATTGCCTTGGCCTTGGTTCCCATGATTGCCTTGATTTGCTTGGTTGGCTTGAAAGTTCTGCATCATTTGCATGAGCATCTGAGTGTTCTGGTTGGTCGCTTGCATAATTGCTCTCCATGCCTCAGACGGAGGAGGAGGGGGAGGAGGACGTTCAGGAGGACGCTCTTCTTCGCCCTCTTGGTTAGGGTTGGGAACCTTCTTAGGAGCCATCCTGAATATGATGACAACCGTTAGCCATTGATGCAAAATAGATAAGCTGAATCGACGGCTAGAAATTTGCAACATAAAGTCTTCACAATGAACATTCGAACAAAATGAACGAATGAATTCCACAGTTTAATGGTACAACAATCTTCTCGAGAAGCCACTTGGGAGACAACATATAAAATAAAAACAACAAGGTGCAGGTGGAACAAATACATGATAGAAGTTTTGTCCCACATGTTCGTGTGGAATGCCCCATGGAACGTGTTACAAAGGGTGCTGCAATCCCTGGATCAGCATAGCCAAGGACCCTTTAAGATGCAACTCCCAATTGGAACAACGCCCACGAAACCTCTTCACTCGATGTTGAACCCCAAACCTCGAACCATGCACTCGTTGGAAGAATGCCTACGAGCTACTTGAAAAACCCACCTATTAATTCTCGAAGTTTTCCGGTTATGCAATCTGGTGTTGGGGATACAGGGGAAGCACCGCGCACTCAACTCTATACCTACATCCAGCTGTATCCATCCGTCAACACATAGCCAGTCATCCTCGGAAACTATTTACCTCGGACCTTCGAAACGCATCCGCTATACTAGTTGTGGCAAAACTCCCGAACTATCCCACCGGTACTGGGTGACGTCGGGTTTATCTCACCACTAACTGCATAGAAGAGTTTTCGATGTCGGCCATCTTAAGTATTCTAGAACCGCTACGATACATTTGTGACGACAACACCTCGGAGCTCAACTCCCCGGGACACTGCCACAACCCCTAAATGACAGGAGGCATCGAGAACAATGTTCTCGTCACAAAGATATCGGAACAATCCAAACAATACTCGCGTGATCCTAAAAAAACTACCAAAAAATCTCCTTCATAGTAAAGCTCTGAACCATCTCCTGCATAGTTCTCAACGGTACCTGCGTCTGGTGTGTGTTGAATCTGTGAGCCACAGATGACTCAGCAATCCCGTTCCCGGGTATCAAAACTACCAAAGCCTTAGGTGTGGAAAAGGCTATAAATATGGGTTGCAGCAAGCACTAAGCACTAGCTTACGAGTTTAGAGCGAGAAGAGAACAAGTGCCAACGATCGCCAAGTTATCATGAAGTGATCCTAGCTACTCACGATCAAACATAACCCCACCGTGTTCACTTCCCGAAGCCCTTCGGAAAGAGACCATCACGGTTACTCACGCAGGTAGTGTATTCATGAATATGGTGTCAAGTTATCTACAACCGGATATTAACAAATTCCCATCTGCCACATAACCGCGGGCACGGCTTTCGAAAGATCAAAACCCTGCAGGGGTGTCCCAACTTAGCCCATCACAAGCTCACGATCTGCGGAGTCGCAACTCCAAAGTGGGAAGACCCGAGTATTCTCGGAATCCCGTCCTGAAGATATTTCGACAAAGGTAAAACTAATCCAGCAAGACCTCCCGGCGTGCCGACACCTTGATAGTAGCCGCACGTATCTCGTCTCAAGCCACGACTGGATGGGCGATGCTACACGTTTTTACCAGCCCTCAGGTTTCCCCAAGGTGGCCCTACAGGACCCCCAGTTTGGACCAACACTCATGAGGAGCATTGGCCCGGGTTGTTAATTAAGAACTCGGGTTTGCAACGCCCTATGCAAGTTTTATTTATTAGGCAATGTAAAACCAATGTTGGGCCTTGCTGGAAAAGCTTTAACACAGAGCGAATTATCAAGGGGGTCCCATAAACCCTAACCGTGTTAGGAACGCCAAATCAAGGAACATAACACCAGTTTAACGGTTTCTAGGGTGGCATCAGTGGAACAAAACACCAAGCAGAAAGGCTTAGCCTTCCACCCATTACCAATATATAGGTGAATTAGTTTAACAGATTATATATTGTTTTATCCCAATAACAACTTCAACATGGAGCCAGAATCTTCAAAAAAATCTTCACCTGCAACTAACAATGCTATAAGAGGGGTTGAGCGATGCGTACTTAGCCAAACAACGGTTTGCTAGGAAGGTGGTTAGAGTGTTTTCATGGCAACAATAGGAGTGCTGACAAACAGGAATAGGCATCGAGGCAATATCTCAAGAGCGAGACATCTAGCATAGGCAAAGATAGAGGTGATATCAGGGAATGGTCATCTTGCCTGTTGATTCCACGGAGGGATCGTAACCTTGCTCCTCAAACTTAGCCTTGGTAGGAACCTCGAACTCCGAATCGTCACCAGGCTCTAACCAACACAACAATGCAACACCAGAACAACAATCAATCATCATGCAATGCTCAAACACATGATGCATGAATATGATGCATATGGACATGGTAGGACATGATGCATCTCCTAGGATCACATAGAGTGCACAAGCATCATAGCAATAACAAGATCACACACATGTATGAACACAAGCAAAAGGAAACAAGTCCAACATGGCCACAAGGTTATGCAGATTATTTGAACAAGTAGCCAACAAGTTTAAAAGAGTTGATTAACATGGCAAGGGTGCATCTAGGACTACAGCAACATGCTAGCAGTTTTAAATGGGCCGGAAAGAACAAACAACAATTTCCGGAAACTCCCATATTCACTTAAATGCAATTGGGACAGAACTGAGATAGTCATACTTTAAAGTGGTTAAACATGCAAAACAACAGCACCACATTAATCTACACATTTTTTCCACCCCAAATGCATATAAAGTTTGTTAAATTTGGAGTTGTAGATATTTAGTTATGATTTTTACAAGTTTAAGCACATTTTAAAACACAAATTAATTCAAACATCATTTTAAATGTTTTTAAACATAGCAACAAATAGCATATTAATATTCTACATGAAAATCTAAGCAGTTTTCATATATAGCTCATTTTCATCAGATGCACAGTTTAAAAGATATTAAATATGCAAAGTAAATGCAGAAAAACAAAAACAAAAACAAAAACAAAAACAGAAAACAAAAGAAAACAAAAGGAAAAGGTCAAACTGACCCAGGCTGAGCTAGCCGATGCCACTGACCTGTGGGGCCAGAGGCGCTGATGTGGCAGCGGTGGGTGCGCGTGTGGGTGGAACTGCACAGAGAGGATGACAGGTGGGGTCGGCTGGTCAGTGGGACATATGAAGCAAAAAGGGGGGATTAATCCCACTACCCCTGATGGGTTTCGAACCCGCGACCTCACAGTAACTGACGAAGAGCCAAGCCACTTGGCTAGGCGAGTGTTGTTGACAAAATACAAGCGTATAGCCTTAAGATGTAATTGAAGATGCAGGCAGGAGGGGAAAACAGGGGCACGTCGGAGCTGCTCCGGCGACCTACACTGGCGGTGGAGGCATGCGGTCTGTTCCTGGGGGAACTCCGCATCCACGCCACGCACTAGCAGCACCTAGCATCAACTACAACGCCGGCGGCGAGCACCAAATAGAGCGGCGGCGGCGGACCTCGACGAGATGAAGCAGAGGCCTAAACGGAGCGGCGACAGCGCTGGCCGCTTCTACGCGACAAGACGAACCCGATAGGCAACAGAGGAAGGGCTACGGTGGTCGGAATACTAGCCGGAGACGAGTCCCGACGGCGACACGCTCGGGTGCACGGAGAAGTATGGGCTGAACGGCGCGAAGGAAGGGGGAAAGTGCACGGGGAGGTGTGGATGCTCACCACAAACACGGCGAGGTGTTCGGCTGGCCCGGAGGTGGTCGGAGTCGACGACGGCGATGATCGAACAGCTGCGGCCGCCGGAGTCAAAGAAGAGGAAGAAGAAGTCGCAGGTGAGGCGATCGGCTCCGTGTAGTGGACGTAGACGATGTCGAGGAAGTAGTCCGGCAAGGTTGGCGAGGCCGAGATCGATGGGAGGCATGCCGGCGACGAGCTCGCGCTCCCAGATGCGTACGGGACAGCTACGGTGCGGCGGATCTGATGGCCCTCAGCTCACCAGGCGGCGGGAGGAGGAAGGAGGAACCCTGGGGAGTGGGTTGGACACGGGGAGAGCTTAAAAGGGGGGCCAGAGGCACGACGGTGCAACGATGGCATCGGGCTCGCGGTCCCCATGGCGTCGCGGGAGGAGGAAGAAAAGGTGGGTGGATTTGTTGGCGCAGAGCTGACAAGTGGGGCCGGGAGTCCACGTGGGCGCGAAGTAGCGGGCGTATGAGGGCGCGCGGGTGGGAATAGGTGTGAGGGACGCGCTGGGCTGCTGGCTGGGCTGCACTGCTGCGGCTACTGCTTTTGCAAAACCTTTTCTTTTTCCATTATTTCCTCAGACAGAAAAAGAAGAAAAAGTACAAGCTCAAGGAAAATGAATTAGGAGATGAAGAAATATCCCCATGCTCCTGGATTTATGCCCTATTTTATAAAATTGGTTTGGGCATATTTAGAGGTAGAAAAATAAAATAAGTTTGAATATGGTTCAAACTTCTATCATTTTTTAACCTAACGAAATCACTTTAAAATGGGGCAAGGCTTTGCATGGTGACTCATGTCAAAGCAACAAAGAAATGGGGAGGAGATGAACATTATTGGAATAGGCTAAGTCACTTGGAAAATTACTTAAAGAAAGGAAGAATAGGAGGAAAAAGAAGAGGTGTAGAAGAAGGAGGGGGGTTTAGGGTTTTAGCAAGGCATGGCTTTGCACCACCATCACACAACAATCATCAAGGTGACCTCACATCACAACCAAAGACAAGTAAAAGAAGCTAAGATGCATATGATGTCATGGAGATGATGAAGCAATGCATGGATGCAAGAGAAAAAATAAAATGACAATGCAAAACAAAAGAATGCATAAATGACAAGAACCCCCAAGGAAAGGACAAGGACCAAAATGATCAATGCTTTATTGCCATAAATGGAAAGTATCACATATGGGGTGTTACAAACTCTCCTCCACTACAAAAAGATCCCGTTCCGAGATCTAGGACTGAAAGAAAGAGGGATACTCGGAACGAAGATGATCTTCTCGTTCCCATGTAGCTTCCCGGTCGGTATGGTGTGACCACCTCACTTTCAAGAATTTGATGGACTTGTTGCGGGTCTTGTGCTCGATTTCTTCAAGGATAGCAACGGGGTGCTCACGATAAGACAAGTCTTGTTGAAGAGCAATCTCTTCAAACGGAATGGTGCGTTCAGGCGTCTTGAAGCACTTGCGGAGTTGAGACACGTGAAACACATCATGCAAATTTCCAAATTGGAGGGAAGCTCGAGTTGGTAGGCTAGATCGCCTCTCTTGCCAAGAATCTTGAAATGGCCCACGTATCTTGGAGCAAGCTTGCCCTTGATACCGAACCTCTGAGTGCCCTTCGTGGGAGAAACACGGAGATAGACATGGTCTCCAATGTCGAAAGCCAAGTCACGATGCTTTCCGTCATAGTAGCTCTTTTGACGCGATTGCGCGGCTTTGAGATTCTCACGTATGACTTTGCACATTTCTTTGGCTTCTGAGATCAAATCATTTCCAAGGAGTTGACGTTCACCAGTCTCGGACCAGTTGAGAGGGGTACGACACTTTCTGCCATAGAGGATTTCAAAAGGAGCTTTGCCGGCACTTGCTTGGAAGCTGTTGTTGTAGGAGAATTCGGCAAATGGAAGGTAATCTTCCCATTTCATACCGAAGAAGATGACACAAGCTCTTAGCATATCTTCGAGGATCTGGTTCACTCTTTCGACTTGACCACTAGTCTGAGGGTGAAACGCAGTGCTGAAGCGAATCTTTGTGCCCATGGCTGACTGAAAGGAATCCCAGAACTTGGAAGTGAACAAGCTTCCACGGTCTCAGGAGATCACTTGAGGAATGCCATGCAAAGAAACAATCCTGGAGGTGTACAGCTCTGCTAGCTGAGCTGCGTTGATGGATTCTTTGACGGGAAGAAAATGAGCTACTTTAGTTAGCTTGTCAATCACCACAAAGATAGCGTCATTTCCCTTCTTGGACTTGGGAAACCCAGTGACGAAATCCATCTCAATGTGATCGAATTTCCATTCGGGAATAGGAAGAGGTTGAAGGAGTCTGGCTAGACGTTGATGCTCTGCCTTCACTCTTTTTCCGACATCACATTCATTCACGAATTGGGCAATCTCCCTTTTCATGCGAGTCCACCAATATTATTGCTTGAGGTCTTGGTACATCTTGGAACATCTGGGATGTATCGAGAGGAGTGAGTCATGTGCTTCGTTCATTATGAGCTTCCTGAGATCACCCTTGGGAACCACAAGCCTGTCCTCAAAGAACAAGGTGTCTTTCTCATCAACACGATAGCACTTGTACTTGGGAGTACCCTTAGCAATACAATGTTTCACTTTCTGCACCATAGCATCACTGAGTTGGGCTTCACGGATTTGATCTTCCAAGGTAGGAGCAACTTGAAGGTTTGCAAGAAAGCCTTGCGGAACGACTTGGAGGTTGAGCTTCCTGAATGATTCACAAAGTTCAGGCTGGAACGGTTTGAGAAGGAGACTTTTGCAATACGCCTTTCTGCTCAAGGCATCTGCAATGACATTGGCCTTGCCAGGAGTATACTCAATGCTTGGATCGTACTCTTGAATCATCTCAACCCAACGAGTCTGGCGAAGGTTAAGGTTTGGCAGAGTAAAGATGTACTTCAAGCTCTTGTGATCGGTGAAGATGTCCACTTTTCTGCCCAACAGAAGGTGTCTCCACGTGATCAAGGCATGTACAACTGCTCCTAGCTCAAGATCATGTGTGGGGTAATTCTTCTCATTTGGTTTCAGCTGACGAGAAGTGTATGCCACAATCTTCTTGTCTTGCATGAGAACACCACCAAGACCTTGCAATGAAGCATCACAAAAGACTTCATAAGGCTTGGACTCATCCGGAGGAGTAAGGACCGGAGCAGAAATGAGCTTCTCTTTGAGTGTATTGAATGCCACATCACAATCAGGAGTCCAAGAGTACTTGACATTCTTCTGCAACAGATTGGAAAGAGGTTTGACAATCTTGGAGAAGTTCTCAACGAACCTTCTGCAATAGCTAGCGAGACCAAGGAAGCTTCGGAGTTGCTTGACATTCTGCGGAGGTTCCCAGTTGACAATAGCTTCAACCTTCTCGGGGTTCACAGAAATGCCCTCGGCAGAGATAATATGGCCAAGATAGAGGACTTTATCCAGCCAGAATTCACATTTGGAGAACTTCGCATAGAACTTGTGTTCACAGAGCCTGTCAAGGACCAAACGGAGGTGCTTGGCATGGTCTTCTTCATTCTTGGAGAATACCAAGACATCATCTAGATAGACGAGAACGAATTGATTGGTGTAGGGGTTGAATATGAAGTGCATCACCCGCGAGAAAGTGGGTGGAGCATTTGCAAGGCCGAAAGACATGACCGTGTATTCATAAGAGCCAAAACTCATTCTGAATGCGGTCTTAGGAATATCCTCTTCACGGATACGAATCTGATGGTAACCCATCGAGAGATCGAGCTTCGAGAACACCTTTGCTCCTTTGAGTTGCTCGAACAATTCATTGATATTGGGGAGCGGGTACTTATTCTTTATTGTCTTCTTGTTCAATGGCCGGTAATAACCGCAAAGGCGTTCCGTGCCATCCTTCTTGTTGACAAATAGAACACCACAGCCCCAAGGAGAAGTACTAGGCCTGGTTAGACCCATACGTTCTTGCTCATCGAGTTGTTTCTTTAGCTCCTTCAACTCATCAGGAGAAAGCTTGTACGGACGCCGACATGCTGGCTCGGTATCGGGTTCAAGTTCAATGACGAATTCACCTTGACGATGGGGAGGCATGCCTGGAAGCTCTTCAGGGAATACATCCTCATATTCACGAACCACCGAAATCTGAGAAATGGCATTAATCTCGCCCTTGTCATTGAGAGAATAGCCTGATTGTGTTATCTCGAGCTGCGAAGATAATCACGTCTTCATCAGGGTGATTTAGCTTGACCTCCTTATTTGCACAATCAATATTTGCATCATGCTTGCAGAGCCAATCCATCCCAAGAATAGGATCAATGTCGGAGTTGCCGAGAACAACCGGAGAAACCAGAAAACTATAATCACCCATATGAATAGATATATCCGGAGCAAACACGCTAGAATGCATTCGTTTTCCCGGAGAAATAATTGATAACTCCCTTGGCAAGTTTTTGGTGTCAACATTGTGCTTTGATGCAAAAGGTTGTGAAATGAAGGACAATGATGCACTAGAATCAAACAAGACTTTAGCAGGTATTGAGTTAACAGGAAGATTACCAATTATCACATCTGAAGAATTCTCTGCTTGAGCTGCATTCATCAGATTCAATCTTGCTGCCTTGGGATTGTGCTTGACAATAGCAGTGATGACAGGTGGAGGAGGCGGAAGGCGCCTTGGGTTGGGACACTTGTTGGCATAGTGACCCTTCTGAGAACACGTGTTGCAAGTAACTTCTGAAAGAGGCCGATGATAGGGACCACTTGATATTGAATCTTGGAACTGAGGCATGGACTGATTGATTGGGTTGGGTGTTGGAAATATGCCCTAGAGGCAATAATAAAAGAGTTATTATTATATTTCCTTGTTCATGATAATCGTTTATTATCCATGCTATAATTGTATTGATTGGAAACTTAAATACATGTGTGGATAAATAGACAAACTTTGTGTCCCTAGTAAGCCTCTTCAGGACTAGCTCGTTGATCAAAGATGACCGCGGTTTCCAAGTCATAGACATGAGTTGTCATTTGATAACGGGATCACATCATTAGGAGAATGATGTGATGGACGAGACCCAAACGTTAAACATAGCTTTTGATCGTATCAGTTATCGCTATAGTTTTCTGCATGTCAAGTATAAGTTCCTATGACCATGAGATCATGTAACTCACTGACACCGTAGGAGTGCTTTGTGTGTGCCAAACGTCGCAACATAACTGGGTGACTATAAAGGTACTCTACAGGTATCTCCGAAGGTGTCTGTTGAGTTGACATGGATCGAGACTGGGATTTGTCACTCCGTGTGACGGAGAGGTATCTCCGGGCCCACTCGGTAATACGTCATCTCAATGAGCTCAAAGTGACTAAGTAGTTAGTCACGGGATTATGTATTACGGAACGAGTAAAGAGACTTGCCGGTAACGAGATTGAACTAGGTATAGAGATACCGACGATCGAATCTCGGGCAAGTAACATACCGACGAGACAAAGGGAACTGTATACGGGATTGCCTGAATCCTTGACATCGTGGTTCATCCGATGAGATCATCGAGGAACGTGTGGGAACCAATATGGGTATCCAGATCCCACTATTGGTTATTGACCTGGGAGTGTCTCGGTCATGTCTGCATAGTTTCCGAACCCGCAGGGTCTACACACTTAAGGTTCGGTGACGCTAGGGTTGTTAGTGAGACCAGTGCATGGTAACCGAAGGTTGTTCGGAGTCCCGGATGAGATCCCGGACATGACGAGGGTCTCCGGAATGGTCCGGGGACGAAGATTGATATATAGGATGAGAGTGATCGGAGTCCGGAAGTGTTCCGGGGAGCACCGGGGAGTCGTCGGATGACTGAAAGAGGTTTCGGGGGGTCCCGGCAAGTGTTGCGGGCCCTATGGGCCATAAGTGGGAGACGCGACAGCCCTCATGGGGCTGTGCGCCCCCCCTTGGGCCCTCTCCACCTGCGCCAAGGGGGCTGGGCCCCCCTAGGGCTGCCGCACCCCCTAGTCTTGGGGGGCAAGGCGCCTGGGGGGGGGGAAACCCTAGGCCCTGGCCGCCGCCCCCCCCCCCTTGGCCGGCCCCATCTCCCCTTGGCCGCCGCCCCTAGGGGGAAACCCTAGGGCGCCCCCTCCCCTCTCTCCCCCCTATATAAAGAGAGGTAGAGGGAGGGCAGCTACACACGTTCGTGCCTCGGCGCTGCCCTCCCTCTCCCACGAATATCTTCATCCAGTTTGCAGTGCTTGGCGAAGCCCTGCTGGAATTCCTCCACCACCATCTCCACCACGCCGTCGTGCTGCTGGGTTTCTCCATCAACTTCTCCTTCCCCCTTGCTGGATCAAGAAGGAGGAGACGTCCCCGAGCTGTACGTGTGAAGAACGCGGAGGCACCGTCCGTTCGGTGCTAGGATCTTCGACGATCTGAATCGCGGCGAGTACGACTCCATCAACCGCGTTCTTGAACGCTTCCGCTTAGCGATCTACAAGGGTATGTGGATCCAACTCTCCCCTCGTAGATGCATCTCCTAGATTGATCTTGGTGAGCGTAGGAAAAAATTTTGTTTCCCATGCAACGTTCCCCAATAGTGGCATCATGAGCTAGGTTCTTGCGTAGATGCTTTCACGAGTAGAACACAAAGGGGTTTGTGGGCGTTGATGTTTAGATTGCTTCCCTCCTTGGTCTTTCTTGATTCAGCGGTATTATGGGATGAAGCGGCCCGGACCAACTTTACATGTCCACGTACATGAGACCGGTTCCATCGACAGACATGCGACTTTTGTTGCATAAGATGGCTGGCGGGTGTCTGTCTCTCCTATCTTAGTTGAATCGGAATAGACAAAGGCGGTCCTTGTAGAAGGTTAAATAGCAACTTAAATATCACCGTTGTGGCTTTGCGTAGGTAAGAAGCGTTCTTGCTAGATACCCATAGCAGCCACGTAAAACATGCAACAACAAATTAGAGGACGTCTAACTTGTTTTTGCAGGGTATGTATGTGATATGATATGGCCAATGACATGATGAGATATATTTGATGTATGAGATGATCATGTTGTAATAGTTAATATCGACTTGCATGTCGATGTATACGGCAACCGGCAGGAGCCATAGGGTTGTCTTTAATTTTTTGTATGACCTGCGTGTCAATCATTAAGCGCTATGTAATGCTTTACTTTATCGCTAAACGGTAGCAATAGTAGTAAGAGCATGGTGGGCGCGCGACAACCCCGATGGCGACACGATGATGGAGATCATGATGATGGGGATCATGGTGTTACGCCGGTGACGATGGAGATCATGCCGGTGCTTTGGAGATGGAGATCAAAAGCACGAGTTGATGGCCATATCATGTCACTTATGATTTGCATGTGATGTTAATCCTTTTATGCATCTTATTTTCCTTAGGACGACGGTAGCATTATAAGATGATCCCTCACTAAAATTTCAAGATAAAATTGTGTTCCCCCCGAGTGTGCGCCGTTGCGAAGGTTCATTGTTTCGAAGCACCACGTGATGATCGGGTGTGATAGACTCTACGTTCGCATACAACGGGTGCAAGCCAGTTTTGCACATGCAGAACACTCGGGTTAGACTTGACGAGCCTAGCATGTACAGACATGGCCTCGGAACACGGAAGACCGAAAGGTCGAGCATGAGTCATATAGTAGATATGATCAACATGAAGATGTTCACCATTGACACCACCTCATCTCACGTGATGATCGGACTTGGGTTGGTGGATTTGGATCATGTCACGCTCGGATGACCAGAGGGATGTCAATTTGAGTGGGAGTTATAAGTAATTTGATTAGTTAAAAAACTCACTTATCACGAACAATAGTCTAAGATGTCTTTGCAAATCTTTTGTTGTAGATGGCTCGCGCAGTAGCTCCCCTGAATTTTAATGCGTTCCTAGAGAAAACTAAGCTGAAAGATGATGGGAGCAACTTTGTGGACTGGCTCCGCAATCTGAGGATCATCCTCACAGCTGCCCAAAAGGTTTATGTCCTAAGTGCACCGCTAGGTGAACCCCCCGCTCCGGCCTCTGTGGACGTTATGAACGCCTGGCAGATGCGTTCGGATGACTACTCAGTAGTGCAGTGTGCCATGTTGTATAGCTTGGAAGGAGGACTTCAAAGGCGTTTTGAACGTCATGGAGCATATGAGATGTTCCAAGAGTTGAAGTTCATCTTTGAAAAGAATGCCAAGATCGAGAGGTATGAGACCACCGATAAATTCTTTGCTTGCAAGATGGAGGAGAATTCGTCTGTCAGTGAGCACTTACTGAAGATGTCTGGGTACTATACCCGCATAGCTGATCTGGGACTTGTGTTCCCGGAGGAGGCTATCATTGACAGAATTCTCCAGTCACTCCCACCTAGCTACAAGAGCTTCGTGCAGCAGTATAACATGCAAGGGATGAACAAATCCATCGCCGAGCTGTTTTCAATGCTGAAAGTCGCTGAGGCAGACATCCAGAAGGAGTATCAAGTGTTGATGGTCAATAAAACTACCAGTTTCAAGAAAAATGGCAAGGGCAAGAAGGGTAACTCTGAGAAGGGTGGCAAGGCAGTTGCTCATCCAGTGAAGAAACCCAAGGCTGGGCCCAAGCCAGAGACTGAGTGTTTCTATTGCAAGGGGAACGGCCACTGGAAGCGGAACTGCCCCAAGTATCTGGCAGACAAGAAGGGGGCAAACAACAACAACAAGCAAGGTATATGTGATATACATGTTATTGATGTGTACCTTACCAACTCTCGTTGTAGTGCCTGGGTATTTGATACCGGTTCGGTTGCTCACATTTGCAACTCTAAACAGGAACTACGGAATAAACGGAGGCTGGCGAAGGACGAAGTGACGATGCGTGTGGGGAATGGTTCCAAGGTTGATGTGATCGCCGTCGGCACGCTCGCTCTTCGATTACCATCGGGATTAGTTATGAACCTGAATAATTGTTATTTAGTGCCTGCGTTGAGCATGAACATTATATCTGGATCTTGTTTAATGCGAGACGGTTACTCATTGAAATCAGAGAATAAAGGTTGTTCTATTTATATGGGTAATATCTTTTATGGTCATGCACCCGAAGTAGGGGGTTTATTCTTATTGAATCTCGATAGTGATGATACACATGTTCATAACATTGATGCCAAAAGATGTAGAGTTGATAACAATAGTACCACTTTCTTGTGGCACTGCCGTCTGGGTCATATCGGCGTGAAACGCATGAGGAAGCTCCATGCTGATGGACTTTTGGAGTCTCTTGATTTTGAATCACTTGACACATGCGAGCCGTGCCTCATGGGCAAGATGACTAAGAGCCCGTTTTCAGGAACAATGGAACGGGCAAGTGACTTATTGGAAATCATACATACTGATGTGTGTGGCCCGATGAGTGTCACGGCGCGCGGTGGATATCGTTATTTTCTCACCTTCACTGACGACTTAAGTAGATATGGGTATATTTACTTGATGAAGCATAAGTCTGAAACGTTTGAAAAGTTCAAGCAATTTCAGAGTGAAGTTGAGAATCATCGTAACAAGAAGATCAAGTTCCTACGATCTGATCGAGGGGGAGAGTATCTGAGTTATGAGTTTGGCAATCACTTAAGAAAATGTGGAATTGTTTCACAGTTGACGCCACCTGGAACACCACAGCGTAATGGTGTGTCCGAACGTCGTAATCGAACCCTATTAGATATGGTGCGTTCTATGATGTCTCTTGCCGATTTGCCACTATCGTTCTGGGGATATGCGTTAGAGACAACTGCATTCACTTTAAATAGGGCTCCATCTATGTCCGTTGAGACAACACCGTATGAACTATGGTTTGGTAAGAAACCTAAGTTGTCTTTTCTCAAAGTTTGGGGTTGCGATGCTTATGTCAAAAGGCTTCAGCCAGAAAAGCTCGAACCCAAAGCGGACAAATGTGTCTTCATAGGATACCCAAAAGAGACGGTTGGGTACACCTTCTATCTCAGATCCGAGGGCAAAGTGTTTGTCGCTAAGAACGGGTCCTTTCTCGAGAAAGAGTTTCTCTCGAAAGAATTGAGTGGGAGGAAGGTAGAACTTGATGAGGTTATTGAACCTCTGCTTCAACCAGAGAGTAGCGCAGCACAGAAAGATGTTTTTGTGGAGCCTGCAGCGGTTGAAGAGGAAGCCAATGATGATGATCAAGAAGCTTCTGATCAAGTTACTACCGAACCTCGTAGGTCGACAAGGGTACGCACTGCACCTGAGTGGTATGGTAACCCTGTCTTGGAGGTCATGCTGTTGGACAACAGTGAACCTACGAGCTATGGAGAAGCGATGGTGGGCCCGGATTCCGACAAATGGTTAGAGGCCATGAAATCCGAGATGGGATCCATGTATGAAAACAAAGTATGGACTTTGGAAGTATTACCTGAAGGGCGGAAGGCCATTCAGAATAAATGGATTTTTAAGAGGAAGACGGACGCTGACGGCAATGTCACCGTGTATAAAGCTCGACTTGTGGCAAAGGGTTTTTCACAAGTTCAAGGAGTTGACTACGATGAGACTTTCTCACCCGTAGCGATGCTTAAATCCGTCCGAATCATGTTAGCAATAGCTGCGTATTTCGATTATGAAATTTGGCAGATGGATGTCAAAACAGCGTTCCTTAATGGTTTTCTTAAGGAAGAGTTGTATATGATACAACCGGAAGGTTTTGTCGATCCAGAGAATGCTGACAAAGTTTCCAAACTCCAGCGTTCCATTTATGGGCTGGTGCAAGCGTCTCGGAGTTGGAATCTCCGCTTTGATGAGGTGATCAAAGCGTTTGGGTTTGTACAAGTTTACGGAGAAGCTTGTATTTACAAGAAAGTGAGTGGGAGCTCTATAGCGTTTCTAATATTATATGTGGATGACATATTGCTAATTGGAAACAATATAGAATTTTTGGATAGCGTGAAGGGGTATTTGAACAAGAGTTTTTCGATGAAGGACCTCGGTGAAGCTGCTTTCATATTGGGCATCAAGATCTATAGAGATAGATCGAGACGCTTGATAGGACTTTCACAAAGTACATACCTTGATAAAGTTTTGAAGAAGTTCAAAATGGATCAATCCAAGAAGGGGTTCTTGCCGGTATTGCAAGGTACAAAGTTGAGTAAGACTCAATGCCCAGTGACTGCGGAAGATAGCGAAAAGATGAGTGTCATCCCCTATGCTTCAGCCATAGGCTCTATCATGTATGCAATGCTGTGCACAAGACCAGATGTCAGCCTTGCCATAAGTATGGTCGGAAGGTTTCAAAGTAATCCTGGTATGGATCACTGGACAGCGGTCAAGAATATCCTAAAGTACCTGAAAAGGACTAAGGAGATGTTTCTCGTTTATGGAGGTGATCAAGAACTCGTCGTAAAGGGTTACGTCGATGCAAGCTTTGACACTGATCCGGATGACTCTAAGTCTCAAACCGGATACGTATATATTCTCAACGGGGGAGCGGTAAGCTGGTGCAGTTCCAAGCAAAGCGTGGTAGCCGATTCTACATGCGAAGCGGAGTACATAGCTGCCTCGGAGGCGGCAAAGGAAGGTGTCTGGATGAAGGAGTTCATGACAGATCTTGGAGTTGTGCCTAGTGCATTGAACCCAATGACTCTGTTTTGTGACAACACTGGTGCCATTGCTCTAGCCAAGGAACCAAGGTTTCACAAGAGGACCAGACACATAAAGCGACGCTTCAATTCCATCCGCGATTCAGTCAAGGAGGAGGACATAAGCATTTGCAAAGTACACACGGATTTGAATGTTGCAGATCCGTTGACTAAGCCTCTTCCACGGGCTAAGCATGATCAACACCAAGACTCTATGGGTGTTAGATTCATTACCTTGTGATACTAGATTATTGACTCTAGTGCAAGTGGGAGACTGTTGGAAATATGCCCTAGAGGCAATAATAAAAGAGTTATTATTATATTTTCTTGTTCATGATAATCGTTTATTATCCATGCTATAATTGTATTGATTGGAAACTTAAATACATGTGTGGATAAATAGACAAACTTTGTGTCCCTAGTAAGCCTCTTCAGGACTAGCTCGTTGATCAAAGATGACCGCGGTTTCCAGGTCATAGACATGAGTTGTCATTTGATAACGGGATCACATCATTAGGAGAATGATGTGATGGACGAGACCCAAACGTTAAACATAGCTTTTTGATCGTATCAGTTATCGCTATAGTTTTCTGCATGTCAAGTATAAGTTCCTATGACCATGAGATCATGTAACTCACTGACACCGTAGGAGTGCCTTGTGTGTGCCAAACGTCGCAACGTAACTGGGTGACTATAAAGGTACTCTACAGGTATCTCCGAAGGTGTCTGTTGAGTTGACATGGATCGAGACTGGGATTTGTCACTCCGTGTGACGGAGAAGTATCTCCGGGCCCACTCGGTAATACGTCATCTCAATGAGCTCAAAGTGACTAAGTAGTTAGTCACGGGATTATGTATTACGGAACGAGTAAAGAGACTTGCCGGTAACGAGATTGAACTAGGTATAGAGATACCGACGATCGAATCTCGGGCAAGTAACATACCGACGAGACAAAGGGAACTGTATACGGGATTGCCTGAATCCTTGACATCGTGGTTCATCCGATGAGATCATCGAGGAACGTGTGGGAACCAATATGGGTATCCAGATCCCGCTATTGGTTATTGACCTGGGAGTGTCTCGGTCATGTCTGCATAGTTTCCGAACCCGCAGGGTCTACACACTTAAGGTTCGGTGACGCTAGGGTTGTTAGTGAGAACAGTGCATGGTAACCGAAGGTTGTTCGGAGTCCCGGATGAGATCCCGGACATGACGAGGGTCTCCGGAATGGTCCGGGGACGAAGATTGATATATAGGATGAGAGTGATCGGAGTCCGGAAGTGTTCCGGGGAGCACCGGGGAGTCGTCAGATGACCGAAAGAGGTTTCGGGGGGTCCCGACAAGTGTTGCGGGCCCTATGGGCCATAAGTGGGAGACGCAACAGCCCTCATGGGGCTGTGCGCCCCCCCTTGGGCCCTCTCCACCTGCGCCAAGGGGGCTGGGCCCCCCTAGGGCTGCCGCACCCCCTAGTCTTGGGGGGCAAGGCGCCTGGGGGGGGGGAAACCCTAGGCCCTGGCCGCCCCCCCCCCCCCCCCCCCCCCCCCCCCCCCCCCCCCCCCCCCC
>LR738711.1:919949925-919980579 GCA_902687465.1 Secale cereale | reverse complement strand
CCCCTTGGCCGGCCCCATCTCCCCTTGGCCGCCGCCCCTAGGGGGAAACCCTAGGGCGCCCCCTCCCCTCTCTCCCCCCTATATAAAGAGAGGCAGAGGGAGGGCAGCTACACACGTTCGTGCCTCGGCGCTGCCCTCCCTCTCCCACGAATATCTTCATCCAGTTTGCAGTGCTTGGCGAAGCCCTGCTGGAATTCCTCCACCACCATCTCCACCACGCCGTCGTGCTGCTGGGTTTCTCCGTCAACTTCTCCTTCCCCCTTGCTGGATTAAGAAGGAGGAGACGTCCCCGAGCTGTACGTGTGAAGAACGCGGAGGCACCGTCCGTTCGGTGCTAGGATCTTCGGCGATCTGAATCGCGGCGAGTACGACTCCATCAACCGCGTTCTTGAACGCTTCCGCTTAGCGATCTACAAGGGTATGTGGATCCAACTCTCCCCTCGTAGATGCATCTCCTAGATTGATCTTGGTGAGCGTAGGAAAAAATTTTGTTTCCCATGCAACGTTCCCCAACATTGGGTGGGTGGGAGAAACCACGACCACCTGAGTGCTTGTTGTTGTTTGGAGGACGGAGCACTGGAGGAGGCGGTAGCCAGAACTTATGCTGCTTGGCAACCACTTGAGAGGAAGAAGAGGAGTGAACAGCATCTCTAATCCTCTTTATGGAAGCTTCACTCTTGAGCTGAGATGCCTCTTGCTTGAGAGCCATATTGTAGAATTGGTCAAATTCATCCGGCTCGAACAAGGTGAGAGCAAGTTGGAGTTCATCTTTCAGACCACCTCGAAACTGATATATCTTGCTCTTGGCATCGGGTATGTCTTGCTTCGCATAACGGGCAAGATTCTGGAACTTGACATTGTATTGATAGACGGACATGGTGCCTTGCTTCAGGTTGCCGAATTGCTCACGCATGCCTTCAATGACACTGGTTGGAATGTGGTGAGAGCGGAAATCTTTGCAGAAATCAGTCCACGAGATCTCACGATCACCTCTGGAGTCTTTGTACTGTTGCCACCAGTCAGCAGCTTGATCTTTGAGTTGGAAAGTGGCAAACTTGACATAATCCTCATGCCTCACGTTACTGCATTCAAAGTGCTTTTTGATGTCTGTGATCCAATTTTCAGCATCTAGCGGGTCCACACAGTAACTAAAAGACTTCGGTTGGTTTGCCAGGAATTGGTTCAGTGTCGCAAAGTGAGGTTGATTGAACAGATTGCCTTGGCTTTGGTTCCCATGATTGCCTTGATTTGCTTGGTTGGCTTGAAAGTTCTGCATCATTTGCATGAGCATCTGAGTGTTCCGGTTGGTCGCTTGCATAATTGCTCTCCATGCCTCAGACGGAGGAGGAGGGGAAGGAGGACGTTCAGGAGGACGCTCTTCTTCTCCCTCTTGGTTAGGATTGGGAACCTTCTTAGGAGCCATCCTGAATATGATGACAACCGTTAGCCATTGATGCAAAATAGATAAGCTGAATCGATGGCTAGAAATTTGCAACATAAAGTCTTCACAATGAACATTCGAACAAAATGAACGAATGAATTCCACTGTTTAATGGTACAACAATCTTCTCGAGAAGCCACTTGGGAGACAACAGATAAAATAAAAACAACAAGGTGCAGGTGGAACAAATACATGATAGAAGTTTCGTCCCACATGTTCGTGTTGAATGCCCCATGGAACGTGTTACAAAGGGTGTTGCAATCCCTGGATCAGCATAGCCAAGGACCCTTTAAGATGCAACTCCCAATTGGAACAACGCCCATGAAACCTCTTCACTCGATGTTGAACCCCAAACCTCGAACCATGCACTCGTTGGAAGAATGCCTACGAGCTACTTGAAAAACCCACCTATTAATTCCCGAAGTTTTCCGGTTATGCAATCTGGTGTTGGGGATACAGGGGAAGCACCGCGCACTCAACTCTAAACCTAATCCAGCTGTATCCATCCGTCAACACATAGCCAGTTCTCCTCGGAAACTGTTTACCTCGGACCTTCGAAACGCATCCGCTATACTAGTGGTGGCAATACTCCCGAACTATCCCACCAGTACTGGGTGACGTCGGGTTTATCTCACCACTAACCGCATAGAAGAGTTTTCGATGTCGGCCATCTTAAGTATTCTAGAACCGCTACGATACATTTGTGACGACAACACCTCGGAGCTCAACTCCCCGGGAAACTGCCACAACCCCTAAATGACAGGAGGCATCGAGAACAATGTTCTCGTCACAAAGATATCGGAACAATCCAAACAATACTCGCGTGATCCTAAAAAAATTAGTGAATTTTTGAGAGTACAGGAGATAGAACAACGTCGGGAGTCCTCACCAGAGAGATGAAGGGATGAGGAGTAAAAAGAAATCCTACTCTTCGATATATATATATATATAGGAGTCAAAACATTTTTTTGTGTGTGCCTAGACTCAACCATCAACGATTCAATCAATCAGGGGGCTCCTAGGTCGGAGAAGGCTCTGAATACCAACTTGTAATGCCTAGTATGCGGCTATGTCCCCCACGTGTCGAGGCACGACTTAAGGACATAAACGCATACTAGAATGATCTCAAGTATGGTATCTTTGCACAACTCATGTAAAATTCAGGGATGAAATTGTAAAATGATAGTTGGCTTACACTCGCCACGTCACACAATGAAATACAATAACATACATCATCCAAATAACATCAGGGTCCGACTACGGACGAAATCCAAATGAAAAGATACCATAAATAACACAAGCCCGGATCCTCCTAGTAAGAACCACTACTGATCGTCGGGATAAGACACATAGTAACGTCCACGCTCTTCACCGAACTCCTAGTAAAGCTCTGAACCATCTCCTGCATAGTTCTCAACGGCACCTGCATCTGGTGTGTGTTGAATCTGTGAGCCACAGATGACTCAGCAATCCCGTTCCCGGGTATCAAAACTACCAAAGCCTTAGGTGTGGAAAAGGCTATAAATATGGGTTGCAGCAAGCACTAAGCACTAGCTTACGAGTTTAGAGCAGGAAGAGAACAAGTGCCAACGATCGCCAAGTTGATCAAGAAGTGATCCTAGCTACTCACGATCAAACATAACCCCACCGTGTTCACTTCCCGAAGCCCTTCGGAAAGAGACCATCACGGTTACTCACGCAGGTAGTGTATTCATGAATATGGTGTCAAGTTATCTACAACCGGATATTAACAAATTCCCATCTGCCACATAACTGCGGGCACGGCTTTCGAAAGATCAAAACCCTGCAGGGGTGTCCCAACTTAGCCCATCACAAGCTCACGATCTGCAAATTCGCAACTCCAAAGTGGGAAGACCCGAGTATTCTCGGAATCCCGTGCTCAAGATATTTCAACAAAGGTAAAACTTATCCAGCAAGACCTCCCGGCGTGCCGACACCCTGATAGTAGCCGCGCGAATCTCGTCTCAGGCCACGACCGGATGGGCGATGCTACAGGTTTTTACCAGCCCTCGGGTTTCCCCAAGGTGGCCCTACACGACCCCTAGTTTGAACCAATACTCAGGAGGAGCACTGGCCTGGGTTGTTAATTAAGAACTCGGGTTTGCAACGCCCTATGCAAGTTTTAGTTATTAGGCAAATGTAAAACCAATGTTGGGCCTTGCTGGAAAAGCTTTAACACAGAGCGAATTATCAAGGGGGTCCCATAAACCCCAACCGTGTTAGGAACGCAAAATCAAGGAACATAACACCGGTTTAACGGTTCCTAGGGTGGTATGAGTGGAACAAAACACCAAGCAGAAAGGCTTAGCCGTCCACCCATTACCAATATATAGGTGAATTAGTTTAACAGATTATATATTGTTTTATCCCAATAACAACTTCAACATGGAGCCAGAATCTTCAAAAAAACTTCACCTGCAACTAGCAATGCTATAAGAGGGGCTGAGCGATGCGTACTTAGCCAAACAACGGTTTGCTAGGAAGGTGGTTAGAGTGTTTTCATGGCAACAATAGGAGGGCTGACAAACAGGAATAGGCATCGAGGCAATATCTAAAGAGCAAGACATCCAGCATAGGCAAAGATAGAAGTGATATCTAGGAATGGTCATCTTGCCTGTTGATTCCACGGAGGGATCGTAACCTTGCTCCTCAAACTTAGCCTCGGTAGGAACCTCGAACTCTGAATCGTCATCGGGCTCTAACCAACACAACAATGCAACACCAGAACAACAATCAATCATCATGCAATGCTCAAACACATGATGCATGAATATGATGCATATGGACATGGTAGGACATGATGCATCTCCTGGGAACACATAGAGTGCACAAGCATCATAGCAATAACAAGATCAGACACATGTATGAACACAAGCAAAAGGAAACAAGTCCAACATGGCCACAAGGTTATGTAGATTATTTGAATAAGCACCCAACAAGTTTAAAAGAGTTGATTAACATGTCAAGGGTGCAGCTAGGACTACAGCAACATGCTAGCAATTTTAAATGGGCCGGAAAGAACAAACAACAATTTCTGGAAACTCCCATATTCATTTAAATGCATTTGGGACAGAACTGGGATAGTCATACTTTAAAGTGGTTAAACATGCAAAACAACAGCACCACATTAATCTACACATTTTTTCCACCCCAAATGCATATAAAGTTTGTTAAATTTGGAGTTGTAGATATTTAGTTATGATTTTTACAAGTTTAAGCACATTTTAAAACACAAATTAATTCAAACAGCATTTTAAATGTTTTTAAACATGGCAACAAACAACATATTAATATTCTACATGAAAATCTAAGCAGTTTTCATATATAACTCATTTTCATCAGATGCACAGTTTAAAAGATATTAAATATGCAAAGTAAATGCAGTAAAAGAAAAAGAAAAAGAAAAACAGAAAACAAAATAAAAGGAAAAGGTCAAACTGACCCAGGCTGAGCTAGCCGCTGCCACTGACCTGTGGGGCCAGAGGCGCTGATGTGGCAGCGGTGGGTGTGCGTGTGGGTGGAACTGCACAGAGAGGATGACAGGTGGGGTCGGCTGGTCAGTGGGACATGTGAAGCAAAAAGGGGGGATTAATCCCACTACCCCCGGTGGGTTTCGAACCCGCGACCTCACAGTAACTGACGAAGAGCCAAGCCACTTGGCTAGGCGAGTATTGCTGACAGAATACAAGCGTATAGCCTTAAGATGTAATTGAAGATGCAGGCAGGAGGGGAAAACAGGGGCACGTCGGAGCTGCTCGTCGGAGCTGCTCCGATGACCTAAACTGGCGGCGGAGGGGTGCGGTCTGTTCCTGGGGGAACTCCGCATCCACGCCACGCACTAGCAACACCTAGCATCAACTACAACGCCGGCGGCGAGCACCAAATAGAGCGACGGCGGCAGACCTCGACGAGACGAAGCAGAGGCCTAAACGGAGCGGCGACAGCGCTGGCAGCTTCTATGCGACAAGACGAACCCGACAGGCATCAGAGGAAGGGCTACGTTGGTCGGAATACTCGTCGGAGACGAGTCCCGACGGCGACACGCTCGGGTGCACGGAGAACTACGGGCTAGACGGCGCGAAGGAAGGGAAAAAGTGCACGGGGAGCTGTGGATGCTCACCACGAACACGGCGAGGTGTTCGGCTGGCCCGGAGGTGGTCGGAGTCGACGACGGCGATGATCGAACAGCTGCGGCCGCCGGAGTCGAAGAAGAGGAAGAAGAAGTCGCAGGCGAGGCGATCGGCTCCGTGTAGTGGATGTAGACGACGTAGTTGACGTCGAGGAAGCAGTCCGGCAAGGTTGGCGAGGCCGAGATCGACGGGAGGCACGCCGGCGACGAGCTCGCGCTCCCAGATGCGTACGGGACAGCTACGGTGTGGCGGATCTGGTGGCCCGCAGCTCACCAGGCGGCGAGAGGAGGAAGGAGGAACCCTAGGGAGTGGGTTGGACACGAGGAGAGCTTAAAAGGGGGGCCAGAGGCACGACGGTGCGACGACGGCGTCAGGCTCGCGGTCCCCATGGCGTCACGGGAGGAGGAAGAAAAGGTGGGTGGATTTGTTGGCGCAGAGCTGACAAGTGGGGCCGAGGAGTCCACGTGGGCGCCGAGTACTAGGGGTATGTGGGCTGCTGGCGCGGGCCGGCCGGAGCTGGGCCAAGGGGAAGAACTGGGCCTTCTGGCTGGGCTGCACTGCTGCAGCTGCTGCTTTTGCAAAACCTTTTCTTTTTCCATTTTTTCCTCAGACAGAAATAAAAGAAAAAGTACAGGCTCATGGAAAAGGAATTAGGAGATGAATAAAATATCCCCATGCTCCTGGATTTATGCCCTATTTTATAAAATTGGTTTGGGCATTTTTAGAGGTAGAAAAATAAAATAAGTTTGAATATGGTTCAAACTTCTATCATTTTTGAACCTAACCAAATCACTTTAAAATGGGGCAAGGCTTTGCATGGTGACTCATGTCAAAGCAACAAAGAAATGGGGAGGAGATGAACATTATTGGAATAGGCTAAGTCACTTGGAAAATTACTTAAAGAAAGGAAGAAAAGGAGGAAAAAGAAGAGGTGTAGAAGAAGGAGGGGGGTTTAGGGTTTTAGCAAGGGCATGGCTTTGCACCACCATCACACAACAATCATCAAGGTGACCTCACATCACAACCAAAGACAAGTAAAAGAAGCTAAGATGCATATGATGTCATGAGATGATGAAGCAATGCATGGATGCAAGAGAAAAAATAAAATGACAATGCAAAACAAAAGAATGCATAAATGACAAGAACCCCCAAGGAAAGGACAAGGATCAATATGATAAATGCTTTATTGCCATAAATGAAAAGTATCACATATGGGGTGTTACAGTTTTACACCACAAGGTGGCGTGAACCTGGGTAAACTCTTGCGTGCTTCACTTGTTGTTTGTTTGAATCTCTTCACTAGACGAGGGCGAGATGCTAGGTAGACGTGAGTGGGAGAGATCTTCGTTCACGCCCCTGTGTTCGAACTTCTTGGGTTTGCAGAGCCCGTAATCCGACAGCGGCCTAGAGCGTGGCTCATCCAGCGGCCTGGTACGGCCCATCTTCATTAGCAAACCCCTCAAGACCCTCGCGAGGGGCCAAGCCTCGCGAGGCGGACGACACAAGACCTCCCCTGGGGCGGCCTCACTAGGCTGGCTCTCGAGGAGCGGAGATATCAAGGCAAGGGGCACCTCGTGAGGTTCACATGACGTGAGCCATGACGACCAAGGCCAGGCAGGCACCAGCGGGCGCAAGAAGCCAGTTTCCTCTTTGATGCTCAAGGGGCAAGCACAGGCGAGGAGTCCTGAGGCGTCAGGCAAAGATTTCCATACCGGTGCAACGAGACCAAGACCAGCAGGACGGCAGGGCGAAGGTCACCACGGAGCCCACGACGACGTCACCACCAGAGCCTTTGGCAGGCAAAGACCACCTTTTGTTAGGATAGCTTGTACTAGTTGTCTCCCTTTAAACTTGGCCGTTGTGAGATTCCTTCCCGCTCAATATTTGGGAAGAGGACCCGGGCTTCTATAAATAAGACTAGCCACCATCATAGAAAGGGGAGGATCATTCAGATCACCCTTACATCTACCAGCTCACCGAGCCCAAGAACACATCTCCTCAGGAGGTTGTTCTTCCCGTGTACTTGTTCATCCTCAGCCTACAAGGTAAGCCACCACACCACACTGGAGTAGGGTATTACACCACATCGGTGGCCCGAACCAGTATAAATCCTCGTGTCTCTTGTCCTTCGGGTTTGACGAGCTAGGCCTAGGAATCGGTGCGAGAGCGAACTAGAGCGGAAAGGAGAGATCTTCGTGCGCACCCCGGTATTAGAACTTCAAGGATTTGCCAGAACCCAAGATCTGACACGCTCAATGCGCGGCGCGCAAAAAAAAGGTTTTACACCGCCGACATAGTCGGTTTTTGCGCGCAGCTGAGCACTGGCTCCAGCGGCCGCTACAAACTATAGTGCGCGCGAGCCGCTCCAGCAGGCGCCGCAAAAAAACGGCGCGCGCGCCTAGCACAAACAACATATGACACTCCAAACAAAACCAAGAAGATCAAACACATAAAAAATAATCAATAATAAATAGTTCAATTTTATTACAACTCAGACAAATAGTTTATCTTCCAATACAACAAATAGTTCGACACTACAATATCAAACGTACAACATCAAACATACAAATCATCATGCGTTTTGTCGGCCATTCCATGCCCACCATTCCTCGATGAGATCCTTCTGAAGATCATCATGAGTTTCGACACGTCGAATGGCATGATAGGAGGCAACAAACTGGTCCACTCTCGCAGCCCTCCGCCGACACGTCGAATGGCATGATAGGAGGCAACAAACCGGGCCACTCTCGCAGCCCTCCGCCGCACTCGCACGGGATGTCCCAAGAGCTCATACTGAGAGTAGTCTAAAACTTGGCCACGCTCATTCTCGATGATCATGTTATGCATAATTACACAAGCGTGCATGATGTACCAAATGATCCTTTGATCCCAAAATCTAGCCGGTCCTCTCACAATAGCAAACTGGGCTTGCAAAATCACAAAAGCTCTCTCCACATCTTTCCTAGCCGCCGCCTGAGCATTGTGAAAATCAAGATTTTTCTTACCTTCCGGTTTTTTCAACGGCTTCACAAATGTTTGCCACTTTGGGTAGATGTCATCCGTAAGATCGTAGCCATAGTTGTATGTATGGCCATTTGCTACCAACTGCCCGGTGGCAGTTCACCATTTGCAATCTTATTCCTGGGTGGTGATCGATTAATAACGTTGATAGCATTCAAAGATCTAGGCATTCCAAAAAATAGCATACCAAATCAAAGTCTCTTGATCGGCCACCGCTTCAAGGATTGTAGTGGAACCCTTTTTCTAGCCGTGGAATTGCTCATGCCATGCCTTAGGACAGTTCTTCCAACTCCAATGCATGCAATCTATTGAGCCAAGCATACCTGGGAACCCGCGAGCTTTGTTCATCTCCAAAAGCCTGTCGTCGTTTTCGGCATTGGGAGATCTCAAATACTCCGGACCAAACACTTGCACAATTTTGACTGCGAAGCCCTTGACACACATGATGGCTTGACTCTCACCCGTGGCCAAGTGGTCATCAACTAGATCAGCCGGAATACCGTATGCCAACATACGCAAAGCGGTTGTCACATTTTGAAAGGTACTATGCCCGAGTTCTCCGGCGGCATTCCTCCTTTGCTGAAAAAACCGATCATGGCTCGCCAGTTTCTCTGCAATGCGCATGAACAACTCGATGCTCATCCTGAACCGGTGCCTGAAGTACGACTCGAGGTACACGGGATTATCCACAAAATAGTGCCTCGTCAATCTGTTGTCGGCATCGAACTTATCCCTCCAAATTTTCAGCCGACCATAACCGAACCACCGTGCTTCGGCTTTTTATTGATGTGCATAGCTAGGATCATTGCAAAGTCCTCCTCTTCAATATCAAATTCTTCTTCGAAAGAATCATACGACGAACTCATCTACAATATTGAATTTAAACTAGTCTATAAAAACTATAAATAACATGCACCAAATTCATGTAAAAAATGTGAAGTTGAAGTAATACATACCTTGCAAGCGTTCTGTCGAACACCTTGTGGGCACCGAGCGGCGGTGGGCGGCCAAGCGTTGTTCGTCAAAGGAATGGCACACGCGAGGGGCGGCAGCGACTAGAGGGAGACGGAGGAAGCAGCGGCATCGCAGGGATAGGTCGGGGAAGCGCCACCGGGTCGCCGAAGCAAATGTGATTGTGCGGGGATAGGCCGGGGAAGCGCCGTCGGATCGCCGGAGCAAATGGAATGGTGCGGGCAGCGGCACCGGTGCCTAGAATGGGGGTAGGTGAAAGTCGCAGCGCATGCGCTGGAGTGTGGGCGCTCGATGCAGTTTCGTCCCGCACGCTCAACCACTCAACCTTGCGCCTCCACCGGAGCATCTGCGGGCGCACAAAAAACTGTATTTTTCCAGCATGGCGATATAGCGTATATATGAGCAGTTGGAGATGCTCTAATGACGACAAAACTTTGAGTTTCAAGCCAAGCAACAACTATGTGTTGGTGTGACAGGATACAGGCCCAATGAGTCTGAATTTAGGTGACAACGAGCCCAAACATTTTCTAGAGTTGCACAGAAAAAAATGATATACCTAAAGAAGCAGAAAACGCTAAGAAAGGCTAAACAGGCAGGAAACGTATCAAATATTTTCAAGCATTAATCTCACAGTACCAAGCACAGGTTTCCACTTTCCCACAAGGAAAGACTACTAACAGTGTCCACTACCACCAGGTATGCAGATTGGTAATCACGTCTCGAGCACTTGTTAAATTGTTGGGGAAAAAACTGAATGTTCATGATGACCCTGTGAGGAATAGCTCAGATACAATCACCACAACGCCGGTGCCAAAAAAGGGTCACAGCTGCCACGGCTCTAATGCTCCAAGAATGGCGGATATGTCTAATTATCTGCCATCGGGAGGTAGACCCGGTGGAAGTTGCTCATGGTCAGCTTCCTACGGCAGGTAGGGCACTTCTTCTGAGCCTGGATGGAGGCCTTGATGCACTTCTGGCAGAAGATGTGGCCGCAGATGGTCGATGATGCATTGACCAGCTCATTCATGCAGACTGGGCAGCTGAACTTTGTTTCCTTTGGGATCTCCTTCACAGGTTCAGGGACAGCCTCCACCACCTTGGGCTGCAGTGTTTAAGCAAGCTTTAGAAAACTGATGTATGGTGCTAATCTGTCACGGTGTTGATGAAGTACAAGTTCTTACCGGTAAGTTGTTGGTCTCAGGTGTGTCTACTATGTTTATTACAAGGTCGGTGTTGGGTGGTGCTCTCGAGGGATTGTGCCTCGGGTTCATTCCCAGAGACAGCAGAGTGTTCACATGCTCATCAAGAGCTTCCCCTGGAACAAAAGCAGCAGAGACACTGTTAATAGATGGGAAGATGGTCAAGAAGGCAAACTAGGAAAAAAATAAAGAAAATATACATCTGTCTACAACATAAAGTTCTGAGACAGGATATTTCTATATCTGAATATGGGAAACTTCATACAAGAATACTGGCTCATACTATGAGACTGACCACCATCAATATCCATTTCTAGTTGACAATCCATACCACACAAAAAAAGAAAACTGAGTAAATCTGAAGGAAGAGACTTGACGCTAACAGAACTTTCATGCAGCATACAATTTTTTTTATGGTACAGAAAATAGAGATGGTGGAAACATATGCAAATATTAAATCATAAAAAATAGGATTCAGTTTTTTTTTAGAAAGGCTGTTACAGACCGTTCTTAAGAAACAGAACAAACCACCAACCCAACAAACAAATTGGAATGAACAGTTGGTTCGGTAAATTCAGGAAGTGAACAAAGGCAGGGATACAAGCCAAAAAGATGTTTTTGTCCCTAATACGGATCCATGGTGAAGCCAAACCCCCGACCTTCCCTCCTCTATGTAGAGCAGAGCTCATACTAGCCATCTGCGCTCAGTCGGCTTTAATGTAAATGGCAACCATAAAACACTTAATCTTACAGATAAGGCGTGTAAGGCAATGAAAATACATGAAAAGCAAATGGTCCCCACCATTTGCTTTTCATGTAAGCAATTTCACCAAGCATCATGGGAAACTTCATACAATATTATGTTTTCTCATCCCAAGTTCAGAGCTATATTATAAGCAGTTTTGATGCCCAACACACAACAGGCAAATCTTGCGATAGCAAGGGCAGGAACTCGAAATGTGCAAGCCTAGATTTGAGCCCCTGCTTCAATCATCTCTGGAAATGACGACTCCTGGTAATCTCGGTGGGGTCTGATTTTTTTCTGAAAACAAGATACTTTTTACTAAAGTATTATTTTCCCTGTATACCACTGTACTCTAATGATAATATTAACTGTACTGCTTCCTTGTTTGTTTTCCAGTGTGATGTCCATATTAACCTGTCCATGATCAGAGGTGATCGTTCACCTCTAGGAGGCCAAAGTAATATCAACCATCAGATCATGGCAACAACATCAATATTAAGTGGGAGACCCATATTCCCCTTTCAACGGGCATGGCAGAATGGCCACCAAGTAAATATACAGCTGTCTAGTGACAGCTGCAATTATACGGCATATGAACCCACTGAAGCAACAAAAAAAGGGGTGCGAAACCCAGCCCTTAAAACAAAACTATTGTATATGTTGAATCTTGGACTCAGAAAGAGCACGTAGGAAAACATGGCACATTGCAAGTCCCAATACCTCCATTTTATTTGATATTATAAATAGCCTCCCCAGGTCCACAGATGACATGATACCTCGTAGCAAGCACAAGACTTCATTTATTCCTACTATAGATAGCGGACACTATTTTGCACGCTAAACAGTCAAAGTCTGATGACTTGCAATATTATCATGCAAATCCTACAGGACATAAACAAAAGCTTCACGACAGTATTGTAGAGAATAGAACAAAAGTATGAAACTGACATATAAAAACACATGTATGTTTACATCCAACTACAAACAGTATGGTTCAGATGATTTGTGGGATACCTGCTGGTCCAGCAGTAGTTTCAGAATCATCATCTATTATCACAGTGATAGGTCCTGTCCTGGACGACTGTTGCCTTGCCTGAAACAAAAAGTGAAAACAATACCATCAGATACTTGATGCTCCTTCTCAAACAATCATAATGCAACTGAAACTGGCAACAATGCAAACATAGATTATAACCAAACATAAGGAACATACTTGAGGGGGCGGCCCTGAGGTATAAATCGCAACATCATCATCAATCACCTCCACGTTGATGGGGAAACTATTCAAGCCAATGTTTGACCCTGCAGCAGCAGATGACACCACGACCTGTGTGGTCTCGTAAAGCAGGGCAGCCACCGTAGGAGGGGGCTGCGTGCGTGAGACAGGCTCATTAATGGAGAGTGAACCCCCAGTACTGGCTACATCAACAGCTGGAAACAAGTTCAGGTCCAGAAACTGTCGCTCCCGAAGTTGCCGGTCTGCGGCCTCCGACGTCTTGGTAGTCCGTCTCCTCTTTGGAACCCTTGCAGAACCAGCAGAGCTCATGCTGCCGCGATGAAGCTACAGGCTTGAGGAAAGCCAATAGAACACCCTGTATGTAAGTTAACAACACTTTGGAATCAGATACAGTCACAATTCAGTTGTTTATCAATGAACAAATAAAGAAATGCAATACTATTCCTGGAAAGGCATGTCTGGCCAAATCTAAGCAATTCAAAGCAGCAAAGAGGGGTTAGATTGTGGACCAAAAGGGGCAAAATTGGGCGCCTCACCCCCACCACCCAACACCCTTTTCCTCGGAAATCTGCGCACATGTACACAATTGGACGAACATACAAACATCTAATCTTGTCATGCCCTCCCCTCCATCGAATCGACTCCAACCAACAAGCAAACCCTAAGAACCCAATCAAACCTCGCCAAAAGGCGCCTTTGAGCCCAGACCCCTAAAGCCCCGGGCACCGCATCCAAAAAAAGGGGGCCAAAAAAAATCCCTTCCTCCCTTTCCCCAACCAACCACCCCCCTAATCCCCATGACCATGGAAAGAAAATCCCCCAAAATTCCACCCCAAAACCCCGTATCTCCCTCGAAAATCCATCTAAATCCCGTGAATCCGAGCACGGTTTCAACATTGCGCCCGCCCCCCGCCTCGATCCGAGACCGGGCTCGAACGATTACCCCAAAATTCAGAAAAATACCACGGCGCGTCGCGCAGGAGGGCACGGGAACCGCTGGTTGGGGAACGGAAAATTACCAGGAGAATTCCGGAGGCTGGCCGGGGTCGGTAGGAGCGGCCGGGGCTGGTAGGAGCGGCTAGGGTTTGGGGTCGGCGGCAGGGGGGGAAACTCCGTTGGGTTTGTCTCTGGCGTCTCGCCCGCCGACCGCGTCTCCCTCGCCCCGCCGGTGACGGAGGATGATTTATGCGGAAAAAATAAAATTGTGGACCGGACCCGCGAGTGGCGTTCCGGCCAGCTCGTCCTCATCACTGCACTCCGCTCGGTGGGCGGTGGACCGGAAGCTGTAGGCCCATCGAAAGGCTCGGTCCACGCGGCGCTATGGGCCGGTCCGCTCAACAACCACCGCGTGAGGTGCGTTTCTTCCCCGTTCTTATCGTGTTGCCATTCTTGGCGCTGCGCGGCCGCACATGGGAAGTCTTCACGCTCCAGCTTTCTTAACAAACCTGACGCCTCTTGTTTCTCAAAAAAAAAAAATTTACTAACGCCTAAATAAAATTTAAACCAAGGAAAAATGGATGAAAATCATTTTAGAGCACAACTGTCTTACTTTTCCTTGGAATCCATGCGAATTTTGTAGCCACCCAATTTGTGTCGCCATACTTGTGCGGCAGCGCTCAAGCTAGGTGTGGCTTAGGGCCGTGACACAAACACGTCGTCTATGTAGGAGTGGCGATGGCGGTAGAGCCAGGGGAGAAGGGTCGCCTCAGTGATTAGCATTTATGGGGGTGGATTGAGGGTATTTGTCAAGATCTGAAGGAAAAGGAGGAGAGTGAAGTTACATTGAAGACTGGTAGTCGAGTCGATGGAGGCCGCAGTGATGCAGATACGCCATTAGGTTAGGGATGAAGGGTATGGGATATGTCACCAACAGCGGCGGCGGCCTAGCAAAAAGCAGGGAAGATGGTGGCAGGGGCCAAGGGAGGCGGCGACCTAGCCAAAAGCGTGGAAGGTGGTGGGAGGAGGCGGCGTGAGTTTGTGAGATCTATATATAGAAGCTGGGTGGTGGCAACCTAGCCAAATGAAGGGGACACTGTGGTAGGAGGCGCCATGAGTGTGAGAGAGATATATACAGGAGGTGGGTAGCGGCGCCCTTACTAGAGGTGGGAGAGAGATGGTGGTAGCGGAGGCATGATGTGCGAGATCTATTACAGGAGATGGGTGGCGGCGGACTAGCCAAAGGGCGGGGAAGATGGTTGTAAGGGTGTATGTCAGATCTATATATAGGAGGTGGTGGGGGTGACCTAGCCAAAGGCAAGGAAGATGGTGGTAGGCATGCGGTGTGAGCGGTGTGAGATCTATATATATAGGAGGTGAGTAGCGAAGACCGAGTCAATGATGGGAAAGATGGTGTAGGGGTAACGTGAGTGTGAGATTTATATATAGAAGGGGTGGTGGCTTTGAGAAGGGGGAGGGGAAATCTAAATTTAAAAAGGCGAGTAAAGTCTTTCATGGAATCCTATGAAAGTTGTAGGGGCGCGTTTGGTAGGCTGCATACACCCCACACTCGTGTGAGGAGAATTTGGCCCGTTCTATTGCATGCATTCACTGTTTGGCCAGCATGGCAAGTACTTTAAAGCACGTTTGTGCATGTATGGATGGGAACGCTCGATTTGGCCGTTTCCAGCGAGTCGGGCTCGAACGATGCAAAAAAGCGCACGCGAGTGGCTCTCGTGGTGTAGTTCCGTGTAAGCCCGGGTGCGCCCTGTATGTGAGTTTGCACGGGTTCTACTTCAATTTCCCCTTAATCCTTTTCACTTTTTAGTCTACACAACAGTGCTTTGATTCAAGATAAGGTCTACACAAAAAGATGCATATCGATGTTATGATTCCATTCACACGATCGATTTGTAGTTTCGTCGACTATAAGTGCTCAAATTTGTGTTCATATTTAAAGCTATTTTAGATGATTTTTTTCAAATTTGTCTCGCACAGTCGACCGTATGAAAATTCTTTTGACCAGTAGCTTCGTCTTGGCTTTTTACACGACTTTCATGTTCTACTTTCTCTGTTTTGATGGTTATACATGAGTAGATCCACATCTTTCTAGTATATTGCAGGAATGCATATGTGTGGTATGTTTTAAGGAGACTTCTTAATCTGCTTCACTCCCTTCTAATCTATACAAACGTACTTCGATTCGAGATAAGGTCTACACAAAAAAGATGCACATCGTTGTCATGGTTCCATTCGAACGATCGGATCGTAGTTTCGGTGATCCTAAATGCTTAATTCCGTGTTCAAGTTTGAAGATATTTTGGTCAAAATTCATCAAATTCATCGCACACGGTCACCCATTCGAAATTCCCTTTTACCAATAGCTACATGTCAATGTTTCACACGACTTTCATGTTGTACGTTTTTTGTTTCAGCGGCCATATACGAGTATATGTGTATCTTCCTATTATAATGTACTAAGGTGATGATGGTTTATGGTTTAGGCAAAATTTGGAGTGGCTTCTTTTTGTTCTCACTGATCATCGTCAGCCTTGTCGGCTGGACACCATGCCATGCCCAGCGTCATCGCGGGTGTCATTCCTCTAGTCCTCCTGGCATGCGGCCTACTACACTAACGCCACCATCGCAAGCACACTGCCAATAAACTCTATTGTACTTTGTGTCTCATGTGTAGCTTATAACTCTTAATCATGTTGCCAAACATCGGGCACTTGCATCAGCCCAGCCAATACACGTGACCAAATGCAAGGCAAAAATTTCTCCCATAATGCAATCAACCTACATGAAGGCAAACGAACAATATACAGATGGTTGTTTTTACCCTGCATTTGCTCAATGAGGCCCAACTGAGGCAAGTATGCAATGCAGACAAAATAGGTGCAGACAACCAAACGTGTCTTAGGTGAATGTATGTTTATTATGAGATTGAGAGTGCATGCGTATGTCTAGTATGTCAAACGGCGGACCTAAAGGGTCGGCAGGGTGGGCCTTAACCCACTTTTTGAGAAGCATATGACAATTATTCTATTACTAAGCCCAATGACCCACCTCATATTCCACCCATCCTGTCATGTTTTGTGTGTGAGAGAGACCTAACTATTCATACCTTCCTCCCACTGCTCCTATGACGTTGGCGATGACGTCCTCTCGTCGTCACCCCTCCATCTCGCAACTTGAAAGATTGTGGATGTCGCCTAGTGGGGGTTGCTACCTCTTGAGCTTGCGTTGTATTCCCTCGAAGAGGAAATGGAGATGCAGCACAGTAGCATAAGTATTTCCCTCAGTTTTTGAGAACCAAGGTATCAATCCAGTAGGAGACCACGCGCGAGTCCCTCGCACCTACACAAACAAATAAGAACTTCGCAGCCAACACGATAAGGGGTTGTCAATCCCTTTACGGTCACTTATGAGAGTGAGATCTGATAGAGATGATAGTTTATATTTTTGGTTTAATAAAACAGCAAATAAAAGCGGTAAAAGTAAAGTAGATGTAGATTGATATGTTGAGAATAGATCCGGGGGTCATAGTTTTCTCTAGTGGCTTCTCTCATGATAGCGATATTCTACGGCGGGTAAACAAATTACTGTCGAGCAATTGATAGAAAAGCGAATAATTATGAGACTATCTAGGCATGATCATTGTATATAGGCATCACGTCCGAGACAAGTAGACCGACTCCTGCCTGCATCTACTACTATTACTCCACACATCGATCGCTATCCAGCATGCATCTAGTGTATTGAGTTCATACGAACAGAGTAACGCCTTAAGCAAGATGACATGACGTAGAGGGATAAACTCAAGCAATATGATGTAAACCCCATCTTTTTATCCCCGATGGCAACAATACAATACGTGCCTTGCCGCCCCTACTGTCACTGGGAAAGGACACCGCAAGATTGAACCCAAAGCCAAGCACTTCTCCCATTGCAAGAACTATAGATCTAGTAGGCCAAACCAAACCAATAATTCGAAGAGACTTGCAAGGATATTATGAGCACACATAAAAAGTTCAGAGAAGAACCAAATATCTTTCAGAGATAACCTTGATCATAAACTCACAATTCATCGGATCTCGACAAACACACCGCAAAAAGAGATTACATCGAATAGAACTCCTCGAAGACCGAGAACTTTGTATTGAGATCCAGAATGAGAGAAGAAGCCATCTAGATACTAGCTATGGACCCGAAGGTCTGAGGTAAACTACTCACAACTCATGGTGTGGGCGATGATGATGATGATGAAGGCCTCCGTGATGGATCCCCCTCCGGTGGAGCTCCAGAACAGGCTCCAATATGGGATCTCCACGGGAACAGAAGCTACGGCGGTGGAATTAGGGTTTTCTCTCTGTTCACGGAGTTTCTGGGGTACGTGAACTTATATAGGAAGAAGGAGGGCACCCGGGGACGCTCGAGTGGGCCTCGAGGCAAGGGGCGCCCCCCCCCCCCACCCTCGAGGGTCACTCGATGCTCCCCTGACGTGGTTCTCAAGTTCCTCTGGCGTGGTTTTCTCCAAAAATATCTCTCGCGAAGGTTTCATTCCGTTTGGACTCCGTTTGATATTCTTTTTCTGCAAAACCCTGAAATAGGCAAAAAATAGCAATCTGGACTGGGCCTTTGGGTTAGTAGGTTAGTCCCAAAAATGATATAAAAGTGAATGATAAAGCCCATTAAACATCCAAGACTTCATAAATAATAGCATGGAACAATAAAAAATTATAGATACGTTGGAGACGTATCAAGCATCCCCAAGCTTAATTCCTGCTCGTCCTCGAGTAGGTAAATGATAAAGAAAGAATTTTTGATGTGGAATGCTAACCAATATAGTTTTTCAATGTAATTCTCTTAACTGTGGCATGAATGTTCAGATCTGAAAGATTCAAGATAAAAGTCTATATTGACATAAGAAATAATAATACTTCAAGCATACTAACAAAGCAATCATGTCTTCTCAAAATACTATGGCTAAAGAAAGTTATCCCTACAAAATCATATAGTGTTGGCTATGCTCCCTCGTTATCACACAAAAATATTCATATCATGCACAACCCCGATTTCAGCCAAGCATTTGTTTTCATACTCTATCTTTTCAAACCTTTCAACTTTCACGCAATACATGAGCGTGAGCCATGGATATAGCACTATGGGTGGAATAGAGGTGGTTGTGGAGAAGACAAAAAGGAGGGAGATAATCTCACATCGACTAGGCGTATCAACGGGCTATGAAGATGCCCATCAATAGATATCAATGTGAGTGAGTAGGGATTGCCATGCAACGGATGCACTAGAGCTAAATATGAATGAAAGCTCAACAAAAGAAACTAGTGGGTGTGCATCCAACTTGCTTGCTCACGAAGACCTAGGGCATTTGAGGAAGCCCATCGTTGTAATATACAAGCCAAGTTCTATAACGAAAAATTCCCACTAGCATATGAAAGTGACTAAGCATGAGACTCTCTACAATGAAGAACATGGTGCTACTTTGAAGCACAAGTATGGAAAAAGATAGTAGCAATTGTCCCTATTTTTTCCTTTTTTCCCTTTTTTTTCTTTTTTTCCCTTTTTTTGGGCCTTTCTTTTTTTTCCTTTTCTTTGGCATTTCTTTTTTTTCTTTTTTTTTTGCGGAGGGGCTTTATAGATTTAGCCTTTCCTCCCATGGGACAATGCTCTAATAATGATGATCATCACACTTTCATTACAACACGATATTACAAATCGATACTACAACAACAAAGTATGACTCTATATGAATGCCTCCGGCGGTGTACCGGTATGTGCAATGAAACAAGAGTGACATGTATGAAAAGTTATGCATTGTGGCTTTGCCACAAATACGATGTCAACTACATGATCATGCAATGGCAATGTGACAATATGATGCATGTCATATAAACGGAATGGTGGAAAGTTGCATGGCAATATATCTCGGAATGGCTATGGAAATGCCATGATAGGTAGGTATGGTGGCTGTTTTGAGGAACAATACGATGGTTGTTTTGAGGAAGGATATATAATGGGTTTATGGCACCGGCGAAAGTTGCGCGGTACAAGAGAGGCTAGTAATGGTGGAAGGGTGAGAGTGCGTATAATCCATGGACTCAACATTAGTCATAAGAACTCATATACTTATTGCAAAAATCTACGAGTCATCAAAACAAAGTAATCAACGCATGCTCCTAGGGGGGAGGTTGGTAGGAGTTAACCATCGCGCGCCCTGACGAGGTTACAGACCTAGGGTAGGGTCATAGGCCCGACCAAGGTACCCCACCCAAGGTCACTACCCTAGAAGATCAAAAGACAAAACTTATGATGACAAGGAGAGTCGACTGGGACGGCCCAAGAGGACACCCCACTCGACTGGACATCACCTACAAGACGACTCAACTCCACTCGACCAATCCAAGGCACTCGACCCCCGAAGGTCAAAGATCCCTTAGGATAATAACGGTCTGGTATTTACTCGCCGTAGTGAATGCCTTAATTACTCTTTACTTTAGGCGTTATCAGTAACGCCTGCCTTAATGTACATTGAACCCTTGGTAACGTGGGGCATGGCTGGGGACCTGGCGCACTATATAAGCCACCCCCTTCCTCAAGTACAGGGGTTCGCATCTTTGTAACTCACATATACACATACCAGTCGACCGCCTCCGGGCACCGAGACGTAGGGCTATTACTTCCTCCGAGAAGGGCCTGAACTCGTAAAACACCTTGTGTACAACTCCACCATAGCTAAGGCCTTGCCTCTCCATTCGTACCCCCTACTCGTACTGTCAGACTTAGAACCACGACAGTTGGCGCCCACCGTGGGGCAAAGCGTCTTAGCGACATCTGGTGGGGTTGCAACTTCTTCTCCGACCTCCTTCATCATGGTGTCAGGCGGTGGTTTAGCGTTGGGCTGCGAGATCCGGCTCGGCGCGCTTGTTTTCATCGCCGACGACTCCGCGTGGCTCTAGGAGGCCCCTCTTGACGTCGAGGCTCTGCCCACCCGGGGGGCTGCGCACTTCCGCACCAGCGCCTGCGGCGTCCTCCTTCGGCAGCTGTCGAATCAATATTCATCGTCCCCCATCCCCGCCGGACGCCGCCGCAAGCGATCTGGACGCTCATGGCTCCAGCGGTGGGTGAAACACGCGGTGGCCCGTCAAACGGCCACCCCTCAAGTCGCGGCCATTGAGCCCGACGGTTACCTCTATGGGCCGGCCGATCAGTCGATCGAGCTCGTGGATTCTGTTTCCGAGTGTGGGAGCTGCGATACCGCAGCGGAAATCCTCATGGTCGATTCGCGCCGTGATGGCTTCTCGGCCCTCGTTGGTTACCCCAAGTGGAAGGTTTGAGATGCAGTGTAGCGGAAGTTTTCCCTTGGCAAAGATACCAAGGATCGATTTCCCTGAGACTCCCAGTTTCAACAAGAAGGTGTCAACTGCTAACGGCGCCAGATATTAGCAATCAATGTGGACCTGCACACAGATACAAATAACTTTGCTCCCAACGAGTACAGAGAGGTTGTCAATCCCTCCGGCCTTGTCGTTTACAAAGGATCAAACGCAAGTGATAATAGTGATAGGTATTGCTGCAAATAGTAAGTAAAAGCGTAAAGTAAATAGCGGATGTGATCAATGATGGTAATATGGACCGGAGTCCCATGATGTTCACTAGTGATGTCTCTCTCCCAAAAGACGATAAAACAGCTATGTGAGGTAAACGAATTACAGCTGGGCAATTGACAGAATTATGTACGCAAACCAATGCTAACTATGTTGCAAGAAAGGTAGAGGTTCAAAGCATGGGCGGTACGCCAAGGCAAGTAGACCGAAATCCATCTGCATCTACTACTAATCATCCACCTTGAGATATCTATCCAGAACATCTCGCTGGTATTAAGTTGCGAGTCCCACCCATAGTGTAAACTCAAAGCAACAGACAACTTCATTAAAAGAACTTTGCGTAAAGTAAACAATCCTTGCACCCGCGGGCACAAGCACCGTTGTTTTCCCCTTTGTGGCAACAGCACATCCCCTAGACTCATGTTTCTATCACTCAAGTTAGTCATCGAGGGGCATGAACCCACAATCAAGCATAACGTTCCCTCTTGGAGTCCCTACCTACTACTTGGCCAAAGCAATAAATAACAACGGAGAACATGCAAGAATTACTTACGAACATAAATATAAAAGAGGTAGATCAAATATATTACTCAAACACAATCTGAACATAATCTCACAATCCATCGGATCCCAGCAAACTCATCATAGCAACAGCATAAGGATTACATATGTGCCTCGATCATGTAGGGCAGCTCACGAGGACTAATTAGTGAAGCACAACAACGGGAGGAGAACATCACATAGCTACTGGTCATGGATCCATGGTCCAAGGGAGACTACTCACAACTCATCCGGGAGGCATCCATGGTGGTGGAGAGGCTCCCGGTGGTGATCCTCCCCTCCGGCAGGGTGCCAGGAAGAGTTCTCCTGGTGCTCCCGATCTTGGAAGCGGCGGCGGCGGCGGAACAGATATGAGATCGCGAAAAAGAGTTCCCGTCTCGAGGGTTTCGGGACATGATATAAATATATGCCAAAGGGGGGCATCAGCGGAGGCTTGGGGGGCCCAGGCCCCCCCCCCGGCGCGGCCAGGAGGGGGGCCGCGCCACCAGGGCGCCTGGAGCCCTGGTGGCCCCCCTCCGGCTGTACTTTGGCTACCGGGAAGCTTCTGGAACGCTGATTTTTTATATAATTTTTCCGGGATTTTTCTGGCAGTTCTCGTAATGGGAAAACCTGAAATACAAAAACAGCAGAAAACAGAAACTGGGACTGGGGTGCACTGAGTTAATAGGTTAGTCCAAATATGATCAAAAGTGTATGGAATTGTATAAATATCATAGCAATATTACCCAAAAGAGGCATGGAGCAAGCAGAAATTATAGATACGTTTTGGACGTATCAACATCCCCAAGCTTAATTCCTGCTCATCCTCGAGTAGGTAAATGATAACAAGAATAATTTCTGTGGTGACATGTTATTAACCATATAGGACTTTTCATAGTCACATGACAAAAGCTTACCGAGACAATGAATCTGTAGTAATTAAGTTGCCTGATGAGAAAATCACAAAGAACTGAAAGTTTTACAATATGATACTGAAATATCAAATAGATTTGTAATGAGCATGGTGTGCAAATATGATAAAGTGATATCTCGCTTGCCCCCTTTAGTAAAGCAAAACATAAATGCAGGGGCACCTCCAAGGTTTAAGTGATGACTAGATACAATGATTTCAAAATAAACGATATCACAATCATGCAAAAGACAATGCTACTTTGGGACAATGCACATTACACTCAGAATGACAATCATGCTCTCAGTAGTTGGTGCTTTAAAAGAAGGTGGAGACTCTCGAACCGTGGCTTTTGTTGGCAAGGTTGAAAACCCGTAGTCGGAAACAAAGACAAAACATGTACCAGAGCTCTTGGTTTTAAAAACAGAGGTAATAATTTTTTTTAGATTATGCATGTTTCGTCAACGAATGCTAGCAGACAACTCAATCACTTCTTGAGATGGACAAGTTTCGAGGAACGGCTCCCGAATGAGGACGATCACATCCTCTTAATCTCCTTTGTTTATCACTGCCAAAGTTTTCTGATTTCTCATGAACAAAGCGTGAAGGAGGGCTTGTTTGTTATATTAATTTTGAGCCGGGCGCACTCAATGCCAGTTCCTTCTCGTATTATGGGTTTGCACATTATACATGCAATCCCGGGGTGAAGCTTGTCCAACTTAAAAAGATCATGAATTAACTACTACTTCCTCATGGACTTAAAACAGAGGCACAAAGCAGAAATGCATTTTTTTTGAATAATTTCGAGGTGGTACATGCAAGTCTCCGTTAGGAATGGCAGGTAAATACTATGTAGGAAGGTATGGTGGACTCATATGGCATAACTGGTTTAAAAGAATTTGGATGCACAAGCAGTCAGTCCGCTTAGTACAGGTGGAGGTTAGCAAAAGACTGGGAGCGACCAACTAAGAGAGCAATGACGGTCATAATCATGCAAAGCGACAAAGCAACATTGAATCAGGCATGGAAGTTATATCGCTACTCAGAAACAAAAGATCATCAAGGCTTGACAGACTTTCTTTACAGTCTTAAATATGCGTGAGCATACGCCAAGTCAATCAAAATAAATTCTCGAAGGAAGATATTACTAAACCATACCACATCATAGGCAAACAAATCATGTTGGTACTCCAATAACACATTGGGAACCCCCCAGCTATTTGAGACTAACCATAAGAAAACATGAACTACTAAGCACCATTATGCACGTAGCATCTTTATCATAGACATTTCAACCAATGCAACAGAAGCAAACTCTCTTAATAAGATAAGCATGATAACTAAAGAGAGTTCAAGCAACCAACTAAACAAAAGCTCTTTAAAAAGATAAGCATGAAAACTAAAAGCTAAGCATGATAGTAGCTATTGATAGACCAAGAACATACACAGCAAAGATAAACATGAAAATTCTATGTTTGTTCTAGGTAGAAGTGGAGCGTGTTTCTCTCCCACATAAAGAAAGCTGAGTTCCGACTCGTTATGAAAAGCTAAAGAAAACTAAAAAGGAAAACAAAAGCAAGACGCTCCAAGCATAGCACATAACACATGAAGTGATAAAAATATAGTGGAACGAAAGACGAACTGATAATGTTGATGGAGAAGGGGATGCATGGGAGCATCCCCAAGCTTAGACGCTTGAGTCTCCTTGAATATTTCTTGGGGGTGCATGGGGGCATCCCCAAGCTTGAGCGTTTGACACTCCTGAATCTTTTTATCATCTTCCCTCGCACACTTGAAAACTCCCTTCATACATAACTCATCATAATCTGATTAGCGAGGTTAGTACCCATAATAAAATAATTGTTCCTTGCTGGAAATAAGGATATTCTTGAAGGTCTACTGTTTCTCAAGATTGCCAAAAGGTTTTTGCAAAGAAAAAGCAAGCTCAAGGTTTGCAAAATGAAGGAAAGGCAAAACAGGACAGAATCTGTGAAAAACAGAACGGCAGGTAGTAAATGATTTTTTCGGGGCACTTCTGCAACTCTAATAAAAAAACTCAAAACAGACGCACGAAAGACAATTGTATAGAGCACGCTGTCGAAAACATTCAGACCAAAAAGATGATCTGGTGATTTTATACGAATTTTTCTATCCAAGGACAGAATCTGTTTCCTGGACAGCACGTCACAACTTTTGAACTTTCTTGCAGTCAGAGGCTACACTTGGCACAAAGTTGAAGAGCAAAGATACAATGATGATGCTACTGTAGTAAACAACATCATGACACAACAATAGCAAAATAAAAATTTATTCATGTGGGCTGCCTCCCAAAAGCGCTTTCTTTTATGCCTTTAAGCTAGGCATAATGCATAGAGATCAAGTTTTATCAAGAGTAAAAGAATAGCTAGCCCGTATAACGGACTCAAAAGGTAACTTAATCTTCTTTCGAGGGAAGTGTTCCATCCCTTTCTTGAGAGGAAACTGAAATTTTATATTCCCCTCTTTCATGTCAATGATAGCACCAACGGTGCGTAGAAAAGGACGTCCCAAAATAATTGGACAAGAAGGTTCACATTCAATATCCATAATAGTAAAATCAACGGGAACATAGTTGTCATTGACAATGATAAGAACATCGTCGATCCTCCCCAAAGGTTTCTTTATGGAAGAATCAACGAGACGAACACCAAAAGAACAAGAATCAAAAGGTTTCAATTTAAGCATATCATATATTCTTTTGGGCATAACAGAGGTACTAGCACCAACATCACATAAAGCATAACAAGAGAAGTTATTCAACTTAATTTTAATCATAGGATCCCAACCATCTTCTAGCTTTCTAGGTATGGAGGCTTCTACTCTAAGTTTCTCCTCCCTAGCTTTGATGAGAGCATTAGTGATATGCTCTGTGAAGGCAAGGTTAATCGTGCTAGTGCGGGGATCTCTAGACATCTTGTGAAGGAAATCAATAACTTCGGTAAGAGTGCAATTATCAAAATCAAGGTCACTACTATCAAGTAAGGTGGTAGTGGTGTCCTTTAGGTTCACTTGTTTGGTAGTTTCTATAGTCATAGCATCACCATTAATAGGTCCATTGGGACCAGGAGTGCATTGGGTGCTAAGAGTTTGGATATCCTCAACAACTTGGATAGTAGCAACAATGTGGTGGGTAGGAAGGTTCTTAATTCTATCTTCTTCCTCCCTTTCTCTAGCCCATCTCTCTTTAAGTTTAGCCAACATCCTAATGTTTTCATTAATTTGCACTTGAATAGCATTCATAGGAGTGACCTTCCTCTCCTCAAGAGGAGAAGTTCTAATTTTAAGCAATTCTACCTCATTGGCTAAATTGTCTACCTTCGAAGAGAGATCATCTAGTTTGTTTAGTTTTTCTCCTACACTCTTATTAAAAGCTTTTTGGGTAGTGATGAAATCTTTAAGCATAATCTCTAGTTCGGTAGTGGAGTTCTTGGTGATAGGATAAGCACTGTTGTTCCCATAGGAATTAGAGGGGAACGGTCTAGGATTGCTACCAAAGTTACTCCTATAAGCATTGTTATTAAAATTGTTTCTAGAGATAAAGTTCACATCTACTTGTTCTTGAGCAATCAAAGAATTTAAAGGAACATCACGAGGATCAACAAAAGATTGCTTCGAAAGTAGAGACATGATCAAGTCAACTTTTTCATTTAGGGAGGAAATCTCCTCGACAGAGTTTACCTTCCTACCTGTTGGAGCGCGTTCGGTGTGCCATTGGGAATAGTTGGTCATCATCTCATCGAGAAGCTTTGTGGCAGCACCAAGTGTAGTTGACATAAAGGTTCCTCCCGCGGCTGAATCTAACAAGTTCCACGAGGTAAAGTTCAAGCCTGCATAAAAAGTTTGGATAACCATCCAAGTAGTCAAACCATGAGTAGGGCAGTTCTTGATAAGAGATTTCATACGTTCCCAAGCTTGGGAAACGTGTTCATTATCCAATTGTTTAAAATTCATTATGTTACTTCTTAGTTGGATAATTTTAGCAGGTGGATAGTATTTTCCAATAAAAGCATCTTTGCACTTGTCCCAAGAATCTATGCTATTTCTAGGCAAAGACTGAAACCAAATTTTAGCTCCTCCTCTCAAGGAGAAAGGAAAAAGCTTAAGCTTAACAATATTACCATCTATTTCAGTGTACTTTTGCATATCACAGAGTTCAACAAAATTGTTTAAGTGTAAAGCAGCATCATCTCCAGCACCGGAGAATTGATCTTTCATAACTAAGTTCAATAAAGCAGGTTTAATTTCATATGAAGGTGCTGAAGTGGCAGGTGTAGTGATATGTGTGCAGATAAAGTCATCGTTGTTGTGACTAGTGAAGTCACACAACTTGGTGTTCTCGGTGGAACCCATAGCAGCAAGCAAGCAAGATAACTATTTTTGTGATTTTCGATAAAAGATACTAAAGCAAAACTGAAAGGTAAACTAACAAGACTAAAAAGCAAAGGTAAAAGATAGCGTGCAACTCCCCTATCCTGAAGAGTGGAGTCCCCGGCAACGGCGCCAAAAAACTTTGCTTGATGGCTTCTCGCCCCTCGTTGGTTACCCCAAGTGGAAGGTTTGAGATGCAATGTAGCGGAAGTTTTCCCTTGGCAAAGATACCAAGGATCGATTTCCCTGAGACTCCCAGTTTCAACAAGAAGGTGTCAACTGCTAACGGCGCCAGATATTAGCACTCAACGTGGACCTGCACACAAATACAAATAACTTTGCTCCTAACGAGTACAGAGAGGTTGTCAATCCCTTCGGCCTTGTCGTTTACAAAGGATCAAACGCAAGTGATAATAGTGATAGGTATTGCTACAAATAGTAAGTAAAAGCATAATGTAAATAGCGGATGTGATCAATGATGGTAATATGGACCGGAGTCCCATGATGTTCACTAGTGATGTCTCTCTCCCAAAAGACGATAAAACAGCTATGTGAGGTAAACGAATTACAGCTGGGCAATTGACAGAATTATGTGCGCAAACCAATGCTAACTATGTTGCAAGAAAGGTAGAGGTTCAAAGCATGGGCGGTATGCCAAGGCAAGTAGACCGAAATCCATCTGCATCTACTACTAATCATCCACCTTGAGATATCTATCCAGAACATCTCGCTGGTATTAAGTTGCGAGTCCCACCCATAGTGTAAACTCAAAGCAACAGACAACTGCATTAAAAGAACTTTGCGTAAAGTAAACAATCCTTGCACCTGCGGGCACAAGCACCGTTGTTTTCCCCCTTGTGGCAACAGCACATCCCCTAGACTCATGTTTCTGTCACTCAAGCTAGTCATCGAGGGGCATGAACCCACAATCAAGCATAACGTTCCCTCTTGGAGTCACTACCTACTACTTGGCCAAAGCAATAAATAACAACGGAGAACATGCAAGAATTACTTACAAACATAAATATAAAAGAGGTAGATCAAATATATTACTCAAACACAATCTGAACATAATCTCACAATCCATCGGATCCCAGCAAACTCATCATAGCAACAGCATAAGGATTACATATGTGCCTTGATCATGTAGGGCAGCTCACGAGGACTAATTAGTGAAGCACAAGAACGGGAGGAGAACATCACATAGCTACTGGTCATGGACCCATGGTCCAAGGGAGACTACTCACAACTCATCCGGGAGGCGTCCATGGTGGTGGAGAGGCTCCCGGTGGTGATCCTCCCCTCCGGCAGGGTGCTGGGAAGAGTTCTCCTGGTGCTCCCGATCTTGGAAGCGGCGGCGGCGGCGGAACAGAGATGAGATCGCGAAAAAGAGTTCCCGTCTCGAGGGTTTCGGGACACGATATAAATATATGCCAAAGGGGGGCATCAGCGGAGGCCTGGGGGGCCCAGGCGCCCCCCCCCCCGGCGCAGCCAGGAGGGGGGCCGCGCCACCAGGGCGCCTGGAGCCCTGGTGCCCCCCCCTCTGGCTGTACTTTGGCTACCGGGAAGTTTCTGGAACGCTGATTTTTATATAATTTTTCCGGGATTTTTCTGGCAGTTCTCGTAATGGGAAAACCTGAAATACAAAAACAGCAGGAAACAGAAACTGGCACTGGGGTGCACTGAGTTAATAGGTTAGTCCAAATATGATCAAAAGTGTATGGAAGTGTATAAATATCATAGCAATATCACCCAAAAGAGGCATGGAGCAAGCAGAAATTATAGATACGTTTTGGACGTATCACGCCGCAGCCCGCCGGGTTTTCCTCGCGGTGGAGACGGCGGCAGCAGCGGTGGCCGATCACACGACAACGACGGTTACATTCCTCAACCCCTCACCTCCGAGCAAAGGGCTGAGCTTTGTCGCCGCAACGAAGATGCACTCTTCACTCCCATCGTGGGGGATTCTTCGGAGGCTCTGGCCCTCGAAGCCACACGCTTGGCCACCGTGGCCGAGCGCGCGCGCGCTTGGAAAATATACAACGCGCACTCGACGAACAGGCCCGCCGACTGGTCCCCGAGTCCAGTCGACGACCGCGGCAATCGCGCCAGCGCGAGACTCAGGTGTTCCGCACGCCAGTCCAGAACCTCGAAGCCGCGGCTCGCATCGCGGAGTCGATTCAACCCTCTCAGTCGGAGGCTGGGAGAGGCCTTCAACAGATCCGAGCTTTGCTCCGAACGGCTGAAGAGCAAAACGCGGTTGTTTCTCAGTCGCGCAACAGGATGCACAGCAGATCGGTGGCTGCAGACACCGTATGGTCGGCCCACAGCCCAAGATCACCCCGAGGCGTGAGGAACGTGGCCCGCGGCAAGACTGGCATTTGGGTCGGAACGACGAACCACGCGACCGTCGACACGGGCATCATGACCGCCGTCGAGTGCCTACGCCTCCTCCGGGAAGCGGATCGTACTCGCCCCAGCGGCACGAGGGCAGGCGCCTGCGCGACGATGAGCGGAGGATTCCCCCAGATCCCCGGAGGCCAAGTTTCGATGCAAGGTCTATCCTTGTACATGGACGAGTCGACCGGAACCGGGCATTCAGAGAAGAGCAAGGCAGAGATCAACCGAGTGGCAGCCGAGCACCTGTCTCTGGACCCGAGTGTTTCTGTAGTGCTATCAGAGCCGCAGAGATCCTCCCGAACTTCAGGTTAGCGGCGGGGGTAAGCAAGTTCACCGGTGAGTCGAAACCGGACACCTGGCTAGAAGACTACCGAGTGGCTGTACAGATCGGAGGCGGCAACGACGACGTGGCCATGAAGCACCTTCCTTTGATGCTGGGCGGTTCTGCTCGGGCGTGGCTCAATCAGTTGGCCCCCGGGAGTATTTATAGTTGGGAAGAGCTCGCGCGAGTGTTCATTCGGACCTTCGAAGGCACCTGCAAGCGGCCTGCTGGACTCGCGGAGCTTCAGCACTGCGCGCAGAAGTCGAATGAAACTTTGAGAGATTACATCCAGCGTTGGACCACCTTGCATCACACGGTGGAGAATGTGTCTGAGCACCATGTGGTTTGCGCTTTCAAGGAAGGCGTGCGTAACCGAGAGCTGAATCCGAAGTTTGGTCGAACAGGCGATTGATACGTCCAAAACGTATCTATAATTTATGCTTGCTCCATGCCTCTTTTGTGTGATATTGCTATGATATTTATACACTTCCATACACTTTTGATCATATTTGGACTAACCTATTAACTCAGTGCACCCCAGTGCTAGTTTCTGTTTTCTGCTGTTTTTGTATTTCAGGTTTTCCCATTACGTAAACTGCCAGAAAAATTCCGGGAAAAATATATAAAAAATCAGCGTTCCGGAAGCTTCCATGCGGCCAAAGTAGGGCCGGAGGGGGGCCACCAGGGCTCCAGGCGCCCTGGCCACGCGGCCCCCCTCTAGGCCGCGCCGGGGGGGGGGGGGGGG
>LR738711.1:919910922-919949915 GCA_902687465.1 Secale cereale | reverse complement strand
GGGGGGGCTGGGCCCCCCTTAGCTCCCCTGGCGACCCCCTTTGGCATATATTTAACACCCATCGAGGAAACCCTGATTCCGGACCCCTTTTTCTCCAGACGCAATTCTGATCTCCGCCGCCATCGCCATCAAGCTTCGGGGGACCAGAATTCCTGTGCCGGGACGGGGAAGTGCCCCCGGATTCATCTCCATCGACGTTGCTTCCTCCCTCCATGATGCGGGAGTAGTTCCTCCTCGGGGCTGAGGTTTCTACCAGTAGCTATGTGGTCAATTCTCTCTCCCATGATGTGATCTTCGTTGTGATCATAGGCTATGTTAATCTAGGGTGATCCCATGATATTTCCCCTTCCTCTATGTATTGGATTGATGTACTCACTTGTCTTTATCTAGTATAATCCCCGAGACCAAGGTGATAGCGGTCTATTGGACATGGATTAGAAAAATATTTTCATGAGTGATTTCCTCTCTTGTGTGTTGATTGAAGATTGAGAGTCTCTTGGTGCTTGTCTTTGACTATCCCTTAGATATGTTGTGGTGATTGTGGGACTCTCTTTGGATGGCCGCGGTGCCATTGGGAAATCCTTAGATTGAGAACTACGAACTTTGAGGTGTGCTTTTGTAGCCCTACATAATTCTCGTCCTCTCTTGACCACGAAGGAATGACCTCCGGGTGCGTCTCCATTGCATGTTTTATGGGAAATATCATGTGATTCGATTATGTTAATGTTGTTGGGAGTTGCCACTAGTGAAAGTATGATCCCTAGGCCTTGTTTCCACCATTGCAATACCATTTGTGCTCACGTTTACCACTTGTTTGCTTGCTGCACTTTTTATTACAGATTTATATTACTTTGCTTTGCCACTCCTATCATCCATATTTTACCATCTCTTCGCCGAACTAGTGCACCTATACAACTCCTAGTTGTATTAGGTGTGTTGGGGACACAAGAAACTTCTTGTATCTTAGTTGCAGGGTTGCTTGAGAGAGACCATCTTCAACCTCTACTTCCCTGAGTTCGATAAACCTTAGGTCATCCACTTGAGGGAAATTGCTGCTGTCCTACAAACCTCTGCACTTGGAGTCCCAACATAGTCTACAAGAGTAGAAGCGTGTGTAGACATCAAGCTATTTCTGGCGCCGTTGCCGGGGAAGTGAGTGCTTGAAGGTATATCTTTAGATCTTGGAATTAAATCTTTTCGTTTCTTGTTTTTAGTTTCACTAGTTATGTTTATGGAAAACCGTGCTATTGGATCGTTGCTTGTGGGAAGACGCCCCACACCTGTGGTGGTTGCTCCTCCCCCTACTGAAATTGTGCCCTATAAAATACCAGCTGGTATTATCGATTATGTTTTGGCTAATCGTTATGCAGGAGACAGACATCCCGGTGAACACTTGTTATATCTGTCACAATTATGTTCATTATTTAAGCTTGCAAGTGTATCAAGGGAGTTTGTCTTGAGGAAATTGTTCGCCGTATCACTTATAGATAAAGCTTCAGATTGGTATAAGCTTCTCGATAACTCGCACTTGCTTGATTGGCAAGAGCTTACACTACAAGAAATATGTCAACTTGTGACCACCACTATTGGTCACTGAATGGTCACAAATTTCCATTTGTGACCTTTTTGTGACCAAAAACATAAGGTCAAAAGCTGGCCGTCATAAACTGACTATAGCGACCTTCTCTGTGAGAAGGTCATAGACGTTTATGACCAAAATATTCCTACTGACGTGTTTTGGTCACTAGCAGCCGCCCCAGACCACGTAGGCATCCAGCGTGGCAAGCTGATGTGGCACACGAATCGGCCCGGTCCAATTCGGTGTTTTACATGGGCCAAGCCCATTAATTCAGCCTTTCTAATATTTATTTTTTCTGTTAATTTTCGCTAGCTACATGGGCCAGGCCCAACAATTCGGCCTTTTTATTTCTAGATGCGGCCTTTTACAGCGTATGATCTTTTATTTTTTGCCATTTTATTTTCCACTGTTTTACATTTGTCCCAAAAATCATAATATCATACACTGGTCCCACACGTCAGAAATTTCAAATGTGCTCAAATTATTTTGATAAGTGGGTCACAGGAGTCATGTTTCCATTGCACACATTTTCAAACCACATACATAATTATTATTTCATATTTAACAAAAATTGTAATTCTGAAACATACATGAAATTCACAGAGAGAAGATACATTAAATCACATACATAATTACTATTTCATTCACAAACAGAGAGAAGATACATTAAATTCCCAGACAACCCAGCTATTATTACATAACTTTCTATATAAGAATGTCTTGGAGCTTCTTTGAACATCTTTCGTCTTGAATTTACTCAAAATATCTGCCAACAAGAAAATAGAACAGCAAGGATAGGGTGAATAACAACAACAACAACAGGTGATCGGGTGCATGCATGAAAATTAAGAAGAGCTAGAGCAAGTCTACATGAAAATTTAGAAGAGCTAGAGCAAGTCTACATGATGAAACAAAATTATTCATTTTGGGTTAGAAGAGGAATATGGTGTCTACCTTATACTACAACATCATCATCGGGATTAAAACAACACATTTATAGTCAGAGTGCTGGATGAGACAAATATCATTTGAAAAAAAGAGAAGGAACAACAAACAGTGACAATCGACAGCAGCTGAAGAAAAATATGATCCTACTGCTACTCTCATCCATTAAACTGACATCTTATAATACTAGCTATCTCAGTTATTGACAGCAGCTGAAACAATCTGCCACTTTGGCCCCTATTTTTGTAGCATTTCAGTTATAGAAACTGCAACTTTAATTGCTAAAACATCACTGATATTTTAGGTCTGACCGTTGAAATTGATAACACAGCGCAACAGTACCACTGTATTCCCCAATCATAAACGAGATTTGGGACATCCATCATGCCAACAACACCACTAGTTAGTAGTAGCACTGATGTGGTAAGTACTAAGACAATACTCCCTCAGTGTCAAAGAAACCTGTCTTAGAAATTGCATCAAGCAATTCGTACGTAAACAAGAACGTGAGCAGCATTGCATTTCACAAGACAACGGATATTTGAAGATAAGAAATCATCAGACTTTAAACAATGAATCACGGGAGTATAACTCCTATCATATTGTTGCAGTTTCTCATCATCACTTGAACAACAAATGAAATCAAGTAACACTTCAGATTGGAACTATTCCTCATCACTTGACCCTCAAACATATACGCATGCATGGACAACAAGAAAAAAGGCTATAACAATTTATAGTTTGGCAACTATCGGAATGAAATGCAACATTATTGCTCAGAATATGAAATATCTTGTCATCAATGCCAAATGGCATCTCTAAAGTCTGACATAAGTAGTATATTTCATGATTCATCACAGCATTTTGCAAACTGCAGAAACGGCACTGAGAAATCATATGCAACCGAGGATCTCGTGACCACAGTCATCACCATTCTCTAATAATTCCCATTGGGAGATCAAACTATGCATCCAACAAGCTACAGCAACAGGGAATGCAGAAAAATTATGATCCAAGATGATGAATCAACTGGGAAAGAAAGAGGGGCAGCAGTATGGGCATCAGGAGCAGCACCAGTTTTCTGGTTTAGAGAAGATTAGGAGGAGGAGTAGAGAAGACTAGCAATGTCCTTGGCTCCATCCAGGGCCTGCAGGTGTAATGTTTTCTTGGGGTCGGCTGAAAGAAGGAACCGCTAGTTGAGTTAGCACCGAGCATGCATATTTTATTACAAAAAAGAAAAGCATGGGAAAACATTCCAAGTGCCAATTTATGCTGATTTTAAACTCCAACAATCTAAACTAATAGATTTATAATGAAAAATATTGACTATCACAGGAACACGCTAGCCACACTATTATGAGAACTCACTTGTGTAGTTTCTAATTCAGAAGTCAGAATGGCTGCCACTTGACTTTGTTAAGGGAGTCCCCGACACTAGCACTCGTAGGATGCTATTGCTAACTACAGTAGTTCAGTAGAATACAAGGGAATTTATGTTAATTTTGAACTCGAACAATCTAAAAGATTTATAATGAAAAAATTGACTGTCGCGGCAAAACACGCTAGCAACAGTATTATGGGAAATCAGTTCTGTATTTTTAAATTCACATGTCAGAATGGCTGCCCCTTGACTCTTCTAAACTTAGATTTATTATAATATTAGTATATGGCAGTTGCAGTAGGAAGATGGCGTTCACTTGCAAACACTGCCACTCACTCACCCACGGCATGCTAACAAATTCAGTCAGCTTCTTCTTCTTCTTCTTCCTTGCACTGTGCTTGTGCGCCCCTATCCCCTATCCCATATGCACACTGGTTCATCACACCAATAATTAACAGTGTAAACATGTATCAGTAGAGTTGGATGAGTGATACGTCCAAAATGCATCACTATTTTGTATTATAATTTATCCTTATTCATTGATATATTTCACGTTATGATGATGTTCTTATGTTGTTTTGGTCTATTTTACACAGTTTGCAACTTTCCGATGCCGAAACAGCAGACGCAGGATTCAGCAGGAAAAAGTGGATACTGAGTTGCTGAAGAAGAACACCTCCAAATTACCTAAAAATTGACGGGACGTGTTTTTCAGAAGAATAACGAAGACACGCAAAAGGGGAGTCAGAGGGGGGCCACAGGGTGCCCAGGCGGCCTGGGGGCGCCCCCCTGGCCGCGCCGGGGGGGCGCCTGGAGCCCCTGGCCCACTTCTGGTCACCCCCTTTTGCATATATGGTCTCCGTCTCCCGAAAACCCTAAGCACGGGACTTTTTTCGGAGTTCCGCCGCCGCTTCGAGGCGGAAACCTACAGAGAAGAAAAGAGCATCTCCGGCGGGCAGATTCCACCGGGGAGATCACCTCCCTGAAGGGGAGATCGTCGCCATCGTCATCACCATCATCACGGGCATCATCGAGATCATCATCAACATCATCCCCAACACCAGCACCATCTCCATCTTCATCCAAATCTCATCTTTCCATCGCAACTCGTGTTGTAACTTGTACTACCTATCCTCTCTACTCTATCGGTGTTGATTACTGCTTTGTGGTGAATGCTATTGAGTTTTGTTGGAGAAATATTATTATGTCCAGATTGTTTATCACATATTTATCCCCTCTGATCATGATCTCTTTTATGTCTTGTGAGTAGTCACTTTAGTTCTTGAGGACATGGGGAAAGTCTTGTTGTTAGTAGTGTTTGAGATATGCCCTAGAGGCAATAATAAAAGCATTATTATTATATCTCCTTGTTCATGATAATTGTCTGTTATTCATGCTTGAATTGTATTGTACGAAAACAGCGATGCATGTGTGAATACACAGACCACAATGAGTCCCTGGTAGGCCTCTAGTTACCAGCTCGTTGATCAACAGATGGTCATGGTTTCCTGACCATGGACATGAGATGTCAGTGATAACGGGATCACATCATTAGGAGAATGATGTGATGGACAAGACCCAAACTTGAGCATAACACGAGATCGTATAGTTCGTAATGCATAAGCTTTTCGGTGTCAAGTATTTATTCCTTAGACCATGAGGTTGTACAACTCCCGGATACCGTAGGAGTACTTTGGGTGTGCCAACCGTCACAACATAACTGGGTGACTATAAAGGTACGCATCGGGTATCTCCGAAAGTGTCTGTTGAGTTGGTACGAACCGAGACTGGGATGTTGTCACTCCGTATGACGGAGAGGTACTTCTGGGCCCACTCGGTAAGACATCATCATAATGAGCTCAAAGTGACTAAGTGGTTAGTCACGGGATGATGGATTACGGATCGAGTAAAGAGACTTGCCATAACGAGATTGAACAAGGTATCGGGAAATACCGACGATCGAATCTCGGGCAAGTACCGTACCGATGGACAAAGGGAATAACATACGGGATTGAGTGAATCCTTGACACGGTGGTTCATCCGATGAAGATCATCGAGGAACACGTGGGAACCAACATGGGTATCCAGATCCCGCTGTTGGTTATTGACCGGAGAGTCGTCTCGGTCATGTCTACGTGTCTCCCGAACCCGTAGGGTCTACACACTTAAGGTTCGGTAACGCTAGGGTCGTAGAGATAAATGCACGTGGAAACCCGAAAGTTGTTCGGAGTCCCGGATGAGATCCCGGACGTCACGAGGAGTTCCGGAATGGTCCGGAGGTAAAGATTGATATATAGGAAGTCCAGTTTCGGCCATCGGGTGATCTTCGGGGGTCACCGGGAGCGTCCTGGGACCACCGGAGGGGCCCCGGGGGTCCACCGGGTGGGGCCACCCATCCCGGTGGGGCCCCTATGCCGCAAGGGGAAGTGTCCAGCCCTCAGTGCTGGCGCACCACTAGGGGGCCCACCTCCCCATGCGCCTAGGGTTAAAACCCTAAGGGGGAGGGGGGCTCCACTTGCCTTGGGGGGCAAGGAACCCCCCCTGGCCGCCGCCCCCTTGCAGATTGGATCTGCAGGGGGCCCAGGCGCACCCCCTGGCCCCTATATATATGTGGGAGGGGAGAGGGCATGTCACATCCCTAGCTAGCACTTGCATTGGGACCTGACTAGAGTGTGCATCATGTCTACTTTCAAAGAAAATTGAAATGGGATTAACAGAAACCCCAGCACCCCTCCCCTAACAACTAGGGTTTGATAAAATATTTTCCAATGTACCCAAAATGCCCTTCAAAATGTTCATCATTTCTGCCTTGGTCCTAAACCTCTGCCAAAAATGGTGCACATTTTTCTAGGACAATCTAGGGCTTTGGATTAAATCATATGGTATTTGAATTTGGGCATTTAAATGCTACAAAATATTTTAAATGCTCAAATAATCATAAACTATAATGTTTCCTACTGTTCATATTATATATAGCAGGTATGACAAGTGTTATGAGGTACAAAAATGCTTTGGCATTTTATTTAATTAAACAAAGTTGCAAAAGAAATGAAACAGAAAAGAAAATAGAAAAAAAGGGAGAGAGAAAGCTTACCTGGCGCCCACCCGGCCCACCTGCCGGCCCAGCCCAGCTGCCGCTCCAGCGAGCTGCTTGGCTCGGCCAGGCAGGCAGGCAGGTGCTCGACGGCGACCGCGCCGCGCGCCACGCAGCTGCCCGCCGCCTTGCTTCACCCCCTCGACGTCCTGGAGGGATGGTTCGACCCTCCACGTCCTCCTCGACCCCGCAGACACCTCCACCTCCCCCCAGTTCCTCTCCTCCGCTCTCCCCGCGCCATGGCCGACGCCGCCGTGCTCGCACCATCATAGAAGCCGCGTCCACCGTCGTCCCTGAGCTCCGCCTTGGTGTCCATCGTCTCCGCCGTCCTCGACTGCTTCGAACAGGCCGAGCCCCGAGCGCTCGCCCGCCCTGGAGACGCCCCCGACCTCTTCTTCGCCAACTCCGACCGCGGAGATCCCCCTCGCCGTCCTGCTCAGCTCCGACCACCCCCGAGCTCGCTCCGGTGCTTGCCGCAACCCCTGTGAGCCTAGCTACCTCCTCCCCCTCTCCGTTGGCTCTCTTTTGCCCTGGAACGCACTGCACAAAGCTCAACCGCACGCACCGCCGCCGTGCTCGCCGCCGGTGATGCTCCGGTGACCATTTGGTCACTAGCACCCATCCAACATACTCACCGCAGCACGTAGATGCGAACGGTGCTACGCACGCATCGCCTAGGCCCCTGCAGCCGTTTCTCCACGCACGCCCGACGCCGGTCGCCGCCGTCGAGCTCGTTGCCGTCGTCTCCGGCCACCCCAGGTCCGGCGACCACCTCCATCCGACGCGCAACAGCAAGGGCTATCCAACGCACCCAACCGTAGCTCGAGCCGTGCACCGTAGGCGTTTTCCGAAGCCCGCCGCCGCGTTTGGCCTCGCCGGCGGCTAAACGCCGGCGAGTTGGACCTGTTTTGACCACGGGTTTGACCCCCTGGGTCAATGACATGTGGGCCCTGCCCGCAAGTCAAACCTAGTTTAGGTGTTAATTTAATTTTAATTAGTTAATTAGTTTAGCCACTGACACGTGGGCCCTAGCCCCACTGACAGCTAATTAGTTTTAGTTTAACTCTAATTAACTCAGTTAATTAGCTATGACACTGACATGAGGGACCCACTGGTCAGGTTTGACTTGGACTGGCCCTGTTGACTGGCTGACGTCAGCATGATGTCATGCTGACGCAGTAAAGGTTTTTCTGGGATTTTTAGATTTAAAAATAATTCAGGAAATTCCAGAAAATACCCAAAACTTCTAAAAATCATATAAAGTCAACCATAGCTCAGATGGAAAAGTTTTATATATGAAAAGTGATCAGAAAAATCCAATCTTTCTAATGGCACTAGTTTCATGCATGTTTGAACAAGTTAACTTGCTGTATATATCAAAAACATGATAATGCACTTATTTAAATAATAGTTTGAACTTCAATTTGAATCTTTGATTCAAATAGGTTCAAACCCTTCTGGTTTTAGTTACATTAGCCAACACACATGCATCTTGCTATGTCATGAGCATGCATCATATTGTTGCATTTGTTTGTTAATGATTGTATCGTCGGTATTCCCTGTGTTAGGTCCTGCTCCCGAGGATACTGCTGTGTATCCAGTTGAAGAGCAGTACCCGACAACTACCTTGTCAGGCAAGCAATCATTGATCATTCCGATACAAACCCAATCTTCTCGCTCCTGCTCTCTTTTACTGCATTAAGGCAACAGCGCGTGAACTGCTACTTGCTGCGGTAGTTGAACCCTATCCCTTGCATGACCTGTCATTGCCACAGTAAATAGTTGAAACCCACTAGCATGTGTAGGAGTTGTTTGAGCCATATGATGTGTGATCCACCATGCTATTTACTTATGTTGCCTGCTATGCTTAGAGTTGTGTCTGGTCTGGTTCATCTGGGTGATGGATCAGAGTGAAATGATCTTACCGATAAAGAGAAGGAAGTGTGGAATACGCTTGGTAAAGGTATCGATGAAAGGCCATGTAGGAGTACATGGTGGGTTGTTTCATTGGAATCGTCCATAGGACCCGAGATCTGTGTGTGTGATTCAAGTTACAGTTACTACCACACATTGGGCCCTGAAATATGACCCCGCTCGACTTATTGACTGCCCTTGTACTCTGTCCAGGAGTTGCAACTAGTTTCTGGTGTTTATAGTTTACTGGAGGTCGTGCGCAGCGCTGACCCACGGGGTGGGCTGTGATGCGACAGGTACGTGGCACGGTGTACCGGTTGCCCGTTTGGTGACTCGGGAACCCTGTACACATCGTTTGGGGCCGTGAGCGACACCCCGGCCGGATCTCCCCACGGATGGAACCCAAATAGGCGATAAACCTGGACGAGAGACTTGAGTGGTTGGTTAGGTCGTGGTCTACACCCACGTCGGCTTTCGCTTGAAGTCTGCCGAGCACATGTCGTGTGCAGACGCTAAGTGGTGAAAACATGTGTGAAGAAGTACACCCCTGCAGGGTTATCAATCTATTCGAATAGCCGTTGTTCGCGGTACGAACTACTTGGTTGCTCTTACAGTTCATAGACAAGTTGATGGATACTACTAAAAGCCTCAAGATAAGCGTGAGTGCCGTGGATGGCCCTTCCGTAGGATGACAGAAGAGGATCCTCGGTAGTGTATTGATGTGGTGAGTAGAGGACTCGTGTTCGTAATAACATCTTGCAATCCGTTGAGAGTGTAGTATAGGTTAGCCAAGGTCAAAGCTGGCATTCTGCTATAAACTCCACTACCCCCCCTTTGATAATGTTGCATGTATGATAGGTTCTGTGGTAAGACTTGCTGAGTACCTTTGTACTCATGTTTGCTTAATAACTGTTGCAGAGGAGAACCCTGCCCCTGCTGATGGGTTCTACATAGACGTTGACGTCGACGAGTAGCTTGACACCCAGACGGTGATCTGGAGCTTGTGAAGGGCCTTGTAGATAGTCAGGCTACACCAAGCCTGTTTTATTTTCTAAGTTGTCTGTACTCAGACATGTAGCTTCCGCTTGTGCTTGTATGACTGTATGACTTGAGTGTTGGGTCATGTGACCCCTACCTGTATGAATATGTTATGTATGGCTCTTGGAGCCTTTTAAATAAAGTACTTTGAGTCATAGAGTTCTGTTGTGATGCAATGTTGTATTTGCACATATTGAGCATATTGCGTGAATGATTGAAATGCTTGGTATGTGTGGGATCCGACACCTAGTTGTTTTCCTTTGGTAGCCTATCTTACAGGGAAATGCCTCCTAGTGAATCCAATGAGCCTTGGTAGCTTGCTACTGCTCGGAACACGTAGGCTGGCCGGCATGTGTCCTTCTTCGTTCCTGTGTCTGTCCCTTAGGGGAAATGTCACGCGTTGTTCCTTTAAGTCCATGTAGCTTGCTACGACTTGGGTTCATACGTTGATGACCGACACGTTCGTTGCTGGGTCATGGATGCCTGTCTCTGTAATTTAGTGCCACTTTTGGTTTATAACTAGCCATGTCGGCCCGGGTTCTCTGTCATATGGATGCTAGCGACACTGTCATATACGTGTGCCAAAATGCGCAAACGGTCCCGGGCCAGGTAAGGTGGCACCCGTGGGGTTACCGTGCGTGAGGCCGCAAAGTGATATGACGTATTACAACTAGATCGGTGTGACTTAGGATCGGGGTCCTGACAGCCTTGGCATCAGAGCTGGACTGCCTGTAGGTTTCTCAAGCCAAACTGGTCGATGTTGAGTCTAGAAAAATTCTTAGTTATATGTAGGGGAATTGATTGTGGAAGGGAACGTAAGGCTCTTTTTACTCCTTTACCTTATGCCCTTTTGATCTGAGTCAGTCTATTCTTTCTACGGGGAATTAGGACTAGGCCTCTTATCCTTACTAGGTTCACGTGTTACTAATCCGTAGACTCTTAGGATTGTTGGTTTCAAGCCTCAATTCAGTTTCTATCCTTTTAGTATGATGATTGTTGAACCGGAACCTTGATATGGAATTGTTGAGTGGCTATGCTATCATTTGTATGATGTCTCAAATCTTTGTTTGAGCATTTACAGTTGTTATGCTGCCCGATTTCTTCCAGAAACACTAATGCCTTTGCATTACTTCGTGTTTCAGATGTCTGGCCGCATCCCTCACCAAGTGGTTCGTTTGACTCGATGCATTAATGTGCCAGGTCACACGGCCATGCTAGTCCGTGTGATGACTGAGACCGGTTATCGCTGGTATCCTGAATACACTGTGGAGGAACAGTACCGGGATTTCAATCAAAGTCAGTATTTCTGCACAGTCCGGATATACCCCTCATATCCTGGAGCTAATGACCCCATCCATTGGTCTTATGGACTCGGGATTACCATCGAGATGGCAGTGCAGGATGCCGCTTATTCGATGATGACCATTCTCCGTGCTAGGCATGCCATGTTACTGAACACTGAGTTCTGTTACATGCCAGCCTCACTTCCCGGAGAGGAAGGCTACTACACTGGTCTGTATACTGATGCTGCTCATGAAGAGCCACTGCTTCAGACCACCGTTCAGATGTTGGAGGATAGGGACCGTGAGGTCCGTGCCCTCCGAATGGAGCTGTATAACACTCGAGCCGCTCACTGGACTACTTTGACATGGCTTGCACCTGCTGTGCACGCCGGATATCTGGACATGCGGGATTTGTACCCCGTGCGGACTCGTCTGCCTGATCGCATGGATTGGCGTGACGTTGGGGGTATTACACCTCCACATGGGCGTCGGTTACCACCAGCATCGGGACCGAGACCACACCCATGCCCCTATGGTCCACAGCCTTCGAGTGCTCGCGAGTTCCAAGATCCGTCTGTACCACTTCCAGGCTACGGTGGTAATCTTTACGAGGATTACTACACGAATGTCTGAGCTAGTCCGTGGTTGTAGTAGTATTGTAGTAGTTGTATTTCCACAGTCCTGCACATCTTGTGGAATATGACTTAGTGTGTACTGAGATCCGGAGGTGTAGTTAAATAATGCATGTATAGGAGCTTGGAATGCCTCTGATGGGATGTATCGTCTTTCACCGCAGTTGTACTTTAGCCTTGGCTTGTACTAAACTTTGTATGGTGTGTATGACCACTGGTGTATATATAGCAGTTCCTATATTACCATGTCGTACGGATGAACATCTCTGCATTCTGTGTCATCCATTACATTCTGCACTTCTATGTCAAATTTTTGCCATCCTTGTCTAAACCGTTGCTTTGTTTTCCTAGGATGGTCAACACTCGCAACACTCCTGCTGCTCAGGAGCAGGGTGAGGCTAGTGGGGCTAGAGATGGAAATCTGCCCCAGCCACCCTCTTTGGCGGAAGTTATGCTTGAAGCAGAACGGAACAAGAGAGAGACCAACCGTCTGCTGGAACGCATAGAGCAGAACACTGGGTTCCGTCAGAGGAATGACGTGGTGTCAATCCACGATTTTATCAAGATGTGTCCACCAAAGTTCCATCACTCCACTGAACCTCTGGATGCTGATTACTGGCTACGTAGTATCACCCACAAGCTACACTCTGCCCGTGTGGCTGAAGCTGACAAGGTTATCTACGCCGCCTACCATCTTGAGGGCCCTGCCAGTCTTTGGTGGGAAAACTTTGAAGCTATGCGTCCTGCTGGCCAAGTCACTACCTGGGTTGAGTTCAGTGAGGCATTCCGTGAACATCACATTCCGGAAGGTCTCATGGATCGCAAGCGGGAGGAATTCTGCAATTTCACCCAGGGCCGTTTAACTGTGGATGGCTATAGTCGTGAGTTTGGTAATCTGGCACGCTATGCACCTGAGGAAGTATCCACCGATGCCAAGAAACAGGCGAGGTTCTGCAAGGGACTCAGCCCTGAACTTCGTCGAGATCTACGTCTGCATGAGTGCACTTCCTTCCAGAAGTTGGTTAACAAGGCTATCAGTGCTGAGACAGGCCAGACCGACTTCGAGGCCACCCGCAAGCATACTCGAGACCTTGGTTCCTCATCCGGCTCTAGCTCTCACAAGCGCCGTGTGTGGGTTCCCAACACTGCTCTGCCACCCAAGTACACACCGAGGCCATCCTATGAGGCGCCTCACCCAACTCAACAGTTTGCATCTGCTAAGACCTATGGAGGTCCACCCTCCAACTTTGCTCCACGCACCACCACTGTGACATGTTTCAAGTGTGGAGAACCGGGACACTACATGCGTGATTGTCCCCAGAATCAGCCAGGAAAACCCGTTGGCCGTGGTAAGCCAACCGGCAAGGTGAACTATGTCAAGCCAATCCCCACTGCACGTGGTCTTGTCAACTATGTTTCTGCCGAAGAAGCTTATGAGGATCCTAACGTCGTCCTTGGTACGCTTCTCGTAAACTGCCATCCGGCATCTGTTCTTTTCGATACTGGAGCATCCCATTCGTTCATATCTGAGAGCTATGCTCGATTGCACAACATGACTTTTTGTGACATGCCTACTTCCATGGTTATTCAAACTCCTGGTTCAAAGTGGCAAACCTCTAGGGTAAGCCATGGAAATGAAATCCTTGTCGATAGACTTGTTTTCCTTGCATCTTTAATCGCTCTCAAGTCCTCGAACATAAATATCATTTTGGGTATGGATTGGATGACAACCCATTACGCCAAAATTGATTGCTTTACTAGGACCGTTCAACTTACACATCCATCCGGCAAGATAGTCAATGTCTTGACTCGAATGGCTGAACGTCAGCTCTACTCTCTTAATGCCAGCCCTCTACCAGAACTCGAAGATATCCCGGTAGTTCGTGACTTTCCGGATGTTTTTCCAGAAGAACTGCCAGGAGTTCCACCTGACAGAGATGTCGAGTTCGTGATATATCTTATCCCTGGAACTGTCCCAATCTCTAGGAGACCTTATAAGATGGCACCACTAGAATTAGCTGAGCTAAAGAAACAACTCGATGAGTCTTTGCAAAAAGGTTTCATCCATCCTAGTTCTTCCCCTTGGGCTTGCCCCGTTCTCTTCGTCAAGAAGAAGGATGGAACGGAGCGGATGGTTGTAGATTACCGACCTGTCAATCTGGTCACCATAAAGAATAAGTATCCGCTTCCCAGGATCAACGACCTGTATGATCAGCTCGCTGGATCCTCAGTCTTCTCTAAGATGGATTTGAGGTTGGGCTACCATCAAATCAAAATCAAGAACGGGGACATTCCTAAAACGGCTTCGTTACTCATTATGGCCAATATGAGTACACCGTCATGTCCTTCGGATTAACCAATGCCCCAGCTACCTTTTCTCGGTTAATGAATTCTATATTCATGGAGTATTTGGATAAATTCGTCGTGGTATACCTCGATGATATACTCATTTTCTCCAAGAACAAGGAAGATCATGCCGAGCATTTAAGGCTAGTATTGACGAAGCTTCGAGAGCACCGCCTTTATGCCAAATTCTCTAAATGTGAATTTTGGTTGCCAGAAGTAACCTATCTAGGTCATGTGATCTCTGGCAAGGGTATTGCTGTCAATCCTGAGCGAGTTCAAGCCGTCCTTGATTGGACTCCCCCTGAATCGGTCAAGCAAGTTAGGAGTTTTCTTGGCTTAGTGAGCTATTGCCGACGTTTCATCGAGAACTTCTCCAAGGTTGCTAAACCTCTTACTGAACTCCTCAAGAAAGATAAAAAGTTTGAGTGGACCCCACAGTGCGAGTCCAGTTTTCAGGAACTGAAAAGACGCCTGACATCTACACCTGTACTGGTACCACCAGACTTTTCCAAGGATTTTATAATCTATTGCGACGCCTCGCGACAAGGACTAGGTTGCATTCTCATGCAAGATCGTCAAGTGATTGCATACGCATCCCGACAGTTGCGTCCACATGAGGATAACTATCCTACTCATGATCTAGAGCTTGCAGCTGTAGTCCATGCACTCAAAACATGGCGACATTACCTCCTTGGTAATCGCTGTGAAATCTTCACTGATCACCAAAGTTTGAAGTATATCTTCACCCAACCGGATCTAAATCTCAGGCAAAGACGTTGGGTTGAGTTGCTCACCGACTACGACTTAGGAATCACTTACACTCCTGGAAAGGCCAATGTCATGGCTGATGCACTAAGTCGTAAGTCATATTGTAACAATTTAATGTTACAACAAAGTCAACCACTTCTCCACGAGGAATTTCGTAAGCTTAACCTTCACATTGTTCCTCGAGGATTCCTTTCCACCTTGGTGGCGAAACCTACCCTTATGGATCAAATCATAGCTGCCCAGAAGCGTGATAAAGGTGTATCACTACTCCAAGAGAACATTGCTAGCGGACTCGCTAAAAGTTTCTCCATGGATGACCGAGGTGTTGTTTTCTTTGAGAACCGTGTAGTGGTTCCCAAGAACCACCATCTACGGCAATTAATCCTTAAGGAGGCTCATGAATCTCCTCTCATGATTCATCCCGGTAGTACCAAAATGTATCAAGACCTACGTCAAAGATTCTGGTGGACTAGGATGAAGAGAGAAATCGCTCAATTCATTGCTAACTGCGACGTTTGTCGTCGAGTCAAAGCAGAGCATCAACGGCCTGCTGGCACCCTTCAACCTTTAGCTATTCCTGAATGGAAATGGGATAAAGTCGGTATGGACTTCATTACCGGGTTTCCCAGGTCCAGGAAAGGGAATAATGCTATCTTCGTCGTTATCGACCGCCTCTCTAAAGTAGCTCATTTCCTGCCTATTCGGGAGAGTATTACCGCTAGCCAGCTAGCAGACTTATATATCTCTCGGATAGTATCACTACATGGTGTACCGTTGGAGATTAACTCAGACCGTGGAAGTCTTTTCACCTCCCGATTTTGGGAAAGTTTCCAGAATGCTATGGGAACTCATCTCTCTTTCAGTACTGCCTTCCATCCGCAGTCAAGTGGTCAAGTGGAACGAGTCAATCAAATTCTGGAAGACATGCTTCGAGCCTCTGTCATTTCTTTCGGTATGGAATGGGAAAAGTGTCTTCCATTTGCCGAATTCGCTTATAACAATAGTTATCAAGCCAGCTTGGGTAAAGCTCCCTTCGAAGTTCTATATGGACGAAGGTGTCGAACACCTCTTAACTGGTCAGAGACCGGGGAAAGACAATTCTTTGGCCCGGATATGATCCAGGAAGCAGAGGAACAAGTTCGCATCGTTCGTGAGAGATTGAAAACAGCCCAGTCTCGCCAAAAGAGCCAATATGATAGTCATCATAAGGCTGTGACTTTTGAAGTCGGCGATAAGGCTTACCTTCGTGTTACTCCTCTTAAGGGAACCCATCGCTTCGGTATCAAATGCAAATTGACCCCTCGTTACATCGGTCCTTTTCGCATTCTTGCCAAACGAGGAGAAGTTGCCTACCAATTGGAACTACCTCCGCACCTCTCCAGAGTTCATGATGTTTTCCACGTTTCTCAACTCAGGCGTTGCTTCTCGGATCCTATCCGCGGAGTGGACCACGAAACGCTTGATCTCCAAGACAATCTCACATATCGAGAATACCCTGTTCGTATTCTTGATCAAACTAAGCGTACCACTCGACGCCACAATATCAAGTTTCTCAAGGTTCAATGGTCACATCATTTCGAGAGTGAAGCTACTTGGGAAAGGGAGGATCGTCTTCGACTTGAGTACCCCACCCTCTTTCCGGAGGAACCCGAATCTCGGGACGCGATTCTTTTAAGTGGGGGTGAGTTGTCACATCCCTAGCTAGCACTTGCATTGGGACCTGACTAGAGTGTGCATCATGTCTACTTTCAAAGAAAATTGAAATGGGATTAACAGAAACCCCAGCACCCCTCCCCTAACAACTAGGGTTTGATAAAATATTTTCCAATGTACCCAAAATGCCCTTCAAAATGTTCATCATTTCTGCCTTGGTCCTAAACCTCTGCCAAAAATGGTGCACATTTTTCTAGGACAATCTAGGGCTTTGGATTAAATCATATGGTATTTGAATTTGGGCATTTAAATGCTACAAAATATTTTAAATGCTCAAATAATCATAAACTATAATGTTTCCTACTGTTCATATTATATACAGCAGGTATGACAAGTGTTATGAGTTACAAAAATGCTTTGGCATTTTATTTAATTAAACAAAGTTGCAAAAGAAATGAAACAGAAAAGAAAATAGAAAAAAAGGGAGAGAGAAAGCTTACCTGGCGCCCACCCGGCCCACCTGCCGGCCCAGCCCAGCTGCCGCTCCAGCGAGCTGCTTGGCTCGGCCAGGCAGGCAGGCAGGTGCTCGACGGCGACCGCGCCGCGCGCCACGCAGCTGCCCGCCGCCTTGCTTCACCCCCTCGCCGTCCTGGAGGGATGGTTCGACCCTCCACGTCCTCCTCGACCCCGCAGACACCTCCACCTCCCCCAGTTCCTCTCCTCCGCTCTCCCCGCGCCATGGCCGACGCCGCCGTGCTCGCACCATCGTAGAAGCCGCGTCCACCGTCGTCCCTGAGCTCCGCCTTGGTGTCCATCGTCTCCGCCGTCCTCGACTGCTTCGAACAGGCCGAGCCCCGAGCGCTCGCCCGCCCTGGAGACGCCCCCGACCTCTTCTTCCCCAACTCCGGCCGCGGAGATCCCCCTCGCCGTCCTGCTCAGCTCCGACCACCCCCGAGCTCACTCCGGTGCTTGCCGCAACCCCTGTGAGCCTAGCTACCTCCTCCCCCTCTCCGTTGGCTCTCTTTTGCCCTGGAACGCACTGCACAAAGCTCAACCGCACGCACCGCCGCCGTGCTCGCCGCCGGTGATGCTCCGGTGACCATTTGGTCACTGGCACCCATCCAACCTACTCACCGCAGCACGTAGATGCGAACGGTGCTACACACGCATCGCCTAGGCCCCTGCAGCCGTTTCTCCACACACGCCCGACGCCGGTCGCCGCCGTCGAGCTCGTTGCCGTCGTCTCCGGCCACCCCAGGTCCGGCGACCACCTCCATCCGACGCGCAACAGCAAGGGCTATCCAACGCACCCAACCGCAGCTCGAGCCGTGCACCGTAGGCGTTTTCCGAAGCCCGCCGCCGCGTTTGGCCTCGCCGGCGGCTAAACGCCGGCGAGTTGGACCTGTTTTGACCACGGGTTTGACCCCCTGGGTCAATGACATGTGGGCCCTGCCCGCAAGTCAAACCTAGTTTAGGTGTTAATTTAATTTTAATTAGTTAATTAGTTTAGCCACTGACACGTGGGCCCTGGCCCCACTGACAGCTAATTAGTTTTAGTTTAACTCTAATTAACTCAGTTAATTAGCTGTGACACTGACATGAGGGACCCACTGGTCAGGTTTGACTTGGACTGGCCCTGTTGACTGGCTACGTCAGCATGATGTCATGCTGACGCAGTAAAGGTTTTTCTGGGATTTTTAGATTTAAAAATAATTCAGGAAATTCCAGAAAATACCCAAAACTTCTAAAAATCATATAAAATCAACCATAGCTCAGATGGAAAAGTTTTATATATGAAAAATGATCAGAAAAATCCAATCTTTCTAATGGCACTGGTTTCATGCATGTTTGAACAAGTTAACTTGCTGTATATATCAAAAACATGATAATGCACTTATTTAAATAATAGTTTGAACTTCAATTTGAATCTTTGATTCAAATAGGTTCAAACCCTTCTGGTTTTAGTTACATTAGCCAACACACATGCATCTTGCTATGTCATGAGCATGCATCATATTGTTGCATTTGTTTGTTAATGATTGTATCGTCGGTATTCCCTGTGTTAGGTCCTGCTCCCGAGGATACTGCTGCGTATCCAGTTGAAGAGCAGTACCCGACAACTACCTTGTCAGGCAAGCAATCATTGATCATTCCGATACAAACCCAATCTTCTCGCTCCTGCTCTCTTTTACTGCATTAAGGCAACAACGCGTGAACTGCTACTTGCTGCGGTAGTTGAACCCTATCCCTTGCATGACCTGTCATTGCCACAGTAAATAGTTGAAACCCACTAGCATGTGTAGGAGTTGTTTGAGCCATGTGATGTGTGATCCACCATGCTATTTACTTATGTTGCCTGCTATGCTTAGAGTTGTGTCTGGTCTGGTTCATCTGGGTGATGGATCAGAGTGAAATGATCTTACCGATAAAGAGAAGGAAGTGTGGAATACGCTTGGTAAAGGTATCGATGAAAGGCCATGTAGGAGTACATGGTGGGTTGTTTCATTGGAATCGTCCATAGGACCCGAGATCTGTGTGTGTGATTCAAGTTACAGTTACTACCACACATTGGGCCCTGAAATATGACCCCGCTCGACTTATTGACTGCCCTTGTACTCTGTCTAGGAGTTGCAACTAGTTTCTGGTGTTTATAGTTTACTGGAGGTCGTGCGCAGCGCTGACCCACGGGGTGGGCTGTGATGCGACAGGTACGTGGCACGGTGTACCGGTTGCCCGTTTGGTGACTCGGGAACCCTGTACACATCGTTTGGGGCCGTGAGCGACACCCCGGCCGGATCTCCCCACGGATGGAACCCAAATAGGCGATAAACCTGGACGAGAGACTTGAGTGGTTGGTTAGGTCGTGGTCTACACCCACGTCGGCTTTCGCTTGAAGTCTGCCGAGCACATGTCGTGTGCAGACGCTAAGTGGTGAAAACATGTGTGAAGAAGTACACCCCTGCAGGGTTATCAATCTATTCGAATAGCCGTTGTTCGCGGTACGAACTACTTGGTTGCTCTTACAGTTCATAGACAAGTTGATGGATACTACTAAAAGCCTCAAGATAAGCGTGAGTGCCGTGGATGGCCCTTCCGTAGGATGACGGAAGAGGATCCTTGGTAGTGTATTGATGTGGTGAGTAGAGGACTCGTATTCGTAATAACATCTTGCAATCCGTTGAGAGTGTAGTATAGGTTAGCCAAGGTCAAAGCTGGCATTCTGCTATAAACTCCACTACCCCCCCCTTTGATAATGTTGCATGTATGATAGGTTCTGTGGTAAGACTTGCTGAGTACCTTTGTACTCATGTTTGCTTAATAACTGTTGCAGAGGAGAACCCTGCCCCTGCTGATGGGTTCTACATAGACGTTGACGTCGACGAGTAGCTTGACACCCAGACGGTGATCTGGAGCTTGTGAAGGGCCTTGTAGATAGTCAGGCTACACCAAGCCTGTTTTATTTTCTAAGTTGTCTGTACTCAGACATGTAGCTTCCGCTTGTGCTTGTATGACTGTATGACTTGAGTGTTGGGTCATGTGACCCCTACCTGTATGAATATGTTATGTATGGCTCTTGGAGCCTTTTAAATAAAGTACTTTGAGTCATAGAGTTCTGTTGTGATGCAATGTTGTATTTGCACATATTGAGCATATTGCGTGAATGATTGAAATGCTTGGTATGTGTGGGATCCGACACCTAGTTGTTTTCCTTTGGTAGCCTATCTTACAGGGAAATGCCTCCTAGTGATTCCAATGAGCCTTGGTAGCTTGCTACTGCTCGGAACACGTAGGCTGGCCGGCATGTGTCCTTCTTCGTTCCTGTGTCTGTCCCTTAGGGGAAATGTCACGCGTTGTTCCTTTAAGTCCATGTAGCTTGCTACGACTTGGGTTCATACGTTGATGACCGACACGTTCGTTGCTGGGTCATGGATGCCTGTCTCTGTAATTTAGTGCCACTTTTGGTTTATAACTAGCCATGTCGGCCCGGGTTCTCTGTCATATGGATGCTAGCGACACTGTCATATACGTGTGCCAAAATGCGCAAACGGTCCCGGGCCAGGTAAGGTGGCACCCGTGGGGTTACCGTGCGTGAGGCCGCAAAGTGATATGACGTATTACAGCTAGATCGGTGTGACTTAGGATCGGGGTCCTGACAGGGCAGCCGCACCCAAGCCCTGGCGCCTCTCCCCCTCCCGTCACACCTCCATACTCCAACGCAGGGCGCCCGGCGAAGCCCTGCTGCGATCTCCACTGCATCCGTCATCACGCCGTCGTGCTGCCGGATCTCTGACGACTTCTCCTCCCCCCTTGCTGGATCAAGAAGGAGGTGACGTTGCTGCACCGGACGTGTGTTGAACGCGGAGGTGCCGTCCGTTCGGCGCTAGATCATCGGTGACGAAGAACGTGAAGAGTACGACTACTTCATCCACACTTCGTTGAAAGCTTCCGCACGCGATCTACATAACGGTATGTAGATGCACTCTTACTTGCTCGTTGCTAGATGTCTCCATAGTTGGATCTTGGTGAAGGCGTAGAATTTTTTTGAATTATGCTACGTTCCCCAACAGTGGCATTTGAGCCTAGGTTTTATGCGTAGCATCTTGCACGAGTAGAACACAAAGCTGTTGTGGGCGTATGATCTTGTTCAACTTTCTTACCGTTACTAGTCAATCTTGATTCGGCGGTATTGTGGGATGAAGCGGCCCGGACCGACCTTACACGTACGCTTACGTGAGACTGGTTCCACCGACAGACATGCACTAGATGCATAAGGTGGCTGGCGGGTGTCTGTCTCTCCTACTTTAGTCGGATCGGATTCGATGAAAAGGGTCCTTATGAAGGGTAAATAGAAGTTGACAAATCACGTTGTGGTTTTGGCGTAGGTAAGAAACGTTCTTGCTAGAAATCCTATAGAAGCCACGTAAAACTTGCAACAACAATTAGAGGACGTCTAACTTGTTTTTGCAGCATGTGCTATGTGACGTGGTATGGCCAAGAACGAAGATGTGATGAATGATATATGCGATGTATGAGATTGATCATGTTTTTGTAATAGGGAATCACGACTTGCATGTCGATGAACTTGACAACCGGCAGGAGCCATAGGAGTTGTCTTTATTATTGTATGACCTGCGTGTCACTGAATAACGCCATGTAATTACTTTACTTCATTGCTAAACGTTAGCTATAGTAGTAGAAGTAATAGTTGGCGTGACGACTTCTTCAAGACACAATGATGGAGATCATGATGATGAAGATCATGGTGTCGAGCCGGTGACAAGATGATCATGGTGCCCCAAAGATGGAGATCCAAGGAGCAAGATGATATTGGCCATATCATGTCACTTTAATTGATTGCATGTGATGTTTATCATGTTTATGCATCTTGTTTAGTTAGAACGACGGTAGTAAATAAGATGATCTCTCACTAAAATTTCAAGTATTGTGTTTCCCCTAACTGTGCACCGTTGCTAAAGCTCGTTGCTCCGAAGCACCACGTGATGATCGGGTGTGATAGGTTCTAACGTTCGCATACAACGGGTGTAAGACAGATTTACACACGCGATACACTTAGGGTTCACTTGACGAGCCTAGCATGTACAGACATGGCCTCGGAACACGGAAGACCGAAAGGTCGAACACGAGTCGTATAGAAGATACGATCAACATGAATATGTTCACCGTTGATGACTAGTCCGTCTCACGTGATGATCGGACACGGACTACTCGATTCGGATCGTGTATCACTTGGAAGACTAGAGAGATGTCATTCTGAGTGGGAGTTCATTATAATTTGATTAAGATGAACTTAATTATCATGAACTTAGTCTAAATTCTTCACAATATCTCTTGTAGATCAAATGGCCCACGCTCAGGTTTCCCTCAACTTCAACGCGTTCCTAGAGAAAACCAAGCTGAAAGACGATGGTAGCAACTATACGGATTGGGTCCGTAACCTGAGGATTATCCTCATAGCTGCCAAGAGATCATATGTCCTAGAAGCACCGCTAGGTGATGCACCCGTTCTCCCCGCGACCCAAGACGTTATGAACGCCTGGCAGTCGCGTTGTGATGATTACTCCCTGGTTCAGTGCGGCATGCTTTACAGTTTAGAATCGGGGCTCCAAAAGCGTTTTGAGCACCACGGGGCATATGAGATGTTCCAAGAGCTGAAAATGGTTTTCCAAGCTCATGCCCGAGTCGAGAGATATGTTGTCTCCGACGCATTCTACAGCTGTAAGATGGAGGAAAACAGTTCTGTCAGTGAGCACATCCTCAAGATTTCAGGATTGCACAACCGCTTGTCTCAGCTGGGAATGAATCTCCCAGATGAAGCAATCGTTGACAGAATCCTCCAGTCGCTCCCACCAAGCTTCAAGAGCTTCGTGTTGAACTTCAATATGCAGGGGATGGAGAAGTCCATTCCCGAGGTGTATTCAATGCTGAAATCAGCGGAGGTAGACATCAAGAAAGAACATCAAGTGTTGATGGTCAATAAAACCACTAAGTTCAAGAAAGGCAAGTTTAAGAAGAACTTCAAGAAGGACGGCAAGGGAGTTGCCGCGCCTAGCAAGCCTGTTGCCAGGAAGAAGCCAAAGTATGGACCCAAGCCTGAGACAGAGTGCTTTTATTGCAAGGGAACGGGTCACTGGAAGCGGAACTGCCCCAAATATTTAGCAGACAAGAAGGCCGGCAACGTCAAAGGTATATTTGATATACTTGTTATTGATGTGTACCTTACCAGCGCTCGTAGTAGCTCCTGGGTATTTGATACCGGTGCAGTTGCTCACATTTGTAACTCAAAACAGGAGCTGCGGAATAAACAGAGACTGGCGAAGGATGAGGTGACGATGCGCGTCGGGAATGGTTCCAAGGTCGATGTGATCGCCGTCGGCACGCTGCCTCTACATCTACCCTCGGGATTAGTTTTAAACCTGAATAATTGTTATTTAGTACCAGCTTTGAGCATGAACATTGTTTCTGGATCTCATCTTATGCGAGATGGCTACTCTTTCAAATCGGAGAATAATGGTTGTTCTATTTATTTGAGAGATATGTTTTATGGTCATGCCCCGCTGGTCAATGGTTTATTTTTGATGGATCTCGAAAGTAGTAATACACATATTCATAGTGTAGATGCCAAAAGATGTAAAGTTGATAATGATAGTCCCACATACTTGTGGCATTGCCGCCTTGGTCATATTGGTGTCAAACGTATGAAGAAGCTCCATTCGGATGGACTTCTAGAGTCTCTTGATTATGAATCATTTGACACGTGCGAACCATGCCTCTTGGGCAAGATGACCAAGACTCCGTTCTCCGGAACAATGGAGCGAGCAACCAACTTGTTGGAAATCATACATACCGATGTGTGCGGTCCAATGAGTGTTGAGGCTCGCGGAGGCTACCGTTATGTTCTCACCCTCACGGATGACTTGAGTAGATACGGGTATATCTATTTGATGAAACACAAGTCTGAGACCTTTGAAAAGTTCAAGGAATTTCAGAATGAGGTTGAGAATCAACGTGACAGAAAAATAAAGTTCTTGCGATCAGATCGTGGGGGTGAATATTTAAGTCATGAATTTGGCACACACCTTAAGAGCTGTGGAATTGTTTCACAATTGACACCGCCCGGAACACCTCAACGTAACGGTGTGTCCGAACGTCGAAATCGTACTCTGTTGGACATGGTGCGATCTATGATGTCCCTCACCGATTTACCGCTATCTTTTTGGGGTTATGCTTTAGAGACTGCCGCATTCACTTTAAATAGGGCTCCGTCGAAATCCGTTGAGACGACTCTGTATGAACTTTGGTTTGGCAAGAAACCGAAGCTGTCGTTTCTAAAAGTTTGGGGTTGCGATGCTTATGTCAAGAAACTTCAACCTGAAAAGCTCGAACCCAAATCGGAAAAATGCGTCTTCATAGGATACCCAAAGGAAACGATTGGGTACACCTTCTACCACAGATCCGAAGGCAAAGTCTTTGTTGCCAAGAATGGATGCTTTCTGGAGAAAGAGTTTCTCTCGAAAGAAGTGAGTGGGAGGAAGGTAGAACTTGATGAGGTGACAGTCACCCCTCCTGGACCGGAAAGTAGCGCAGCACAGGAAACTGTTCCTGAGGTGCCTGCACCGACAAGGGAGGAAGTTAATGATAATGATCATGAAGAAACTGACCAAGTTACTACTGAACTTCGAAGGTCCACAAGGGTACGTTCCGCACCAGAGTGGTACAGCAACCCTGTACTGGAAATCATGTTGTTAGACAACGGTGAACCTTCGAACTATGAAGAAGCGATGGCGGGCCCAGATTCCAATAAATGGCTTGGAGCCATGAAATCCGAGATAGAATCCATGTATGAAAACAAAGTATGGACTTTGGTGGACTCGCCTGATGATAGGCACGCCATAGAAAACAAATGGATATTTAAGAAGAAGACAGACGCGGATGGTAATGTGACCATCTATACGGCTCGGCTTGTCGCTAAGGGTTATCGACAAGTTCAAGGGATTGACTACGACGAGACTTTCTCTCCCGTAGCGATGCTGAAGTCAGTCAGAATCATGTTAGCTATTGCCGCATTCTATGATTATGAGATATGGCAAATGGACGTCAAAACAGCATTCCTTAATGGCTTCCTCAAGGAAGAGTTGTATATGATGCAACCGGAAGGTTTTGTCGATCCAGAGAACGCTAACAAGGTATGCAAGCTCCAGCGCTCGATTTACGGGCTGGTGCAAGCATCTCGGAGTTGGAATATTCGCTTTGATGAGGTGATCAAAGCGTTTGGCTTTATACAGACTTATGGAGAAGCCTGTATTTACAAGAAAGTGAGTGGGAGCTCTGTGGCATTTCTCATATTATATGTGGATGACATATTGCTGATGGGAAATGATATAGAATTCTTGGAAAATGTAAAGGCCTACTTGAATAAAAGTTTTTCAAAGAAGGACCTTGGAGAAGCTGCTTACATATTAGGCATCAAAATCTATAGAGATAGATTGAGACGCCTCATTGGTCTTTCACAAAGTACATACCTTGACAAAATATTGAAGAAGTTCAATATGGATCAGTCAAAGAAAGGATTCTTGCCTGTTTTGCAAGGTATGAGATTGAGCAAGGCTCAGTCGCCGACCACGGCAGAAGATAGAGAAAAGATGAGTGTCATTCCCTATGCCTCGGCCATAGGTTCTATCATGTATGACATGCTGTGTACCAGACCTGATGTGAACCTTGCCATAAGTTTGGTAGGGAGGTACCAAAGTGATCCCGGTGCGGAACACTGGACAGCGGTCAAGAACATCCTGAAGTACCTGAAAAGGACTAAGGATATGTTTCTCGTTTCTCGTTTATGGAGGTGACGAAGAACATCCATAAGTTTGCTAGCTTCGACACAGATCTGGATGACTCTAAGTCTCAAACCGGATACGTGTATATTTTGAATGGAGGGGCAGTCAGCTGGTGCAGTTGCAAACAGAGCGTGGTGGCAACGTCTACATGTGAAGCGGAGTACATAGCTGCTTCTGAAGCAGCGCAGGAAGGAGTCTGGATGAAGGAGTTCATCACCGACCTAGGAGTCATTCCAAGCGCGTCAAGCCCGATGAGTCTCTTCTGTGACAACACTGGTGCTATTGCCATTACCAAGGAGCCCAGGTTTCACAAGAAGATCAAGCACATCAAGCGCCGTTTCAACTCCATCCGGAATTATGTTCAGGATGGAGACATAGATATTTGTAAAGTGCATACGGATCTGAATGTAGCAGACCCGTTGACTAAACCTCGTTCACCAGCAAAACATGATCAACACCAGAACTCTATGGGTGTTCGATTCATCACAATGTAACTAGATTATTGACTCTAGTGCAAGTGGGAGACTGTTGGAGATATGCCCTAGAGGAAATAATAAAAGCATTATTATTATATCTCCTTGTTCATGATAATTGTCTGTTATTCATGCTTGAATTGTATTGTACGGAAACAGCGATGCATGTGTGAATACACAGACCACAATGAGTCCCTGGTAGACCTCTAGTTACCAGCTCGTTGATCAACAGATGGTCACGGTTTCCTGACCATGGACATGAGATGTCAGTGATAACGGGATCACATCATTAGGAGAATGATGTGATGGACAAGACCCAAACTTGAGCATAACACGAGATCGTATAGTTCGTAATGCATAAGCTTTTCGGTGTCAAGTATTTATTCCTTAGACCATGAGGTTGTACAACTCCCGGATACCGTAGGAGTACTTTGGGTGTGCCAACCGTCACAACGTAACTGGGTGACTATAAAGGTACGCATCGGGTATCTCCGAAAGTGTCTGTTGAGTTGGTACGAACCGAGACTGGGATGTTGTCACTCCGTATGACGGAGAGGTACTCTGGGCCCACTCGGTAAGACATCATCATAATGAGCTCAAAGTGACTAAGTGGTTAGTCACGGGATGATGGATTACGGATCGAGTAAAGAGACTTGCCATAACGAGATTGAACAAGGTATCGGGAAATACCGACGATCGAATCTCGGGCAAGTACCGTACCGATGGACAAAGGGAATAACATACGGGATTGAGTGAATCCTTGACACGGTGGTTCATCCGATGAAGATCATCGAGGAACACGTGGGAACCAACATGGGTATCCAGATCCCGCTGTTGGTTATTGACCGGAGAGTCGTCTCGGTCATGTCTACGTGTCTCCCGAACCCGTAGGGTCTACACACTTAAGGTTCGGTAACGCTAGGGTCGTAGAGATAAATGCACGTGGAAACCCGAAAGATGTTCGGAGTCCCGGATGAGATCCCGGACGTCACGAGGAGTTTCGGAATGGTCCGAAGGTAAAGATTGATATATAGGAAGTCCAGTTTCGGCCATCGGGTGATCTCTGGGGGTCACCGGGAGCGTCCCGGGACCACCGGAGGGGCCCCGGGGGTCCATCGGGTGGGGCCACCCATCCCGGTGGGGCCCCTAGGCCGCAAGGGGAAGTGTCCAGCCCTCAGGGCTGGCGCACCACTAGGGGGCCCACCTCCCCATGCGCCTAGGGTTAAAACCCTAAGGGGGAGGGGGGCTCCACTTGCCTTGGGGGGCAAGGAACCCCCCCTGGCCGCCGCCCCCTTGCAGATTGGATCTGCAGGGGGCCCAGGCGCACCCCCCTGGCCCCTATATATATGTGGGAGGGGAGAGGGCAGCCGCACCCAAGCCCTGGCGCCTCTCCCCCTCCCGTCACACCTCCATACTCCAACGCAGGGCGCCCGGCGAAGCCCTGCTGCGATCTCCACTGCATCCGTCATCACGCCGTCGTGCTGCCGGATCTCTGACGACTTCTCCTCCCCCTTGCTGGATCAAGAAGGAGGTGACGTTGCTGCACCGGACGTGTGTTGAACGCGGAGGTGCCGTCCGTTCGGCGCTAGATCATCGGTGACGAAGAACGTGAAGAGTACGACTACTTCATCCACACTTCGTTGAAAGCTTCCGCACGCGATCTACATAACGGTATGTAGATGCACTCTTACTTGCTCGTTGCTAGATGTCTCCATAGTTGGATCTTGGTGAAGGCGTAGAAATTTTTTGAATTATGCTACGTTCCCCAACAAGTAGTCATATGTTGTTGAAGTAATATGTGTTGTTTGATACTTAAGTTGTGTTGTCATTCCACTAGTGGTGTTGTGTGAGTCGAACACCCAACACTTCGCCTTATTAAGGACCTAGGGGAATGCATTGTGTATAAAGAATGCTTATGGTGGGTTGCCGGAGTGACAGAAACCTGAACCCCAGTTCGCACGCTTTTGCATAAGGGAATAATGGATCCTTGATCGTATTGCTATGGTTAGGCTTTTGCCTTAAATTCTATCTTGTATTTGCGGATGCTTGCAAGGTGTTTAATCATAAGAGTGCATTCATCTTGGTCTAGAGAGTGCACTAGCATAGATCCACCCACCAACACTTATCAACACATAACATAGTATAGATACGGAATATGGCGAAAGCACATGACTACCTCTCCCGTGTGTCCTCAGGAACGCTTTAGTCTTTATAAGTTCAGTTGCTAGGCCTATCCTTTGCTAAGAGAGGATTGGGCCATTTGTTACCTTCAGTACCTTTTACATTACTTGCCATTACATTCTTGTTGCTTATATCGAGAAAACCCCTAAAAGTTATCTTTCAGTGCTTGCAGTAATTTCTTGCTCAGAATCGCTTATCAATACCTTCTGCTCCTCGTTGGGTTCGACACTCTTATTTATCGAAAACGCTGCAACAGATCCCTTACGGTTGAGGGTCATCAAGTACCGTTTTCTGGCGCCGTTGCCGGGGAGCGTAGCGCTATTGGTAAAGTGAAACTGGTAAGAAAGTCTTTTTATAATTCTGTTTTTATTTTTACTATTGTTGCTCTTTGTCCTTATGGATAACCCTATTATTGGAGCGTTGCTTGCGGGAAGACACCCCACACCTGTGGTGGTTGATCCTCCCCCTACTGAAATTGTGCCTTATAAAATACCAGCTGGCATTATCGATTATGTTTTGACTAATCGTTATGCAGGAGACAAACATCCCGGTGAACACTTGCTATATTTGTCACGATTATGTTCATTATTTAAGCTTGCAGGTGTATCGAGGGAGTTTGTCATGAGGAAATTGCTTGTCGTATCCCTTACAGATAAAGCTTCAGATTGGTATGGGCTTCTCGATAACCCACACTTGCTGGATTGGCAGGAGCTTATGTCTCTCTTTTATACTAAATTTTATCCTCTTCATGAAATTCATCGAGACAGGAATTATATCTATAACTTTAGGTCTCGTGACGGAGAAAGCATTGCTCAAGCTTGGGGGAGATTGAAGTCTCTAATGCTCAAATGCCCTATTCATAAGCTTCCCAAGGAAATTATACTTACAAATTTTTATGCCAGGCTTTCTCGTCAGGATAAGGAAATGCTGGATGCCTCCTCTAGTGGGGTATTTCAGAAGAAGAGTGTTGAAGAAAGGTGGGATCTCCTTGAAAGAATCCAGAGGAATACCGAAGATTGGGAAATTGATAAAGGTATTGAACCCCCGTTATAAATTATGAACATGATTATATTGAGAGCTATGTAGAAACTGATTACTTCAATACTTTTTGCTCTAAGATTGGTCTTGATTCCCATCTAGTGATTGATTTATGTAAGAATTTTGCCTCTCATGTTGATTCTTTTAAAAAGAGTAGAGACCAGCACCATGCACCTTTTAAAGAAAAACCTATTGATATTTATGTTGCTGAGCCTATCTTGCCTGCAGTCATATATGAACAGCCTCCTTTTCCCACGAGGATAAAGGAGCACTCTCTTGTGACAGGCATAATAAATAAAAGTGAGAGAAAAGTTGATGAACCTGAGGACCAGATCAGGGTCGATCCTCGAGTTGCATTGATTAAAGACCTTGTTACTGATGATGTTTTGGATTCCAATATAACTTTTTGTGCTGTTTCCACTAACCTTGTCACAGCCAAGAACAAAGGCCCAATTTCAGGTACTCCGGTGGTATCTGTTAAAATAGGAGATCACAATTATTATGGGCTATGCGATTTGGGATCAAGTGCAAGTGCTATTCCTTATTCACTTTATAAAGAAATCATCGGTGAGATTTCCCCTTGTGAACTTGAAGAAGTTGATGTTACTATTCATCTTGCAAATAGATCAACTATCTCTCCTATTGGAATTGTGAGGGATGTTGAAGTCCTATGTGGAAAGGTAAAATACCCTACCGACTTTTTGGTACTTGGTTCAGCCAGGGACGATTTTTGTCCCATCATTTTTGGTAGACCTTTTCTTAGAACTTGTGGAGCTATAATAGATTGCAAGAAAGGTAAAGTTTCTGTTAAATTCAATGGTGAGCCATATGAATTTAATTTTTCTAAATTCTCTAAGCAGCCTCGTGGAACTAATTTACCTAGTAATGATAAAATTATTGAAAGTATTGCCTCTATTGCTATTCCCCCTGATGATCCCTTGCAGCAATATATGGAGGACCACGAGAATGATTTACATATGCAGGAAAGAAATGAACTAGATGAAGTATTCTTGAGGCAGCCTGCTATCCTGAAGCACAACCTTCCGGTTGAACCTTTGGGAATTTTATCAAAACCAAAAGAAGACCCGGTGTTCGATCTTAAACCTCTTCCCGATACGCTCAAGTATGCTTATTTAGATGAAAAGAAAGTATATCCTGTTATTATCAATTCTAACCTTTCAGGATATGAAGAAGAGCGATTATTGGAAGTACTTCGTAAACACCGAGGCGCAATTGGCTACACCCTTGATGACCTTAAGGGGATTAGTCCATCTATCTGTCAACATACTATCAACCTTGAGCCCGATGCTAAACCAGTTGTTGATCATCAACGACGATTGAACCCAAAGATGATGGATGTCGTGAGAACTGAGATTCTCAAGCTTCTAGCCGCAGGTATTATCTACCCTATAGCTGATAGTAAGTGGGTAAGTCCTGTACATTGTGTTCCTAAGAAAGGAGGTACAACTGTGGTTCCTAATGATAAAAATGAACTAATACCTCAGAGAATTATTATTGGATATAGAATTTGTATTGATTACAGGAAGTTGAACAAGGCAACCAGGAAGGATCACTACCCGTTGCCGTTCATCGACCAAATGCTTGAAAGGTTATCCAAAAACACCCACTTTTGTTATCTCGATGGTTATTCTGGCTTCTCTCAAATTCATGTTAACACTATCGATCAAGAGAAGACCACTTTTACTTGTCCTTTTGGTACTTATGCTTACAGACGTATGCCTTTTGGTTTATGTAATGCCCCTGCTACTTTTCAAAGGTGTATGTCTGCTATCTTTCATGGTTTCTGCGGGGATATTATGGAAGTCTTCATGGACGACTTCTCCGTCTATGGAACTTCATTTGACCATTGTCTTCACAACCTTAAGAAAGTTTTGCAGAGATGCGAGGAGACAAATTTGGTACTCGGTACTCAATTGGGAGAAGTGCCACTTTATGGTTAATGAAGGAATCGTTCTTGGTCACAAAATTTCCGAAAGGGGAATTGAAGTGGACAAAGCCAAGATCGAAGCTATTGAGAGGATGCCTTATCCAAAGGACATCAAAGGTATTCGCAGTTTTCTCGGTCATGCAGGTTTTTATAGAAGATTTATTAAAGACTTTTCTAAAACCTCGAGACCCCTCACTAATCTTCTCCAGAAGGATGTTCCTTTTGTGTTTGATGAAAATTGTAAGGAAGCTTTTGAAACCCTTAAGAAAGCTTTAATAACTGCTCCTATAGTACAACCACCTGACTGGAACTTACCTTTTGAAATTATGTGTGATGCAAGTGATTTTGCTGTTGGAGCTGTCTTAGGACAAAGGGTTGATAAGAAATTGAATGTTATACATTATGCTAGTAAGACCCTTGATAGTGCTCAAAGAAATTATGCTACTACTGAGAAAGATTTCTTAGCTGTAGTTTTTGCTTGTGATAAGTTTAGGCAGTATATTGTTGATTCCAAAGTTATTATTCATACTGATCATGCTGCCATTAAATATCTTATGACAAAGAAGGATGCCAAACCAAGGCTTATCAGATGGGTACTCCTTCTCCAAGAATTTGATTTGCAGATTGTTGATAGGAAAGGAGAAGACAATCCGGTAGCGGACAATCTTTCAAGAATGGAAGATATACCGCATGACCCCATTCCAGTTAACGATAGTTTTCCAGACGAGCAACTTGCCGTCGTAAAAGTACAACCTCTCTCCGATCGTTGGTATGCAGATTATGCTAATTTTATTGTTGCAAAGTATTTGCCTCCAGGTCTAACATTTCAGCAAAGGAAGAAGTTCTTTCATGATTTGAGGCACTACTTTTGGGATGACCCACATCTTTTCAAAGAAGGTCCCGACGGGATCGTGAGAAGATGCATTCCGGAACATGAGCAGAAGGACGTTCTCCGACGGTGTCATGATAGTCCCTATGGAGGACATCACGCCGGTGAGAGGACCGCACATAAGGTTCTTCAATCAGGTTTTTATTGGCCTACTCTCTTTAAAGATGCTAGAAATTATGTTTTAGCCTGTGATAAATGTCAGAGAGTTGGTAACATTAGTAGAAGGAATGAGATGCATATGAATTACTCACTAGTGATTGAACCTTTCGATTGTTGGGGTTTCGATTTTATGGGTCCTTTTCCTTCTTCGCACAAGTACACTCACATTTTAGTAGCTGTTGATTATGTAACCAAGTGGGTTGAAGCAATCCCCACTGAAAGTGCTGACCACAAAACATCCCTGAAAATGCTTAAGGATGTAATATTTCCTAGGTTTGGTGTACCAAGGTACATCATGACCGATGGAGGATCACACTTCACGCACGGAGCTTTTAGAAAAGCTTTGGCTAAATACGATGTTAATCATAGAATTGCTTCACCTTATCATCCTCAAACTAGTGGGCAAGTTGAGCTCACCAATAGAGAGATTAAGTTGATCTTGCAGAAAACAGTAAACAGAAATAGGAAGGATTGGTCAAACAAATTGGGAGATGCTTTGTGGGCATATAGAACTGCTTACAAAAACCCTATGGGTATGTCCCCATATAAGATGGTATATGGCAAGGCTTGCCATTTGCCATTAGAGCTAGAGCACAAAGCTTTCTGGGCTGTTAGAGAGCTTAACGCTGACCCAAAACTAGCTGGTGAGAAGCGCCTCATGAACTTGACTTCTCTAGATGAATGGAGAAGTGAAGCTTACGAGAGCGCTAAAATGTTCAAAGAAAAGGTAAAAAGGTGGCATGATAGGAAGATTCTGAAACGTGAATTTAATGTTGGTGATAAAGTTTTGTTGTTTAGATCCCGTTTTAGGTTTTCTCCAGGTAAACTACTTTCCAGGTGGGAAGGACCATTTCATATTGAAGAAGTTTATCGGTCTAGTGCAATTAAGATTAATAATTTTGAAGGCACCAAACCTCAAGTTGTGAATGGGCAAAGACCTAAACACTACATAGCAGGAGACCCTGTCGATGTTGATGTGAATATAATATACACAACAACCCATGAAGAACATGTTGCAGCCCTGTTTCAGACGCCAGCAGAAGCAGAATAAAGAAAAGGTACGTAGTACGGTAAGAAAACACCGCAAAACATCATAAAAGTTCCGTATTACGCGTTTTTGAAAAATTAGTAAAATTCCGAGTCGAAGTGGAGCCCGAGACGACCACCAGGGAGTCCAGGCGCCCCCCTGGCGCCTCCCCCCCTGGGCCGCGCCGGCAGGCCGCCTGGACACCCCGGTGCCCGACTCCGACCCCGCTTTGGTCCGTTACCTTCCTTTCTGTGCATAAAGTTTTCCTATATATTTGCCCGGGTTGTTCCGGCAACGTATCTTGCGATTTCGCGTGTTTTCTCTTCGATCTGTTTCTGCCAGGAAATCTTTCAGCTAAATTTAGGTGCCATGGCTTCTCTAAGTTCCCCCAAGGACACGTTCGTCGTCAACGTCATCAACCCTTACCTCGCCGAGGTGAAGAAGCACCCTCAGGTGGTTCAGATGAAGGAAGGCGTCCTTCATCAAGAAGATCTGAAGGGACCTATCAAGGAGAGGAGCATCCAGGACAGGTTGGAGGAAGTGGAGCAAGAAGTTTTCAAGTACAAGAGGATGACCGAGCGTGGTGTCGAAGCTAACTTTGACATCACCAACGAGCTGAAGAACTACTTCCTGAAGGAGATGAGGGAGATGTGGGAAAGAATCACCGCGGCTGAAGACAGAATCATAGAACTCCAAGGGCAAATTAATGATCTACATAACCAGAACTGTGAGTATGAACTAAGATTTATGCGCATGAGTTTGGGTGCTGAATGCAGGATTCAGGAGATGAGTCTCTCGCAAGAGACTTTAGCAAGATATCCATGGAAGCGTTTCGCCAAGGACTACGTGATTAACGCCAACAAATATGGGAGGAATCTCCGGGGGTAATGGCATTCCCTTGGCTTGTTCCAAGCTTGGGGGAGTGCCCGGTATCTTTATCTTTTACCTTTTGTCTTTTAGAAGTCAAGTAGAGTCATATCATGTCTAGGGAGATTATTATATGAGATAGGTGTGTGCATTGAGGTCTATCGCCCCTTGGTGAAGAATTGTATCCGTGTGTGTGGAGTCGTCTATGATGGAATATTAATGAGAAGTTTATCGGTTCCTTTTTGCTGCACTCGGTATTCTCTTCACGCAATCGACCTTATATGATGATTCTTATGGGAAGTATTGACCTTATGTCAGGTATGGCTATGAAACTTTATTTAATCTTGGCAAACATAGCTTTGGTCATAACAACAAGCATGATTCTCTCAAAGTAGCAACATAGCCAAAACCTTTTATGTTATTATACTTGAAGTGTTATGTTGACAAGGAAGACAACTTGATGTGTTATGCTTATTTCAATGTTCATGCTTTATATTGCTTTGCATCTTAGTCATCATCAATTGTCTGCTCTTTCAAAACCTTTGCTAGCCTAACTCTGTACTAAGCGGAATTCTGCTTGTGCATCCATACCCTTAAGCCAATACCTTCCATATGAGTCCACCATACCTACCAACTTGTGGTACTCCACTACCACCTCCTAAAGTATATAATTTATGTGTTATCCTTAAATGTTCAAATCATTTATTTTGTGCCCCTGCTTTAGCTCATGAGGAAGTAGTAGCTAATTCATGACCTTTTTGAGTTGGACAAGCTTCACCCCGGGATTGCATGTATAATGTGCAAACCCATAATACAAAAAGGAACTGGCATTGAGTGTGCCCGGCTTAAAAATAATATAACAAACAAACCCTCCTTCACGCTTTGTTCATGAGAAATCAGAAAACTTTGGCAGTGATAAACAAAGGAGAATAAGAGGATGTTATCGTCCTCATACGGGAGCCGTTCCTCGAAACTTGTCCAGTTCAAGAAGTAATTGAGTTATCTATTAGCATTCGTTGACGAATCCTGCACCTCTCAAAAACTTGTTTTCATTCTGTTTGATTTGAGGATAGCACATGAGTTTTCCCTACTACCCTAGAGCAGGGCCTATCTTTTAATTTTAAAGTTGAGTCAGTTATTCCTACTTCCTTCTATTTCTCAAAGAGAGCAGACGTTTGATGTTGATAAGGATTCATGCATATAAAGCTGCATTAAGATTTGTCATACCATATCCTTGTTGACATTATCATTTGATAAGTAAGTTGTTTGTCATGCCCGGCTAAGGCAAATATCTTCCTCTGTGTTAACACTTTCACTTCTTGCTTATTAACTTGTTATCTCAAGAAGCTTCAATTAATCCCATCAAAAGCATTAAAATTATTTGTTGTTCCTTGACCAAAGGACATGTTTGCCATGATATAATGAGTTTCTATTAGTCCTACTTTCGAATATAAGTGTTAACACTCTTTTATGAGAGCCTTATGAGTTGAAGATTGTTGCTGAGGATATTTGAGTTGGTGAAGAGACTATGATGCTTCTTGTCCGTATTCTATCTATCGACACTTCACTCTCTAAACTTGTGGACAGGTTTACCGAGTTCATATTCGCTTGGGGACAAGCGAGGTCTAAGCTTGGGGGTGTTGATACGTCCAAAATGCATCACTATTTTGTATTATAATGTATCCTTATTCATTGATATATTTCACGTTATGATGATGTTCTTATGTTGTTTTGGTCTATTTTACACAGTTTGCAACTTTCCGATGCCGAAACAGCAGACGCAGGATTCAGCAGGAAAAAGTGGATACTGAGTTGCTGAAGAAGAACAACTCCAAATTACCTGAAAATTGACGGGACGTGTTTTTCAGAAGAATAACGAAGACACGCAAAAGGGGAGTCAGAGGGGGGCCACAGGGTGCCCAGGCGGCCTGGGGGCGCGCCCCCCCTGGCCGCGCCGGGGGGGCGCCTGGAGCCCCTGGCCCACTTCTGGTCACCCCCTTTTGCATATATGGTCTCCGTCTCCCGAAAACCCTAAGCACGGGACTTTTTTCGGAGTTCCGCCGCCGCTTCGAGGCGGAAACCTACAGAGAAGAAAAGAGCATCTCCGGCGGGCAGATTCCGCTGGGGAGATCACCTCCCGGAAGGGGAGATCGTCGCCATCGTCATCACCATCATCACGGGCATCATCGAGATCATCATCAACATCATCCCCAACACCAGCACCATCTCCATCTTCATCCAAATCTCATCTTTCCATCGCAACTCGTGTTGTAACTTGTACTACCTATCCTCTCTACTCTATCGGTGTTGATTATTGCTTTGTGGTGAATGCTATTGAGTTTTGTTGGAGAAATATTATTATGTCCAGATTGTTTATCACATATTTATCCCCTCTGATCATGATCTCTTTTATGTCTTGTGAGTAGTCACTTTAGTTCTTGAGGACATGGGGAAAGTCTTGTTGTTAGTAGTCATATGCTGTTGAAGTAATATGTGTTGTTTGATACTTAAGTTGTGTTGTCATTCCACTAGTGGTGTTGTGTGAGTCGAACACCCAACACTTCGCCTTATTAAGGACCTAGGGGAATGCATTGTGTATAAAGAATGCTTATGGTGGGTTGCCGGAGTGACAGAAACCTGAACCCCAGTTCACACGCTTTTGCATAAGGGAATAATGGATCCTTGATCGTATTGCTATGGTTAGGCTTTTGCCTTAAATTCTATCTTGTATTTGCGGATGCTTGCAAGGTGTTTAATCATAAGAGTGCATTCATCTTGGTCTAGAGAGTGCACTAGCATAGATCCACCCACCAACACTTATCAACACATAACATAGTATAGATACGGAATATGGCGAAAGCACATGACTACCTCTCCCGTGTGTCCTCAAGAACGCTTTAGTCTTTATAAGTTCAGTTGCTAGGCCTATCCTTTGCTAAGAGAGGATTGGGCCATTTGTTACCTTCAGTACCTTTTACATTACTTGCCATTACATTCTTGTTGCTTATATCGAGAAAACCCCTAAAAGTTATCTTTCAGTGCTTGCAGTAATTTCTTGCTCAGAATCGCTTATCAATACCTTCTGCTCCTCGTTGGGTTCGACACTCTTATTTATCGAAAACGCTGCAACAGATCCCTTACGGTTGAGGGTCATCAATGAGCGGTACAAGTATAGTAGTATAGGAACTAGAAGTGATGTGCTGTGCTACAAGACCACTAGCAACAGCAGCATGAGCAGTACAAGCAGTGGTGGAGCGTGACAAGCAATAAGGGGGGGCCAATTTGTGAAATAGAAGTAAAATATGTATGATATAGATGCAAATCACACAAAATTACATAGTAATTGAATATATCTTGCACCCTCCATCCTTTCGCAGTTCATCGGCTGTCGACTTGTCATATTGGCAGTTGCGCGCAACAGCATAGAACATGCATGCATGTGCAGCAGCAAGCTGACGACAAATCGATCAAATGCCAACAGGTGCAGCAAAAAGTCGACGAATCCATCTAATGAAGCAGCAAACGAGCATTCCATGCATATGCAACAAAGAAGCAGAAGCTACTTATACAAGAATCAATCAAGCTGTTTGTAAGTAGCTAGCTAGCTTTGTATATCCTTCAGATGAATCGATCTAATGCTCTAAACCATACTAATTAACTGGATTGGACGGAAAATTATCCACCAATGGGCTGGGACAAAATGCTTATGTATACATAGTAAAGAAAATCTACAGTTTTGGAAGGGGGGGTCACGACCCCCTTTGGCCTCCAAGAGGCTCCGCCAGTGAGTACAAGTATATTAGTATAGGAACTAGATGCCTAGGAATTGGGAGAAAATCCCAAACTGAATAGCACACAAAAAAGGCAGGCATTGCAAGCCTACTCTTCACTCGAAGCTCCAGAAAATAGCACAAAAAAATCGGGACCAAGCAATTTTAAGATCGGGAGGGGACGGGATTGGGGCGTGCGCGTGCATGATACCTTGGGGGTACTGCTGCTGCTGGTGATGGGGAGTGCTTGCCGGGGTCGTCATCGTCGTCTCCTCATGCACGGGCGCGCGGGCCGTCGTGGTTCCGGCGACCTCGGACGAAGAGGAGGGCGTCGACGTCCTCGGAGCGGAAGTAGAGGAGGTCGAGGGAGCGGAGACCGGTGGCGAGTTCAGAGAGTTGGGCCCGAGCCTGTGAGCGCGCGCTGGAGTTGTAGACGGCGAAGACGGCCGTGCCGGTGAGCGCGCGCGCGACCTCGTCGGGCCCGAGCCTGACGAGTGGGTCGTCGACGGTGGGGGTAGGCGGCGGTGGGGGTAGGCGACGGTGGAGAAGGGAGCAGGCGGGGAGGAAGGGGACGGGATCGAGAGGGAGGGAGGTCTGGATCTGGATCGAGAAGAGGGGAGAGAGAGGCGGCTATAGGTGGTGGGCTGGTTGGTTC
>LR738711.1:919898382-919910557 GCA_902687465.1 Secale cereale | reverse complement strand
GGGGGGGGGGGGTGGATGCAAAATGACCATCTAGGGTTTCGGGGTTGATGTGGAAGGGTTGCGGACTGCCGTTGGATCCGCGAGAATCCAACGGTGTTTGATGCACGATCCGCGTGCTATGTCCACGGACCAATCAGAATGCACTACAATGTTATGACCATCTAAATTGGTCATAGTTGACTAAAAATAGTTTTTTGAGTGTCCAAAATAGGTTTTTTTGTGAAGGATCTACAATATATATGTGGCAAAATTGGATGAAATAAATTTTCGAATATATTAGGACATATTTAATGCACAATTGACAAAATGGTTGGGTGTAAAAAGTTTTGATCCACCTCTCGTGAAAAAGACAAATTTCCACCGATTCAGCTGGAAGCGGGTCAAATTTGAACTGCGGCTGCCTCATAGTTTGCTATTTATTTTTTCCAAAAATCATTTCTAGGTACATAAGTATCTATTTAATCAGAGAAACACGAAAAAAATTCCAAGATTCAACCACTAGCTAGGAACAGTCATTCCCCCCGTTTTGACCGCATTTTGAAACGGGCATAAAAAATTAAAAAAAATTAAAAAGTTGGAAAACCTTCGCATTGTGTCATTATATATGACCAAGTTACCAGGAAAAATAACAAACTTGTAATACGGTAATTATTTTTAAAAAGTGTTCTCAGAAACGAGCTATCAAGCGTGAAGATTCATGGCTTTCAAGCCAAATGATCAATCTTATGGCCACATTCATGGCATAGTTTGTTCAAATGATCTCATATTGTGCACAAAGGTGCATATTGGAATGGCAAACAATGTTGCCTAAGGAAGTTTTCATTTTCTTTGGACGAAAAATTCATTTTCCATTTTTCGAGTGCCCAAAAGGAGGTTTTTTTGTGAAGGACCTCCCAAATAATTGTTGCAAAATTGGACCAAATCATTTTTATAAAATAATAGGTCATATTTAATGCACAATTGACAAAATGGTTGGGTGTAAAAAGTTTTGATCCACCTCTCGTGAAAAAGACAAATTTCCGCCGATTCAGTTGGAAGGGGGTCAAATTTGAACTGCGGCTGCCTCATAGTTTGCTATTTATTTTTTCCAAAAATCATTTCTAGGTACATAAGTATCTATTAAATCAGAGAAACACGAAAAAAATTCCAAGATTCAACCACTAGCTAGGAACGGTCATTCCCGCCGTTTTGACCGCATTTTGAAACGGGCATAAAAAATTCAAAAAAAATCAAAAAGTTGGAAAACCTTCGCATTGTGTCATTATATATGACCAAGTTACCAGGAAAAATAACAAACTTGTAATACGGTAATTATTTTTAAAAAGTGTTCTCAGAAACGAGCTATCAAGCGTGAAGATTCATGGCTTTCAAGCCAAATGATCAATCTTATGGCCACATTCATGGCATAGTGATACGTCCAAAACGTATCTATAATTTCTGCTTGCTCCGTGCCACTTTTGGGTGATATTGCTATGATATTCATACACTTCCATACACTTTTGATCATATTTGGACTAACTTACTAATCCAGTGCACCCCAGTGCCAGTTTCTGTTTTCGGCTGTTTTTGTATTTCAGGTTTTCACGTTTCGAGAACTGCCCAGAAAAATCCAGAAAAATTATATAAAAAATCAGCGATCCGGAAACAACACTGCGTCCGAAGGGTAGCCTGGGGGGGCCACCAGGGCTCCAGGTGCCCTGGCGGCGCCCCCCCCCCGGGCCGCGCCGGGGGGGCGCCTGGGCCCCCCGAAGCCCGTCCGGTGCCCCCCTTTGGCATATATTTAGAGGGACCTCCGAAACCCTCAGAACAGGAACTCTTTTCGCGATCCCATCTCTGTTCCACCGTCGCCGCCGCTTCCAAGATCGGGAGCACCAGGAGAACTCTTCCCGGCACCCTGCCGGAGGGGAGGATCACCACCGGGAGCTTCTCCACCACCATGGACGCCTCCCAGATGACTCGTGAGTAGTCTCCCTTGGACCATGAGTCCATGACCAGTAGCTATGTGATGTTCTCCTCCCGTTCTTGTGCTTCACTAATTAGTCCTCGTGAGCTGCCCTACATGATCGAGGCACCTATGTAATCCTTATGCTGTTGCTATGTTGAGTTTGCTGGGATCCGATGGATTATGAGATTATGTTCAGATTGATCTTGAGTAATATATTTGATTCACCTCTTTTATATTTTAGTTCATAAGTAATTCTTGCATGTTCTCCGTTGTTACTTATTGCTTTGGCCGAGTAGTAGGTAGTGACTCCAAGAGGGAACGTTATGCTCGATTGTGGGTTCATGCCCCTCGATGACTAGCTTGAGTGACAGAAACATGAGTCTAGGGGATGTGCTGTTGCCACAAGGGGGAAAACAACGGTGCTTGTGCTCGCGGGTGCAAGGATTGTTTACTTTACGCAAAGTTCTTTTAATGCAGTTGTCTATTGCATTGAGTTTACACTATGGGTGGGACTCGCAACTTAATACCAGCGAGATGTTCTGGATAGATATCTCAAGGTGGATGATTAGTAGTAGATATTGATGGATTTCGGTCTACTTACTTTGGCGTACCGCCCATGCTTTGAACCTCAACCTTTCTTGCAATGTAGTCAGCATTGGTTTGCGTTCGTGGTCCTGTCAATTGCCCAGCTGTAATTTGTTTACCTCACATAGCTGTTTTATCGTCTTTTGGGAGAGAGACATCACTAGTGAACATCATGAGACTCCGGTCCATATTACCATCATTGATCACATCCACTATTTACTTTCCGTTATTATTTACTATTCCAAAAACTATCTATCACTACTATCATTGCTTTTAATCCTTTGTGAACTACAAGGCCGGAGAGATTGACAACCTCTCTGTACTCGTTGGGAGCAAAGTTATTTGTATCTGTCTGCAGGTCCATGTTGGTTGCTACTAATCTGGCGCCGTAGCAATTGACACCTACTTGTTGAACCTAGGAGTCTCTGGGGAATCGATCCTTGGCATCTTTGCTAGGGGAAAACACTTCTACAATACTGCATCTTACACCTTCCACTTGGGGTAACCAACGAGGGGTTCGAGGCCCATCAAGGAGTATTTTCTGGCGCCGTTGCCGGGGACTCCACTCTTCAGGATAGGGGAGTTGCATGCTATCTTTTACCTTTGCTTTTTAGTCTTGTTAGTTTACCTTTCATTTTTGCTTTAGTTCCTTTTATCGAAAATCACAAAAATAGTTATCTTGCTTACTTGCTACTATGGGTTCCACCGAGAACACCAAGTTGTGTGACTTCACTAGTCACAACAACGATGACTTTATCAGCACACCTATCACTACACCTGCCACTTCAGCACCTTCATTTGAAATTAAACCTGCTTTACTGAACTTAGTCATGAAAGAACAATTCTCCGGTGCTGGAGATTATGCTGGTTTACACTTGAACAACTTTGTTGAACTTTGTGATATGCAAAAGTACCAAGAAATAGATGGTAATATTGTTAAGCTTAAGCTTTTTCCTTTCTCTTTGAGAGGAGGAGCTAAAATTTGGTTTCAGTCTTTGCCTAGAAATAGCATAGATTCTTGGGACAAGTGCAAAGATGCTTTTATCGGAAAATACTATCCACCTGCTAAAATTATCCAACTTAGAAGTAACATAATGAATTTTAAACAAATGGATAATGAACACGTTGCCCAAGCTTGGGAACGTATGAAATCTCTTATCAAGAACTGCCCTACTCACGGTTTGACTACTTGGATGGTTATCCAAACTTTTTATGCAGGCTTGAACTTTACCTCGCGGAACTTGTTAGACTCGGCCGCGGGAGGAACTTTTATGTCAACTACACTTGGTGCTGCCACAAAGCTTCTCGATGAGATGATGACTAACTATTCCCAATGGCACACCGAACGCGCTCCAACAGGTAGGAAGGTAAACTCTGTCGAGGAGATTTCTTCCCTCAATGAAAAAGTTGACTTGATCATGTCTCTACTTTCGAAGCAATCTACTGTTGATCCTCGTGATGTTCCTTTAAATTCTTTGATTGCTCAAGAACAAGTAGATGTTAACTTTATCTCTAGAAACAATTTTAACAACAATGCTTATAGGAGTAATTTTGGTAGCAATCCTAGACCGTTCCCCTCTAACTCTTATGGGAACAACAATGCTTATCCTAGTACCAAGAACCATGCTTAGAGATTTCATCACTACCCAAAAAGCCTTTAATAAGAATGTAGAAGAGAAACTACATAAACTAGATGATCTTTCTTTTAAGGTAGACCACTTAGCCAATGAGGTAAAATTGCTAAAAATTGAAACTTCTCCTCTTAAGGAGAGGGAAGTCATCCCTATTAATGCTACTCAAGTGCAAATTAATGAAAATATTAGGATGATGGCTAAGCTAAAAGAAAGATGGGCTAGAGAAAGGGAGGAAGAGGAAAGAATTAAGAGCCTTCCTACCCACCACACTGTTGCTACTATCCAAGTTATTGAGGATGTTCACACTCTTAGCACCCAATGTACTCCTGGTCCCAATGGACCTATTAATGGTGATGCTATGACTATAGAAGCTACCAAACAAGTGAACCTTAAGGACACCACTACTACTTTACTTGATGCTCGTGACCTTGATTTTGGTAATTGCACTCTTACCGAAGTTATTGATTTCCTTCACAAGATGTCTAGAGATCCCCGCACTAGCACGCTTAACCTTGCCTTCACAGAGCATATCACTAATGCTCTCATCAAAGCTAGGGAGGAGAAACTTAGAGTACAAGCCTCCATACCTAGAAAGCTAGAAGATGGTTGGGATCCTATGATAAAAATTAATTTGAATGACTTCTCTTGTTATGCATTACGTGATGTTGGTGCTAGTACCTCTGTTATGCCCAAAAGGATATATGATATGCTTAAATTGAAACCTTATGATTCTTGTTCTTTTGGTGTTCGTCTCGTTGATTCTTCCATAAAGAAACCTTTGGGGAGGATCGACGATGTTCTTATTGTTGTCAATGATAATTATGTGCCCGTTGATTTCACTATTATGGATATTGAATGTGATCCTTCTTGTCCAATTATTTTGGGACGTCCCTTTTTACGCACCGTTGGTGCTGTCATTGACATGAAAGAGGGTAATATAAAATTTCAGTTTCCTGTCAAGAAAGGGATGGAACACTTCCCTCGTAAGAAGGTCAAGTTACCTTTTGAGTCCGTTGTACGGGCTAGCTATTCTTTTACTCTTGATAAAACTTGATCTATGCATTATGCCTAGCTTAAAGGCATAAAAGAAAGCGCTTTTGGGAGGCAGCCCACATGAATAAAAATTTTGCTTTTGTTGTGTCTTGATGTTGTTTACTGCTGTAGCATCATCATCGTATCTTTGCTTTTCATATTTGTGCCAAGTATAGCCTCTGATTGCTAGAAAGTTCAAAAGTTGTGAGGTGCTGTCCAGGAAACAGATTCTGTCCTTGGATAGAAAAATTCGTATAAAATCACCAGATCATCTTTTTGGTCTGAATGTTTTCGACAGCGTTCTCTATATAATTGTCTTTCGTGCGTCAGTTCTGAGTTTTTTGATTTGAGTTGCAGAAGTATCCCGAACAGATCAATTACTGTCTGCTGTTCTGTTTTTCACAGATTCTGTCCTGTTTTGCCTTACCTTCACTTTGCAAATTGAGAACTTACTTTTTCTTTGCAAAAACCTTTTGGCAATCTTGAGAAACAGTAGAACTTCAAGAATATCCTTATTTCCAGCAAGGTATAATTATTTTATTAAGGGTACTAACCTCGCTAATCAGATTATGATGAGTTATGTATGAAGGGAGTTTTCAAGTGTGCGAGGGAAGATGATAAAAAGATTCAGGAGTGTCAAGCGCTCAAGCTTGGGGATGCCCCCGTGCACCCCCAAGAAATATTCAAGGAGACTCAAGCGTCTAAGCTTGGGGATGCCCCCGTGCATCCCCTTCTCCATCAACATTATCAGTTCGTCTTTCGTTTCGCTATATTTTTATCACTTCATGTGTTATGTGCTATGCTTGGAGCGTCTTGCTTTTAGTTTTCTTTTTAGTTTTTCATAACGAGTCGGAACCCAGCATTCCTTTATGTGGGAGAGAAACACGCTCCACTTCTACCTAGAACATAACATAGAATTTTCATGTCTATCTATGCTGTGTGTGTTCTTTGTCTTTTAATAGCTACTATCGTGCTCTGCTCTTAGTATTCATGCTTATCTTTTCAAGAGCTTTTGTTTAGTTGGTTGCTTGAACTCTCTTTAATTACCATGCTCACCTTATTAAGAGAGTTTGCTTCCATTGCATTGGTTAATGTGTCTATGATAAAGATGCTACTTGCATGATGGTGCTTAGTAGTTCAGGTTTTCTTATGGTTAATCTCAAATAGCTGGGGGGTTCCCAATGTGTTATTGGAGTACCAACTTGGTTTGTTTGCCTATGATGTGGTATGGTTTAGTAATATCTTCCTTCGAGAATTTCATTTGATTGACTTGGCGTATGCTCACGCATATTTAAGACTGTAAAGAAAGTCTGTCAAGCCTTGATGATCTTTTATTTCTGAGTAGCGATATAACTTCCATGCCTGATTCAATATTGCTTTGTCGCTCTGCATGATTATGACCGTCATTGCTCTCTTAGTTGGTCGCTCCCAGTCTTTTGCTAACCTCCACCTGTACTAAGAAAATTAACCATGCAATACATAGCTCATGGGAAAGTAGCCTAAAAACTATTGTGGTAAAGAATATGTTGCCTATGTATCTTATTTCTTATGAGTTGCTTGCTGAGCGGTAACCATGTTTCTGGGGACGCCATCAACTGTCACACTTTTGTTGAATATCATGTGAGTTGCTATGCATGTTCGTCTTGTCCGAAGTAAGGGTGATTTGCCGTGGGTTGAATTAATATGCATATTGTTAGAGAAGAACATTGGGCCGCCAACCAAAGCCATGCATCATGGTGGAAGTTTTAGCTTGGACCTTAATCCCCAATCTCTCATGAGAATATGCTTATGCATTAAAGAGGAGTCCATCATCTATTTTCTATGTTGTCCCGATATGGATGTCCTCAAGTTGAGATCTATCAAAAACGAGAAATCAAATGCGATCTATCTCCTTGGACCTTTGTACAGGTGGCATACAGGTACCCCTTTGTGACACTTGGTTGAAACATATGCAATGCAATGATAACCCATGGGAATCCGAGCTAATTAGGACAAGGTGCGAGCACTATTAGTATTCGATGCATGAGGCTTGCAACTTATAAGACGTTTTATGCACGACACATATGAAGTACTACTACCGTTGACACAATTGCTTCCATGTTTTCAAAATAAAAAGCTCTAGCACATAACCATTCTTTTACTTTTATGTTGAAGCACCAACTACTGAGAGCATGATTGTCATTCTGAGTGTAATGTGCATTGTCCCAAAGTAGCATTGTCTTTTGCATGATTGTGATATCGTTTATTCTGAAATGATTGTATCTAGTCATCACTTAAACCTTGAAGGTGCCCCTGCATTTATGTTTTGCATCACTAAAGGGGGCAAGCTAGATATCACTTTATCATATTTGCACATCATGTTCATTGCAAATATTTTTGATGTTTCAGTTTCATGTTGTAAAACTTTCAGTCATTTGTGATTTTCTCTTGAGGCAACTTAATTACTTTAGAATCATTGTCTCAGTAAGCTTTTGTCATATGACTAGAAAAGGTCCTTTATGGTTAATAGCATGTCACCACAGAAATTATTCTTGTTATCATTTACCTACTCGAAGACGAGCAGGAATTAAGCTTGGGGATGTTGATACGTCCAAAACGTATCTATAATTTCTGCTTGCTCCATGCCACTTTTGGGTGATATTGCTATGATATTCATACACTTCCATACACTTTTGATCATATTTGGACTAACTTACTAATCCAGTGCACCCCAGTGCCAGTTTCTGTTTTCGGCTGTTTTTGTATTTCAGGTTTTCACGTTTTGAGAACTGCCCAGAAAAATCCAGAAAAATTATATAAAAAATCAGCGATCCGGAAACAACACTGCGTCCGAAGGCCAGCCTGGGGGGGCCACCAGGGCTCCAGGCGCCCTGGCGGCGCCCCCCCCCCTGGGCCGCGCCAGGGGGGGCCTGGGCCCCCCGAAGCCCGTCCGGTGCCCCCCTTTGGCATATATTTAGAGGGACCTCCGAAACCCTCAGAACAGAAACTCTTTTCGCGATCCCATCTCCGTTCCACCGCCGCCGCCGCTTCCAAGATCGGGAGCACCAGGAGAACTCTTCCCGGCACCCTGCCGGAGGGGAGGATCACCACCGGGAGCTTCTCCACCACCATGGACGCCTCCCGGATGACTCGTGAGTAGTCTCCCTTGGACCATGAGTCCATGACCAGTAGCTATGTGATGTTCTCCTCCCGTTCTTGTGCTTCACTAATTAGTCCTCGTGAGCTGCCCTACATGATCGAGGCACCTATGTAATCCTTATGCTGTTGCTATGTTGAGTTTGCTGGGATCCGATGGATTATGAAATTATGTTCAGATTGATCTTGAGTAATATATTTGATTCACCTCTTTTATATTTTAGTTCATAAGTAATTCTTGCATGTTCTCCGTTATTACTTATTGCTTTGGCCGAGTAGTAGGTAGTGACTCCAAGAGGGAACGTTATGCTCGATTGTGGGTTCATGCCCCTCGATGACTAGCTTGAGTGACAGAAACATGAGTCTAGGGGATGTGCTGTTGCCACAAGGGGGAAAACTGTTGGGGATCGTAGCAGAAAATCAAAAATTTTCCTACGCGTCACCAAGATCTATCTATGGAGTAATCTAGCAACGAGCATAAAGGAGAGTGAGTGCATCTACATACCCTTGTAGATTGCGAGCGGAAGCGTTCAAGAGAACGGGGATGATGGAGTCGTACTCGTCGTGATCCAAATCACCGATGATCCTAGCGCCGAACAGACGGCACCTCCGTGTTCAACACACGTACGGAGCGGGGACGTCTCCTCCTTCTTGATCCAGCAAGGGGGGAGGAGAGGTTGATGGAGATCCAGCAGCACGACGGCGTGGTGGTGGAAGTAGCGGGATTCCAGCAGGGCTTCGCCAAGCGCTGCGGGAGGAGGGAGATGTGTCACGGGAGGGAGAGGGAGGCGCCAGGGCTTGGGGTGCTGCACCCATGCGCCTCCCCACTATATATAGGGGTGGAGGGGGCTGGTTTCTTGCCCTCCAAGTCCATTGGGGCGTTGGCAAAGGTGGGGGAAAGAAGTCTCATCATTTCCTTTCCCCACCGATTGTTATCCCCCCTTTTTAGGGATCTTGATCTTATCCCTTCGGGATATGATCTTATTCCTTCTAAGGGGGGATCTTGGTGCGCCTTGACCAGGGGTGTGGGGCCTTGCCCCCACTACCCACGTTCATGTGGGTCCCCCCATGCAGGTGGGCCCCACTTCGGAACCTTCTAGAACCTTCCCGGTACAATACCGAAAAATCCCGAACATTTTCCGGTGGCCAAAATAGGACTTCCTATATATAAATCTTTACCTCCGGACCATTCCGGAACTCCTCGTGACGTCCGGGATCTCATCCGGGACTCCGAACAACTTTCGGGTTTCCGCATACTTATATCTCTACAACCCTAGCGTCACCGAACCTTAAGTGTGTAGACCCTACGTGTTCGGGAGACACGCAGACATGACCGAGACGACTCTCCGGTCAATAACCAACAGCGGGATCTGGATACCCATGTTGGCTCCCACATGCTCCACGATGATCTCATCGGATGAACCACGATGTCAAGGATTCAATCAACCCCGTATACAATTCCCTTTGTCTATCGGTATAGCACTTGCCCGAGATTCGATCGTCGGTATACCGATACCTTGCTCAATCTCGTTACCGGCAAGTCTCTTTACTCGTTCCGTAACACATCATCCCGTGATCAACTCCTTGATCACATATTGTGCACATTATGATGATGTCCTACCGAGTGGGCCCAGAGATACCTCTCCGTCATACGGAGTGACAAATCCCAGTCTCGATTCGTGCCAACCCAACAGACACTTTCGGAGATACCTGTAATGCACCTTTATAGCCACCCAGTTACGTTGTGACGTTTGGTACACCCAAAGCATTCCTACGGTATCCGGGAGTTGCACAATCTCATGGTCTAAGGAAAAGATACTTGACATATAGAAAAGCTTTAGCATACGAACTACACGATCTGTGCTAGGCTTAGGATTGGGTCTTGTCCATCACATCATTCTCCTAATGATGTGATCCTGTTATCAACGACATCCAATGTCCATGGTCAGGAAACCGTAACCATCTATTGATCAACAAGCTAGTCATCTAGAGGCTTACTAGGGACATGGTGTTTGTCTATGTATCCACACATGTATCTGAGTTTCCTATCAATACAATTCTAGCATGGATAATAAACAATTATCATGAACAAGGAAATATAATAATAACCAATTTATTATTGCCTCTAGGGCATATTTCCAACAGTCTCCCACTTGCACTAGAGTCAATAATCTAGTTCACATTGCCATGTGATTAACACTCATAGGTCACATCGCCATGTGACTAACATCCAAGAGTTCACTAGAGTCAGTAATCTAGTTCACATCAATATGTGATTAACACTCAATGAGTTCTGGGTTTGATCATGTTATGCTTGTGAGAGAGGTTGTAGTCAATGGGTCTGCAACATTCAGATCGCTATGTACTTTGCAAAACTTTATGTCATATCGTAGATGCTGCTACCACGTTCCACTTGGAGCTATTCCAAACTATTGCTCCATTATACGTATCCGGTATCTCTACTCAAAGTTATCCGGATAGGTGTTAAGCTTGCATCGACGTAACTCTTTACGTCGAACTCTTTATCACCTCCATAACCGAGAAACATTTCCTTATTCCTCCAAGGATAATTTTTGACCACTATCTGGTGATCCACTCCTGGATCACCTTTGTACCCTCTTGCCAGACATGTGGCAAGGCACACATCAGGTGCGGTACTCATCATGGCATACCGTATAGAGCCTATGACAAAAGCATAGGGGACGACCTTCGTCCTTCCTCTTCCTTCCGCCGTGGTCAAGTTTTGAGTCTTACTCAACTTCACACCTTATAACTCAGGTAAGAATTCCTTCTTTAACTGACCTATTTTGAACTCCTTCAAAATCATGTCAAAGGTGTGTGTTCCTTTTGAAAGTATCATCAGACGTCTTGATCTATCTCTATAGATCTTGATGCCCAATATGTAAGCAGCTTTATCCAGGTCTTCCTTTGAAAAACTCCTTTCAAACAACCCTTTACGCTTTCCAGAAATTCAACATCATTTCGGATCAACCATATGTCATTCACATATACTTATCAGAAATGTTGTAGTGCTCCCACTCACTTTATTGCAAATACAAGTTTCTAACAAACTTTGTATACCCAAAAACTTTGATCACTCCATCAAAGTGTATATTCCGACTCCGAGATGCTTGCTCTAGTCCATGGAAGGATCGCTGGAGCTAGCATACCTTTTAGCATCCTTAGGATCGACAAAACCTTTCTGATTGTATCACATACAACCTTTCTTTAAGAAAACTGGTAAGGAAACTTGTTTTGTCATCCATCTGCCAGATTTCATAAATGCAGCTAATGCTAACATGATTCCGACGGACTTAAGCACCGCTACGGGTGAGAGAATCTCATTGTAGTCAACTCCTTGAACTTGTGGAAAACTCTTCGCCACAACTCGAGCTTCATAGACGGTGACATTACCGTCCACGTCCGTCTTAGTCTTAAAGATCCATTTGTCTCAATGGCTTGCCGATCATAGGGCAAGTCCACCAAAGTCCATACTTTGTTTTGATACATGGATCCTATCTCGGATTTATCGGTTTCTAACCATTTGTCGGAATATGGACCCACCATCGCTTCTCCATAGTTCGTAGGTTCATTGTTGTCCAACAACATGACATTTAAGACAGGATCACCGTACCACTCAGGAGTAGTACTTATCCTTGTCGACCTACGAGGTTTGATAGCAACTTGATCCGAAACTTCATGATCACTATCATTAGTTTCCTCTTCAACAGTCGTAGGTTCCACAGAAACATCTTTCTGTGTTGCACTACTCTCCGGTTGAAGTGAGGGTTCGAAAACCTTATCAAGTTCTATCTTCCTCCCACTCAATTCTTTCGAGAGAAAC
>LR738711.1:919883004-919897382 GCA_902687465.1 Secale cereale | reverse complement strand
TTGGTTTGCGTTCGTGGTCCTGTCAATTGCCCAGCTGTAATTTGTTTACCTCACATAGCTGTTTTATCGTCTTTTGGGAGAGAGACATCACTAGTGAACATCATGAGACTCCGGTCCATATTACCATCATTGATCACATCCACTATTTACTTTCCGTTATTATTTACTATTGCAAAAACTATCTATCACTACTATCATTGCTTTTAATCCTTTGTGAACTACAAGGCCGGAGAGATTGACAACCTCTCTGTACTCGTTGGGAGCAAAGTTATTTGTATCTGTGTGCAGGTCCACGTTGGTTGCTACTAATCTGGCGCCGTAGCAATTGACACCTACTTGTTGAACCTAGGAGTCTCTGGGGAATCGATCCTTGGCATCTTTGCTAGGGGAAAACACTTCTACAATACTGCATCTTACACCTTCCACTTGGGGTAACCAACGAGGGGTTCGAGGCCCATCACATAGTTTGTTCAAATGATCTCATATTGTGCACAAAGGTGCATATTGGAATGGCAAACAATGTTGCCTAAGGAAGTTTTCATTTTCTTTGGACGGAAAATTCATTTTCCATTTTTCGAGTGCCCAAAAGGAGGTTTTTTTGTGAAGGACCTCCCAAATAATTGTTGCAAAATTGGACCAAATCATTTTTATAAAATAATAGGTCATATTTAATGCACAATTGACAAAATGGTTGGGTGTAAAAAGTTTTGATCCACCTCTCGTGAAAAAGACAAATTTCCGCCGATTCAGCTGGAAGTGGGTCAAATTTGAACTGCGGCTGCCTCATAGTTTGCTATTTATTTTTTCCAAAAATCATTTCTAGGTACATAAGTATCTATTTAATCAGAGAAACACGAAAAAAATTCCAAGATTCAACCACTAGCTAGGAACGGTCATTCCCGCCGTTTTGACCGCATTTTGAAACGGGCATACAAAATTCAAAGAAAATCAAAAAGTTGGAAAACCTTCGCATTGTGTCATTATATATGACCAAGTTACCAGGAAAAATAACAAACTTGTAATACGGTAATTATTTTTAAAAAGTGTTCTCGGAAACGAGCTATCAAGCGTGAAGATTCATGGCTTTCAAACCAAATGATCAATCTTATGGCCACATTCATGGCATAGTTTGTTCAAATGATCTCATATTGTGCACAAAGGTGCATATTGGAATGGCAAACAATGTTGCCTAAGGAAGTTTTCATTTTCTTTGGACGAAAAATTCATTTTCCATTTTTCGAGTGCCCAAAAGGAGGTTTTTTTGTGAAGGACCTCCCAAATAATTGTTGCAAAATTGGACCAAATCATTTTTATAAAATAATAGGTCATATTTAATGCACAATTAACAAAATGGTTGGGTGTAAAAAGTTTTGATCCACCTCTCGTGAAAAAGACAAATTTCCGCCGATTCAGTTGGAAGTGGGTCAAATTTGTACTGCGGCTGCCTCATAGTTTGCTATTTATTTTTTCCAAAAATCATTTCTAGGTACATAAGTATCTATTTAATCAGAGAAACACGAAAAAAATTCTAAGATTCAACCACTAGCTAGGAACGGTCATTCCCGCCGTTTTGACCGCATTTTGAAAGGGGCATAAAAAATTCAAAACAAATCAAAAAGTTGGAAAACCTTCGCATTGTGTCATTATATATGACCAAGTTACCAGGAAAAATAATAAACTTGTAATACGGCAATTCTTTTAAAAAAGTGTTCTCAGAAATGAGCTATCATGCATGAAGATTCATGGCTTTCAAGCCAAATGATCAATCCTATGGCCACATTCATAGCATAGTTTGTTCAAATGATCTCATATTGTGCACAAGGGTGCATCTTGGAATGGCAAACAATATTGCTTAAGGAAGTTTTCATTTTCTTTGGACGAAAAAATCATTTTCCATTTTTCGAGTGCCCAAAAGGAGGTTTTTTTGTGAAGGACCTCCCAAATAATTGTTGCAAAATTTGACCAAATCAATTTTCTAAAATACTAGGACATATTTAATGCACAATTGACAAAATGGTTGGGTGTAAAAAGTTTTGATCCACCTCTCGTGAAAAAGACAAATTTCCGCCGATTCAGTTGGAAGCGGGTCAAATTTGAACTGCGGCTGCCTCATAGTTTGCTATTTATTTTTTCCAAAAATCATTTCTAGGTACATAAGTACCTATTTAATCATAAATACATGGTTAGGTGGCGATACGTCGAGGTTTGGGCGGTGGTCGAGGGCCCCAACTCTAGAGCGCGTACACTCGCATGCCCGCTGCGCGGTCACCGCGTGACTGTGGCGTTGCCATGTGTTCTGGGCGGCCTAGGCATGTCTAGTGGGTTGGCCACTCCCCAGGTAGGTGCTAGGAAGAAAATTACAACATAAGATTCTCACAAGGAGACCGATCGATGCTCAAACATGAATTAGCAGCGAAGTGTTTGATTAGCGGTACGGAAAATGCACATGGCTAATGGGCGTGAGTTTTGGTTGAGGATGATCAGTTACTAAGAAGACCGTCTTCACAAATTTTCAGCTCAAAATGAGGAGTCTAGGTGGTACTTGCTTTGCAAAGTACCACACTGGACATAAATACGAATGTTGAAGATGGGCTCAAAATAATGCATGGATTGAGCTGGCATTTGGTGGAGGATAGTTATTTGGGCATAGGAAAGCACTGTAGAAAATGGATACCATTTGGACATGCCAAAGTGGTACTTCCTTCACAAAGTGTTTTTTTGAACAGAATAGGAAAATGAATATTTTTGAATTATTTTTGAACTAGGCAAGGAAGGTTTTTTACATATTTGACGAAGATATGACCCAAAGAATTTATGAGATTTTTTGGGGAATTTTGGGAATGACAGAAATATAGGTTGCTTCACAACCTAGGGCAAAAACTGCCACATGGACATGACCCATAGGCAAAACTGATGAGGTGGCGCCTAGTCGTAGCAACCCACCACAATTTTCAAGGTTATGACCATCTATATTGGTCATGATCAGCTAGAAATAAGGCAGCGAACCAGTGCTATCTGCTTTGTGACCATTTCGTGTAAGGAAATTATGACCTTTCTGACCAAAATGGTCGTTATAGTTTAGGGTTTGGAGCCCCCCGAACAGCTTTTGACCAATTGGTCTGAAATGGTCATAGATCTATGACCAATTCTTCCAGGGTCACTAACAAAAGGTCATAAGTTGACATATTTCTTGTAGTGTTATGTCTCTCTTTTATACTAAGTTTTATCCTCTTCATGAAATTCATCGAGACAGGAACTATATCTATAACTTTAGGTCTCGTGACGGAGAAAGCATTGCTCAAGCTTGGGGGAGACTGAAAATGTTAATGCTAAAAAGTCCTAACCATGGGCTCCCCAAAGATGCTTATGTGGAGAGTATGAGTACCTTTTTGCATGTGGATCATGGTAACAATGCTTTATGTGATGCTTATATTGTTGGGTTTATTCGTGATCCCACTGAAAATTATTATGAGAAGGGAACATATGCTTATAGATATTTCAATAATATTAAGTTCCCTCTCTTTATGTTGAATGTTTTGAAGCTGCACTTGTTTTGTCTTCCTATGCTTATTGCTTTGTGCTTCAATGAATTATTGTATTGCAATATTCCTATGCATAGGAAGCATGTTAGGCTTAAATGTGTTTGGTGTTTGCTTCTTGATGCTCTCTTTTGTTCTTCAACTCTTATTCCTACGAGAGCATCATTAAAGTCTTAAGCCTATCTTTATGGCTATAAAGAAAGATCTCTAGGGAGACAACCCTTGTTATCTTTGCTTTCAGTTTGTTCTTTCAGTTTTAGTGGTCTTGATGTTTGTTACTACAGTAGCATCATCATTGTATCTTTACTTTTCAGCTTTGTGCCAAGTGTAGCCTCTGATTGCAAGAAAGTTCAAAAGTTGTGACGTGCTGTCCAGGAAACAGATTCTGTCCTTGGACAGAAAAATTCGTATAAAATCACCAGATCATCCTTTTGGTCTGAATTTTTTCGACAGCGTGCTCTATACAATTGTCTTTCGGGCGTCTGTTCTGAGTTTTTTGAATTGAGTTGCAGAAGTGCCCCGAAAAAATTATTTACTACATGCTGGTCTGTTTTTCACAGATTCTGTCCTGTTTTGCCTTCCCTTCATTTTGCAAACCTTGAGCTTGCTTTTTCTTTGCAAAAACCTTTTGGCAATCTTGAGAAACAGTAGACCTTCAAGAATATCCTTATTTCCAGCAAGGAACAATTATTTTATTATGGGTACTAACCTCGCTAATCAGATTATGATGAGTTATGTATGAAGGGAGTTTTCAAGTGTGCGAGGGAAGATGATAAAAAGATTCAGGAGTGTCAAACGCTCAAGCTTGGAGATGCCCCCATGCACCCCCAAGAAATATTCAAGAATACTCAAGCGTCTAAGCTTGGGGATGCCCCCGTGCATCCCCTTCTCCATCAACAATTATCAGTTCGTCTTTCGTTCCACTATATTTTTATCACTTTATGTGTTATGTGCTATGCTTGGAGCGTCTTGCTTTTAGTTTCCTTTTTAGTTTTCTTTAGCTTTGCTTGCTTTTCATAACGAGTTGGAACTCAGCTTTCTTTGTGTGGGAGAGAAACACGCTCCACTTCAACCTAGAACACAACATAGAATTTTCATGTCTATCTTTGCTGTGTATGTTCTTGGTCTTTCAATAGCTACTGTCATGCTTAGCTCTTAGTTTTCATGCTTATCTTTTTAAAGAGCTTTTGTTTAGTTGGTCGCTGGAACTCTCTTTAGTTATCATGCTTATCTTGTCAAGAGAGTTGGCTTCTGTTGCATTGGTCGATATGTCTATGATAAAATGCTACGTGCATAATGGTGCTTAGTAGTTCATGTTTTCTTATGGTTAGTCTCAAATAGCTGGGGGGTTCCCAATGTGTTATTGGAGTACCAACATGATTTGTTTGCCTATGATGTGGTATGGTTTAGTGATATCTTCCTTAAAGAATTTATTTTGATTGACTTGGCGTATGCTCACGCATATTTAAGACTGTAAAGAAAGTTTGTCAAGCCTTAATGATCTTTAATTTCTGAGTAGCGATATAACTTCCATGCCTGATTCAATGTTGCTTTGTCGCTCTGCATGATTATGACCGTCATTGCTCTTTTAGTTGGTTGCTCCCAGTCTTTTGCTAACCTTCGCCTGTACTAAGCGAACTAACTGCTTGTGCATCCAAAATCCTTTAAACCAGTTATGCCATATGAGTCCACCATACCTACCTATACATGGTATTTACCTGCCATTCCTAACGAAGACTTTCATGTACCATCTCGAAATTATTCAAAAAAGCATTTCTCTTTTGTGCCTCTGTTTTAGCTCATGAGGAAGTAGTAGTTAATTCATGATCTTTTTAAGTTGGACAAGCTTCACCCCGGGATTGCATGTCTAATGTGCAAACCCATAATACGAGAAGGAACTAGCATAGAGTGCGCCCGACTCATTAAAAAATTATACAACAAACAAACCCTCCTTCACGCTTTGTTCATGAGAAATCAGAAAACGTTGGCAGTGATAAACAAAGGAGATTAAGAGGATGTGATCGTCCTCATTCGGGAGCCGTTCCTCGAAACTTGTCCAGCTCAAGAAGTGATTGAGTTATCTGCTAGCATTCGTTGACGAAATATGCATATTCTAAAAAAATAATTATTACCTCTGTTTTTAAAACCAAGAGCTCTGGTACATGTTTAGTTTTTGTTTCCGACCACGGGTTTTCAACCTTGCCAACAAAAGCCACGGTTCGAGAGTCTCCACCTTCTTTAAAGCACCAACTATTGAGAGCATGATTGTCATTCTGAGTGTAATGTGCATTGTCCCAAAGCAGCATTGTCTTTTGCATGATTATGATATCGTTTATTCTGAAATCATTGTATCTAGTCGTCACTTAAACCTTGGAGGTGCCCCTGCATTTATGTTTTGCTTCACTAAAGGGGGCAAGCGAGGTACCACTTTATAATATTTGCACACCATGCTCACTACAAATCTTATTGAGTGTTTCAGTATCATATTGTAAAACTTTCAGTTCTTTGTGATTTTCTCATGAGGCAACTTAATTACTACAGATCCATTGTCTCAGTAAGCACTTGTCATGTGACTGTAAAAAGTCCTTATATGGTTAATAGTATGTCACCACAGAAATTATGCTTGTTATCATTTACCTACTCGAGGACGAGCAGGAATTAAGCTTGGGGATGTTGATACGTCCAAAACGTATCTATAATTTCTGCTTGCTCCATGCCTCTTTTGTGTGATATTGCTATGATATTTATACACTTCCATACACTTTTGATCATATTTGGACTAACCTATTAACTCAGTGCACCCCAGTGCCAGTTTCTGTTTTCTGCTGTTTTTGTATTTCAGGTTTTCCCATTACGTAAACTGCTAGAAAAATTCCGGGAAAAATATATAAAAAATCAGCGTTCCGGAAGCTTCCATGCAGCCAAAGTAGGGCCGGAGGGGGGCCACCAGGGCTCCAGGCGCCCTGGCCATGCGGCCCCCCTCTAGGCCGCGCCGGGGGGCGCCTGGGCCCCCCTTAGCTCCCCTGGCGACCCCCTTTGGCATATATTTAACACCCGTCGAGGAAACCCTGATTCCGGACCCCTTTTTCTCCAGACGCAATTCCGATCTCCGCCGCCATCGCCATCAAGCTTCGGGGGACCAGAATTCCTGTGCCGGCACCCTGCCGGGACGGGGAAGTGCCCCCGGATTCATCTCCATCGACGTTGCTTCCTCCCTCCATGATGCGGGAGTAGTTCCTCCTCGGGGCTGAGGTTTCTACCAGTAGCTATGTGGTCAATTCTCTCTCCCATGATGTGATCTTCGTTGTGATCATAGGCTATGTTAATCTAGGGTGATCCCATGATATTTCCCCTTCCTCTATGTATTGGATTGATGTACTCACTTGTCTTTATCTAGTATAATCCCCGAGACCAAGGTGATAGCGGTCTATTGGACATGGATTAGAAAAATATTTTCATGAGTGATTTCCTCTCTTGTGTGTTGATTGAAGATTGAGAGTCTCTTGGTTCTTGTCTTTGACTATCCCTTAGATATGTTGTGGTGATTGTGGGACTCTCTTTGGATGGCCGCGGTGCCATTGGGAAATCCTTAGATTGAGAACTACGAACTTTGAGGTGTGCTTTTGTAGCCCTACATAATTCTCGTCCTCTCTTGACCACGAAGGAATGACCTCCGGGTGCGTCTCCATTGCATGTTTTATGGGAAATATCATGTGATTCGATTATGTTAATGTTGTTGGGAGTTGCCACTAGTGAAAGTATGATCCCTAGGCCTTGTTTCCACCATTGCAATACCATTTGTGCTCACGTTTACCACTTGTTTGCTTGCTGCACTTTTTATTACAGATTTATATTACTTTGCTTTGCCACTCCTATCATCCATATTTTACCATCTCTTCGCCGAACTAGTGCACCTATACAACTCCTAGTTGTATTAGGTGTGTTGGGGACACAAGAGACTTCTTGTATCTTAGTTGCAGGGTTGCTTGAGAGAGACCATCTTCAACCTCTACTTCCCTGAGTTCGATAAACCTTAGGTCATCCACTTGAGGGAAATTGCTGCTGTCCTACAAACCTCTGCGCTTGGAGGCCCAACATAGCCTACAAGAGTAGAAGCGTGTGTAGACATCAGCGATATGTCCCTAACGCAGATGATGGAGATTGCCAGTCGGTACGCCAACGGTGAGGAGGCCGATCGGCTCCGCAGCGGCAAGAAACCAGTCGGACAGGATGATCAGAATTCCAATCGGAAGAACAAGCGCAAGGCCGAGCCAGCCGCTCAGGGAGAGGCTGCAGTGGTCAATCAAGGAAAGGGAAAAGGCAAGCTGAAAGGTTCCCGGACCCCCAAGAAGGGGAAGGATCAAGCTGGAGATGATGTGCTCGACCAGCCGTGCCCCATACACACGAAGAAAAATGAAGAGGGAAACTTGGTATATCCCAAGCACACCACTCGACAGTGTCGGCTCCTGATCCAAAACTTCGACAAAGATCAGTCGACTAAGAAGGAGAAAGAATCAGAAGAGTCTGAAGACAAGGAAGGGGACGGAGGATACCCCCGGATCAACTCCACTTTGGTGATCTTCGCAGACGTCGAGAGCAAAAGTCAACTGAAAATCATCAATAGAGAAGTAAATATGGTTGCCCCGGCGACCCCCACATTTTTTAAATGGTCCAAGACCCCCATCACATTCGACCAGTCTGATCACCCAGCACACATCGCCACCCCCGGGCGGCAGGCACTGGTGGTCAACCCAGTGATCGAGGGCACGCGCCTGACCAGAGTCCTGATGGATGGGAGCAGTGGCTTGAACATCTTGTATGCAGCAACCCTCTGGGATATGGGCATTCCGATGTCCAAGCTGAGGGAAAGTAACATGAGGTTCCACGGGGTAATCCCCGGGAAGAAAGCCGACTCACTTTGCCAGATCACACTCGACGTGGTCTTTGGTGAATCGAAGAATTATCGCAAAGAGAAACTGACGTTCGAAGTGGTGGACTTTAACAGCGCTTATCACGCCATCCTAGGTAGGCCCGCCTACGCCAGGTTCATGGCTCGACCATATTACGTTTACCTCAAGCTGAAGATGCCGGGACCCAACGGCGTTATAACCGTCACTGGGAACCGTCAGAAAGCGGAAGAGTGCTTCCAGAAAGGCTCGAAGATCGCCGACGAGCAAATGGCAGCAGTAGAGATGGAGGAGTACCAAAAGAGCGTGGATCCGAGTGATCTACTGAGTGCGAAGAAGCCGGCTTCCGAGTCAGCCTTCCAATCGGCCGGGGACACAAAACCAGTGCACATCCACCCCACCGACCCCAACGCAGCACCTACCCACATTTCCACTACACTCGACAGCAAATAGGAAGAAGCGCTCGTCCAGTTCCTCCGTGAGAACTGAGACATCTTCGCATGGAAACCATCAGACATGCCGGGTGTACCCAGGGGACTGGCTGAGCACCATTTGCGAGTCGACCCGAAGGTAAAACCTGTGAAGGAACATATCCGTCGGTCCGCTGCGGAGAAGCGAAAGGCAATTGGCGAGGAAGTGGCTCGGCTCCTGGCAGCTGAGTTATCCGCGAGATTTACCACTCCGAGTGGCTCGCCTATGTCGTCATGGTCCCCAAGAAGGACAAGTCTCTCCGCATGTGCATCGATTTCAAGCACATCAATCGGGCCTGCCCGAAGGATCATTTTCCTCTTCCCCGCATCGATCAGATAGTCGACTCGACTGCGGGATGTGAACATTTATCCTTTCTGGACGCGTATTCCGGGTACCATCAGATCCGTCTGTTCGGACCCGATGAAATCAAGACAGCTTTCATCACCCCCTTCGGGTGTTTCTGTTATGTCACCATGCCTTTCGGTCTCAAAAATGCCGGCGCTACCTTCATGCGCATGATCCAGAAGTGCTTAATAAAGCAAATCAGTCGAAACGTCAAGGCACACATGGATGACATTGTGGTCAAGTCACGGAAAGGTTCCGACCTGCTGACCGACCTCGCTGGGACATTCGCAAACCTAAGAAGCTATGATATCAAGCTCAATCCGTCAAAGTGTACGTTTGGAGTTCCTGGCGGCAAGTTGCTCGGTTTTCTCGTTTCCGAACGGGGAATCGACGCCAACCCAGAGAAGGTCAGCACCATCCTCCGAATGAAACGCCCCGAGCGTATACACGACGTCCAGAAGCTTACTGGTTGCTTGGCCGCATTGAGTCGATTCATTTCTCATCTTGGTGAGAAGGCACTGCCCCTCTACCGACTCATGAAGAAATCTGACAAGTTCGAGTGGAATTCCGAAGCTGAAGCGGCGTTTGAAGAGCTCAAAGCCCTGCTGTCCACCCAGCTGGTGCTCGCTGCCCCAGTCAGCGGAGAGCCTCTTCTGCTGTACATTGCAGCCACCGGACAAGTTGTGAGTCCTGTACTCACGGTCGAGCGGGAAGAAGAGGGCAAGGCATACAAGGTCCAACGCCCGGTCTATTACATATCCGAAGTTTTGACTCCCTCCAAGCAAAGGTATCCACATTACCAAAAGCTTGTGTACGGGATTTACTTGACTGCAAAAAAGGTTGCTGATACGTCCAAAACGTATCTATAATTTCTGCTTGCTCCATGCCTCTTTTGGGTGATATTGCTATGATATTTATACACTTCCATACACTTTTGATCATATTTGGACTAACCTATTAACTCAGTGCACCCCAGTGCCAGTTTCTGTTTTCGGCTGTTTTTGTATTTCAGGTTTTCCCATTACGAGAACTGCCAGAAAAATCCCGGAAAAATTATATAAAAAATCAGCGTTCCAGAAGCTTCCGGGTAGCCAAAGTACAGCCGGGGGGGCCACCAGGGCTCCAGGCGCCCTGGTGGCGCGGCCCCCCTGGCCGCGCCGGGGGGGCGCCTGGGCCCCCCGAGCCTCGTCTGAGGCCCCACTTTGGCATATATTTATATCGTTCCCCGAAACCCTCGAGACGGGAACTCTTTTTCGCGATCTCATCTCTGTTCCGCCGCCGCCGCCGCTTCCAAGATCGGGAGCACCAGGAGAACTCTTCCCGGCACCCTGCCGGAGGGGAGGATCACCACCGGGAGCCTCTCCACCACCATGGGCGCCTCCCGGATGAGTTGTGAGTAGTCTCCCTTGGACCATGGGTCCATGACCAGTAGCTATGTGATGTTCTCCTCCCGTTCTCGTGCTTCACTAATTAGTCCTCGTGAGCTGCCCTACATGATCGAGGCACATATGTAATCCTTATGCTGTTGCTATGTTGAGTTTGCTGGGATCCGATGGATTGTCAGATTATGTTCAGATTGTGTTTGAGTAATATATTTGATCTACCTCTTTTATATTTATGTTCGTAAGTAATTCTTGCATGTTCTCCGTTGTTATTTATTGCTTTGGCCAAGTAGTAGGTAGTGACTCCAAGAGGGAACGTTATGCTTGATTGTGGGTTCATGCCCCTCGATGACTAGCTTGAGTGACAGAAACATGAGTCTAGGGGATGTGCTGTTGCCACAAGGGGGAAAACAACGGTGCTTGTGCCCGCGGGTGCAAGGATTGTTTACTTTACGCAAAGTTCTTTTAATGTAGTTGTCTGTTGCTTTGAGTTTACACTATGGGTGGGACTCGCAACTTAATACCAGCGAGATGTTCTGGATAGATATCTCAAGGTGGATGATTAGTAGTAGATGCAGATGGATTTCGGTCTACTTACCTTGGCGTACCGCCCATGCTTTGAACCTCTACCTTTCTTGCAACATAGTTAGCATTGGTTTGCGCACATAATTCTGTCAATTGCCCAGCTGTAATTCGTTTACCTCACATAGCTATTTTATCGTCTTTTGGGAGAGAGACATCACTAGTGAACATCATGAGACTCCGGTCCATATTACCATCATTGATCACATCCGCTATTTACTTTCTGTTTTACTTACTATTTGCAGCAATACCTATCACTATTATCACTTGCGTTTGATCCTTTGTAAACGACAAGGCCGGAGGGATTGACAACCTCTCTATACTCGTTGGGAGCAAAGTTATTTGTATCTGTGTGCAGGTCCACGTTGATTGCTAATATCTGGCGCCGTTAGCAGTTGACACCTTCTTGTTGAAACTGGGAGTCTCAGGGAAATCGATCCTTGGTATCTTTGCCAAGGGAAAACTTCCGCTACACTGCATCTCAAACCTTCCATTTGGGGTAACCAACGAGGGGCGAGAAGCCATCAGTTGCCCATTACTTTTCGGACCATACAATCTCAGTCGTCAGCGACGCTCTGCTGTCAGAGATCCTGAACAACCGAGACGCAACCGATCGAGTGGCAAAATGGGCGATTGAACTTCTTCCGTTAGACATCAAGTTTGAAGCGAAGAAAGCCATCAAGTCTCAGGCTATAGCAGATTTTGTGGCCGAGTGGATAGAACAAGAGCTGCCGACTCAAGTTCAGTCGGACCATTGGACTATGTTCTTTGATGGATCCAAGATGCTGAACGGATCTAGCGCAGGCGTGGTCCTGGTTTCTCCCAGGGGCGACAAGCTCAGTTACGTCCTTTAGATCCACTTTGACTCATCAAACAATGAAGCCGAGTACGAAGTGCTTTTGTACGGGTTGTGCATGGCCATCTCACTCGGCGTCCGTCGCTTGATGGTTTATGGCGACTCCGACCTAGTGGTGAACCAAGTGATGAAGGAATGGGACGTCAGGAGCCCGGTAGTGACCAGTTATTGTAGTGCAGTGCGGAAGCTTGAAAAGAAGTTTGAAGGCTTAGAGCTCCATCATGTGCCCAGAGCCAAGAATCAGCTGGCCGATGACCTCACAAAAATTGGGTCGACTCGGAAGCCTATACCCAAGAATGTGTTCCTGGAGCATCTGCACACCCCTTCTGTCAAAGAAGACCCCTTCACGGAAGAGCCCCCACAGCCAGTCAGCGCGTCAGATCCGACTGAAGTCGAAGTACCTGCTGTGGTCGACTTGATCATGGAGATCCTAGTGATTACGCCAGACTGGACTGTGCCATATATATCGTATCTGCTCACGCAAGAACTCTCGGAAGATGAGGAGCAAGCGCGCCAGATCGTCCGCCGATCCAAGGCGTTCACTGTCATCCATGGTCAGCTCTACAGAGAAAGCGTCACCAGAGTCGCTCAACGCTGCATCGCTCCAGAGGAAGGTCGACTGATCTTGGATGAAATCCACTTGGGAACTTGCGGCCACCACGCCTCCTCTCGGACTATAGTGGCCAAATCATACCGAGTCGGGTTCTACTGGCCCCGCGCCAACGAGATGGCCAAGGATATTGTGGACAAATGCGCAGGTTGCCAGTTCTACTCCAACATGTCCCACAAGCCGGCGTCCGCCTTAAAGACCATTCCGCTAGTCTGGACCTTTGTTGTTTGGGGCTTGGACATGGTCGGCCCCTTCAGGACAGGCAGAAGGATTCACCCACCTACTCGTGGCAGTCGACAAGTTCACCAAATGGATTGAGGCCAGGCCCATCAAGAACCTCGAGTCGAGCACCGCCATCGGCTTCATCAAGGAATTGATATTCAGATATGGAGTCCCCCACAACATCATCACAGACAACGGCTCCAAGTTTGACTCGGATGAATTCAGAGCTTTCTGTGCTTCTCAAGGAACACGAGTCGACTACGCCTCCGTGGCGCATCCGCAGTCAAATGGACAGGCAGAAAGAGCAAATGGTTTGATTCTCCAAGGCCTAAAGCCGCGGCTCATGCTTGATCTTAAGCATGCCGATGGGGCTTGGGTAACTGAACTACCATGTGTCTTATGGGGTCTGAGGACAACTCCAAACCGGTCGACTGGCCGTACCCCTTTCTTCATGGTCTATGGAGCCGAAGCTGTGTTGCCGAGCGACACAACGCCCCCAGAGTGGAACTCTTCTCCGAAGCTGAGGCAGAGCAGGCTCGTCAGGATGCAGTCGACCTTTTGGAAGAGGAAAGAGAGATGGCCTTGATCCGGTCAACCATCTATCAACAGGACCTGCGTCGATTCCATGCTCGCAACGTCCGAAGCCGAGCATTCCAGGAAGGAGACCTGGTCCTTCGAGTGCATCAGAAACGTCCACACAAGCTCGCCCCGGCCTGGGAAGGTCCATTCATCATCACCAAGGTACTGCACAACGGAGCATACCACCTCTACAATGCCGCCAAGAAGAAAGACGAACCTCGTTCGTGGAACGCGGACCTGCTCCGCCGCTTCTAAAGTTGAGACACTCGATAGTCGAGTTGCAATAAAGATTTCCCAATTTGATTCAAAGACAAGTTAGCAGTGGTCCTCTAATGATTGATGCTTTCTAAAAAACGCTGGTCTTCAAAATCCCCCAGTGGGTGCTTAGCTGCGAACCCGATTCGCCTAAGTTTCAAACATTCACTCCGAGTGAAGAGCAACAATCTCACTCGGGGGCTTAGCTGCGATCCTCCGAGCTACGTCATAAGTATAATGTGGCTCTGTCTTCCGAGCTCCGCCACAAATACAACGTAGCTTGGAATCGTCTAAGTTACAAACATCCACTCCGAGTGAAGAGCAACCCTCTCACTCGGGGGCTTAGCTGCGACCCCGTGACTCGCCTAAGTTTCAAACGCTCACTCCGAGTGAAGAGCAACCCTCTCACTCGAGGGCTTAGCTGCGATCCTCCGAGCTGCGTCATAAGTATAATGTGGCTCTGTCTTCCGAGCTCCGCCACAAATACAACGTAGCTTGGAATCGTCTAAGTTACAAACATCCACTCCGAGTGAAGAGCAACCCTCTCACTCGGGGGCTTAGCTGTGACCCCGTGACTCGCCTAAGTTTCAAACGCTCACTCTGAGTGAAGAGCAACCCTCTCACTCGGGG
>LR738711.1:919862270-919882502 GCA_902687465.1 Secale cereale | reverse complement strand
GAGTGAAGAGCAACCCTCTCACTGAGAGGCTTAGCTACGGTCCTCCGAGCTGCGTCATAAGTATACTGTGGCTCTGTCTTCCGAGCTCCGCCACAAATACAACGTAGCTTGGAATTGCCTAAGTTACAAGCATCCACTCCGAGTGAAGAGCAACCCTCTCACTCGGGGGCTTAGCTGCGGCCCCGTGACTCGCCTAAGTTTTAAACATCCACTCCGAGCGAAGAGCAACCCTCTCACTCGGGGGCTTAGCTGCGGTCCTCCGAGCTACGTCATAAGTATAATGTGGCTCTGTCTTCCGAGCTCCGCCACGAATACAACGTAGCTTGGAATCGCCTAAGTTACAAACATCCACTCCGAGTGAAGAGCAACCCTCTCACTCGGGGGCTTAGCTGGACCCCGTGACTCGCCTAAGTTTCAAACGCTCACTCCGAGTGAAGGTTAACCCTCTCACTCGGAGGCTTAGCTGCGGACGTCGACTCGAAGATTCAAGCAATCAAAAAAGAGCCGCAAACCAATAGGTCAAATCCAGATAAAAGTCCCGCAAGATTCGGGCAAGAGTACCTGGGCCACAGGCCCACTAGAGTTTAACGATTACAAGATCACTCGGCATTCCGAGGCGAATTGGATTAAAGTATCAAAGTTCACTCATTCCTCAGGAGGAGGCGGGCTCACGGGTACGACAAACTCGTCCAGGTCGATCCCGTCGGTGATGCGGGTGGCGGCTTCCAGGAAAGTCTCCATGAACGATTGGAATTGGAATTTCTTTGTATTGGCGACCTTGAGCACCGTGAGCCTTCTCTCCTTCACCTCCTTGCAGTGCACGCGGACCAAGGACAACGCCACGTCGGCTCCACTCCAGGCGGACGACTTCTTCCACTCCTGCACCCGGTTGGGGATCTCGTTGAGTCGAGTCATCAGAGACTCGAGGTCGTTCTCCTGCACGACTCCCCTCCAGAGCGCGGTGTCGATCCGGGCCATCACGCTTTCAGCCATCCCAGATAGTCCGTGGCCGCAGTAAGGCGGGACTCCAGCCTCAAGATGTTCATGGCAACCTCGTCCTTCACAATGGAATTGGCTGGGTCCAGGCCGGGCTCGACCCGCCTAGTCTCTTCTTCAAAGTTGCGACATAATTCTGCACTGGAAACAACAAGTCGAGTCAGCAAGCAAAACATGGGTCCGCCGATCCAGCTTAACCCGAGCCAAAAGAGACATACCTTCGAGCACAAGGTACCATTTCTTGGTAAGGTCGCCCAGATAGGCCTCAAGATCAATCCTCTTCTGGAAAAGGGCCTCGTACTTGTCATTCAGGACAGTCTTGGAGTTCTTCAGTCGAGTCACCTCTTGATTAGCTGCGTTGAGTGAGCCTCTCAGCCTGACGATCTCCGCCTCGAGCGCGCCTACAGAAGCCAGCTTCTGCGCCGCCAGTTCTGCCTTCTCTTGAGCCGCCTGCTGCGCCGCCGCCAGGTCGAGATCTTTCTGCTCCAAGGCTGCTTTTAGTTGACCTGCCAAAGACGTCACTGGACAGATGAACATAAGGAAACACAAGGCACATTTATCAAAAGTCAGTCGACAAATGGTCAGCGTTAGTTACCGGCCGCGTCATCCTGCGTCTTCTTCAGATGGTCCCGAGCCAGCTGCAGGTCGAGATTGAACTGGATTTGCTTCTTCTCAAGGTCTGCAAATTTGGCCCCAAACTCGCAAGATTTCTGCAATCAACAAAATAGGATTCTAAGACTGCAGTCGAGTCAAACACTCAACTGCAGTCTCGGGGACTACACCCAGTGGGTGCACTGAGCGTGCCCCCACTGGTTTTCACTCGGCCAAGATCAGCCTAGCTCGAGCTCAAAAAAAACAACAACAACAAGGAAGAAAAGTTCTATCGTCAGACCATGGCCGACCGCCAGCAGTCGACCACGGTCTCGGGGACTACACCCAGTGGGTGCACTGAGCGTGCCCCCACCGGTTCTCACTCGACCAAGATTAGTCTGGCTCGAGCTCAAGAGAAGTTAAAAGCAAATACATCAAGACCCTCACCCAGTGGCTGTAACATCATCTTACGAACAAAGCAGCAGATCCTTTCAAAGCCAAAGACTATCCCAGCATAGCAAACCAACCAGTGGAGAAAACAAACCTGGACGTTGGCCCAAAGAGCAGAAGTAGCGTCGTAATCAGCCATGCTGGCCTCGTACGCCGCCTTCGTCTTCTTCATCATCAACCCCGCCTGGCGAACAACTTCTTGACCCGCTCCCACAGGATCCTCCGGGAGGTGGTAGGAGGAGAAGAGAACGGATGACGGAGCAGGCGCTGGGTCGACGGCTGGAGCAGGCGCTGGGTCGACGGCTGGAGCGGGCGCTGGGACGACGACTGGAGCAAGCGCTAGATCGACAGCTGAGACAAGCACCGGGTCGGCAGCCCCTCCAACTGACGAAGCAGGACGCACGGTCGACACAGGGTCGGCAAAGGAGACCGTGGCTCGGGCCGCGTCTTCTTGTCGTTGGGCCTCTGAGCCAGAAGGCGCCTTCCGGCTCTTCTTCCCTGTGCGTCGTCGATCTCCTCCCAAGCGCTCATCGACAATATCATCATCGTCATCTGGGAGCTCTATGACGTGGCGCGGTGCTTCAAGACAAACAATTGCGAAGTTCAGTCGACCGTCACCCCTAACTGACGAAAAAAAACAAGACACGATCTATAACCCGCACCTGCGCGGGATGTCGCGGCATCTGCGGTCTCCTCGTCGTCCCGGCCCTTGTCAATGTCCATTGAGGTCGTGGAGGCAGCAGCGCTGAAAAAAACCCTCGAAGATGAGTCGACGGAAGACGCGGTCGACCTCCAAAAGACAGAAGGAAACAAAACCGAAGGATACTTACGTGGAGGCGATGGGAACATCCACCTTAATCCTGGGCAGGGCCTTCCGGGGCTTGGTGGTGCTAACCTTGGGGTGCTTGGGCGCCTTTTCAGAGGGGTCAGGAGTCGCCGTGCGAGCACGCTTGGGCATTTGGGAGCTTAAGGGACCTGTCCGAGGGCGCGCGGTCCCTGGGTCGTGCTTCTCCTTGGACCGCCTCTCCTCACGGGGAGGTGACTCGACTTCCTCCCCGCTGCTGTAGTCCTCGCTCTCCTCCTCGGTCTCCTCCTCCGACTTCCACTCGGCGGCGTCGCCCACGCCCTCCTCGCCCTCCTGGGCTAAATCCCCGTTGGGCAGCGAGTACATCTCAGTATAGATCTGCAAAAAGGGAAGATTGACCAAATATCAGTCGGATCCATCAAGACAAATTACAAGCCAACGACAGAAACATCACTCGAGAGACAAAGACGAACCTTATCGGGCAGATGGTCAGCGTCGAATGGGAGGACCCTCCTAGACCCCCTGGGGTTGTCTTTGTTCCCCGTGATGCACTTCATGCATTGTGCCACGTACTTCACGTCGGCCGCCTTCGGGTGGACTCGCGACGAGTCGTCGGTGCCGGAGTACAACCACATCGGGTGGTCCCGAGCCTGGAGCGGCTGGATCCTCCGCATGAGGTACACCTCAAACAAATCCATCCCTGTTACACCCTCGCGGACCAACTGGACGACCCGCTCCACCAACATGTTCACTTCGGCCTTCTCGGCCTTACCCACTATCATTGAAGGAGGCTGGCTGGCTCGACCCAGAGAGAAAGGGGGAAGACCAGTCGACTGACCCGGGGTCGGACTGTCCTTATAATATAACCAAGTCGACTGCCAGCCCCGAATCGACTCCGGAAAGATTATGGGGGGAAAGGCGCTCCTATTCCTAAGTTGGATTCCCAACCCGCCGCATGCCTGGAGGACGTGCGTCTTATCGTCGCTCGGATTTGCCTTCTTGACGGTTTGCGAGCGGCAGGTAAAGATATGCTTGAACAATCCCCAGTGCGGCCGGCAGCCGAGGAAGTTCTCACACATGGAAACAAACGCGGAAAGGAAAGTGATGGAATTGGGCATGAAGTAACGCAGCTGGGCGCCGAAGAAAATCAAGAAAGCACGAAAAAAGGGACGCGGAGGCATGGAGAAACCTCGGTCGACGTGGGTCGCGAGGAGGACGCACTCGCCCTCCCGCGGCCGAGGCTCGAGTTCGCCCTCCGGCATCCGCCAGGAGCCGCGGGCAATCAGTCCCTCCTCCTCCAGCTCCTCCAGATCCTCCGCCACGACGGTGGACCGGATCCAATCCCCCTGGATCCAACCAGGAGGGAGCCCAGACCTCGACGACGATCCGCTCCGACCGGACCGACTCCCCTTCCCCGTCGCCGCCTTCTTCGAACGCTCCATCGCCGCGGTCTTGTCCTTGCCCATGGCACGCGCGCCGGCGGTCGCTGTGGAGAAAGGCAAGAAGGAGCAGAGGCACGACAGAGAGGCGGAGGCGGAAGAAGAAGGACTGGGCGCACAGCGCTCCCGCTTCGGGTTCGGCGCACACTTATAGCACCCCGATCGAGTGGCTGACCGGAGGCCCCGAGCGATCTTATCAAATCCCGTGACAGGCGCATACGCGATACGTGGCGAAAAAGGTGGCGCGAAGATCGAGGCGTCTCGAGCATATCCATCCGATTGCTGCGGCACGTCCCGCCCCGCGCGCTTCCCCAAATTTTGAAACCCTGTGGAATCCGGCGACCAAAGAGCAACCAACCCCGCCGAAAACTGTGCACGCCAACGACACCCGACGCCTAGCGCAAAGTTCAGTCGACGGAAGAAGCAACCAACACACTCGACGGTTCCAGAATCGATCAAGGCGACCAAGACAAGACTGAGGAGAATAGCCTAGTCCGCGAGCTCAGGAGAAGACTACCCCAGGGGCGTCGAGCCAGAACCGGAGCTTTCCTCAGTACTCTCTCTCTTGCTCAAGCCTCAATCCATCCGGGGGCTACTGACGAGGTTACAGACCTAGGGTAGGGTCACAGGCCCGACCAAGGTACCCCACCCAAGGTCACTACCCTAGAAGATCAAAAGACAAAACTTATGATGACAAGGAGAGTCGACTGGGACGGCCCAAGAGGACACCCCACTCGACTGGACATCACCTACAAGACGACTCAACTCCACTCGACAATTCCAAGGCACTCGACCCCCGAAGGTCAAAGATCCCTTAGGACAATAACGGTCTGGTATTTACTCGCCGTAGTGAATGCCTTAATTACTCTTTACTGTAGGCGTTATCAGTAACGCTTGCCTTAATGTACATTGAACCCTTGGTAACGTGGGGCATGGCTGGGGACCTGGCGCACTATATAAGCCACCCCCTCCTCCAGTACAGGGGTTCGCATCTTTGTAACTCACATATACACATACCAGTCGACCGCCTCCGGGCACCGAGACGTAGGGCTCTTACTTCCTCCGAGAAGGGCCTGAACTCGTAAAATACCTTGTGTATAACTCCACCATAGCTAAGGCCTTGCCTCTCCATTCGTACCCCCTACTCGTACTGTCAGACTTAGAACCACGACACACCCCCGACCTCCACACAAAGGTTGACACTCTACAAATACCTCATGCTCTAACTTAGTCACACAACGGTTCACCATACGTGCATGCTGCGGGAATAACTAACCTTAACACAAGTATTTCTCAATTTCATAATAACTCCACTAGCATGACTCTAATATCACTATCCTCATGTCTCAAAACAATTATCAAGCATCCAACATCTCATTCTATTCAATGCACTTGGTGTGCAAATTTTTACTACATTGACATTGGATGTCTATCATGTGAAGACTAGTTTCTTTATCCTAAACACATTACCATGCTGTTTTCATAGACTATAAAATATATATAAGTGAAGCATGAGAGTTCAACAATTTCTACAATATATTATCACCACCGTGCTCTGAAAGATATAAGTGAAGCACTAGCAAAAACTATTCAACTCAAAAGGTATAAGTGAAGCACATAGAGTGTTCTAACAATTTCTAGGCCATATTTACCTCTCTCAAATAGGTGTGTCCAGCAAGGATGATTGTGGCAAACTAACAAGCAAAGACTCAAATTATACAAGACCCTCCAAGCAAAACACATAACATGTTGCGAATAAAAATATAGCTCCAAGTATAGTTACCGATGGATGAAGACGAAAGAGGGGATGCCTTCCCGGGGCACCCCCAAGCTTAGGATTTTGATTATCTTGAATTTACTTGGGGTGCCATGGGCATCCCCAAGCTTAGGCCTTTGCTACTCCTTGTTCCATAGTCCATCAAAGTAATACTCAAAACTTGAAAACTTCACAACACAAAGCTTAGACAAAAATTCTAGTGAGCTCCGTTAGTATAAGAAAGCAAACCACTACTCAAAGGTACAGCAATGAATTCATTCTTTGTTTATATTGGTGTTAAACCTACTGTACTCCAACTTCTCTATGGTTCATATCCTCCAATACTACTCATAGATGCATCGGAATAAGCAAACAACACACGAAAAACAGAATCTGTCAAAGACAAAACAGTCTGTAGTAATCTGCAGGGTTCACATATTTATGGAACTCGAAAAAATTCAAACTAATTTGTTAAATTTGCGCAATTTGTCTACCAATCATCTGCAAAAAGAATCAACTAAAAATCCCGCTCCAGTAAAATTCCACGACTACTTTAGTGAGCGCTAACGATTCTGTTTTTCACAGCAAGATCACATAAACTTCACACAAGTCTTCCCAAAGGTTCTACCTGGCACAAACACTAAAGAAAACATGAAACCACATATAATCAGAGGCTGTATGCAATATTTATTCCCTAACAGCAGCAAAAACAAAAACAAAAAATTGGGTTGCCTCCCAACAAGCGTTGTCATTTTACGCCCCTAGCTAGGCACGATAATTCAATGATGCTCACATAAAGGACAAGGATTGAAGCACAAGGAGAGCATCATAAGACATGTGACAAACACATCTAAGTCTAACATACTTCCTATGCATAGGCATCTTATAGGAAAACAAATTACCAAGACAAGCAGGATCTAGCATATGCAAGGAAGGAGAAAGAAACAATAGCAATCTCAACATAACGAGAGGTAATTTCGTAACATGAAAATTTCTACAACCATATTTCCCTCTATCATAATAATTGCATGTAGGATCATGATCAAATTCAACAAAATAGCTATCACATAACATATTCTCAAAATGATCCACATGCATGCAAAGTTGACACTCATTCAAAATAGTGGGACTAACATAGAACAAAGTCATTGCTTCTCCAAGCCAGCTTTTATAAAAAAAAAACTCATAGGATTGATCAATATCTAAAGTAGTGGGATCAAAAGTTGACATTATTTTAAACCCACTTTCAATATTATGGAAAACATTATTATCAATCTCATATTCATGATGGGGTTTAAATAAATTTTCAAGATCGTAAGAATCATCACCCCAATCATGATCATTGCAACAAGTAGTGGGCATAGCAAAATAAGCATCCCCAAGCTTAGGGTTTTGCATATCATTAGCACAATTGACATTAATAGAATTTACAATAACATCATTGCAATTATGCTTTTTATTTAACAAGCTATCATGAATCACCTTTTCTTTTAATAATTCCTCACATTTTTCAGATTCATAAATTTCAAGCAAAACTCCATAAAGATAATCTAGTGCACGCAGCTCACTAGCAATAGGTTCAACATAATTGGATCTCTTAAAGAGATTAGCAAGTGGATGAGGATCCATAATTTAGCAAGCGAAGATGCAAGCTAATAGAGGGCACATAGCAACACAAGCAAACAAGAGGCAGGCTAACGATAAACACACGGCAAAAGAAAGGCAAATAAAACAGCAAGGGTGAAGTGGGGGAGAGGAAAACGAGAGGAAAAAATGTAATGCGAAGGATAAGAGTTTGTGATAGGTACTTGGTATATGAATTTTGTGTAAGCCTCCCCGGCAACGGCGCCAGAAATTCTTCTTGCTACCTCTTGAGCTTGCTTGTATTCCCTCGAAGAGGAAAGGGAGATGCAACACAGTAGCGTAAGTATTTCCCTCAGTTTTTGAGAACCAAGGTATCGATCCAGTAGGAGACCACGCGCGAGTCCCTCGCACCTGCACAAACAAATAAGAACTTCGCAGCCAACGCGATAAGGGGTTGTCAATCCCTTTACGGTCACTTACGAGAGTGAGATCTGATAGAGATGATAGTTTGTATTTTTTGTATTTTGTTTAATAATATAGCAAATAAAAGCGGTAAAAGTAAAGTAGATGTAGATTGATATGTTGAGAATAGACCCAGGGGCCATAGTTTTCTCTAGTGGCTTCTCTCATGATAGCGATATTCTATGGCGGGTAAACAAATTACTGTCGAGCAATTGATAGAAAAGCGAATAATTATGAGACTATCTAGGCATGATCATTGTATATAGGCATCACGTCCGAGACAAGTAGACCGACTCCTGCCTGCATCTACTACTATTACTCCACACATCGACCGCTATCCAGCATGCATCTAGTGTATTGAGTTCACACAAACAGAGTAATGCCTTAAGCAAGATGACATGATGTAGAGGGATAAACTCAAGCAATATGATGTAAACCCCATCTTTTTATCCTCGATGGAAACAATACAATACGTGCCTTGCTGCCCCTACTGTCACTAGGAAAGGACACCGCAAGATTGAACCCAAAGCCAAGCACTTCTCCCATTGCAAGAACTATAGATCTAGTAGGCCAAACCAAACCAATAATTTGAAGAGACTTGCAAGGATATTATGAGCACACATAAAAAAGTTCAGAGAAGAACCAAATATCTTTCATAGATAAGCTTGATCATAAACTCACAATTCATTGGATCTCGACAAACACACTGCAAAAAGATATTACATCGAATAGATCTCCTCGAAGACCGAGGAGAACTTTGTATTGAGATCCAGAGAGAGAGAAGAAGCCATCTAGATACTAGCTATGGACCCGAAGGTCTGAGGTAAACTACTCACAACTCATGGTGAGGGCGATGATGATGAGGATGAAGGCCTCCGTGATGGATCCCCCTCCGGTGGAGCTCCGGAACAGGATCCAAGATGGGATCTCCACGGGAACAGAAGCTACAACGGTGGAATTAGGGTTTTCTCTCTGTTCACGGAGTTTCTGGGGTACATGGACTTATATAGGAAGAAGGAGGGCACCGGGGGACGCTCGAGTGGGCCTCGAGGCAAGGGGCGCGCCCCCCACCCTCGAGGGCACTCGATGCTCCCCTGACGTGGTTCTCAAGTTCCTCTGGCGTGATTTTCTCCAAAAATATCTCTCGCGAAGGTTTCATTCTGTTTGGACTCCGTTTGATATTCTTTTTCTGCAAAACCCTGAAATAGGCAAAAAACAGCAATCTGGACTGGGCCTTTGGGTTAGTAGGTTAGTCCCAAAAATGATATAAAAGTGAATGATAAAGCCCATTAAACATCCAAGACTTCATAAATAATAGTATGGGACAATCAAAAATTATAGATACGTTGGAGACGTATCAGGGGTGAATATGCGCTTTAAAATAATTACGGTTTAGGCTTGAACAAATGATGAATAAAACTAACGTTTAATTTGTTAAGCACAAAACCTAAAACAACTAGGATCACCTATGTGCACCAACAACTTATGCTAAGCAAGATAAACAACTAAGTGATAGCAAGATATATAACATGAAACACTATGGTTATCAAAAAGTAAAGTGCATAAGTGAAGGGGTCGGGTAAGAGATAACCAAGGCACATGAAGACGATGATGTATCCCGAATGTTCACACCCTTGCGGATGCTAATCTCCGTTTGTAGTGGTGTGGAGGCACAATGCATCCAAAAAATGCCACTAGGCGCAATGCAAGATGTTGTGATTCCACTAAGGGACCCTTAAGGGCGGTCAATGAACCAGCACAATTGGCAACCCTTGGGGGTATCACCGAACCCGTACAAATTTCCCGGGGTACTCTCCATAACTTAATTGGAGTCTCCCGAAGCTTTCCCGAAGCTTTACATGACGTGCACTAGAGATGTGTCTGTATTTCCCCAAAGAGGAAGGGATGATGCAGAATTGCGACGGTAAGTATGTCCCTCAGTTATGAAATCAAGGTTATCGAACCAGTAGGAGAACCACGCAACACTATGTAAACGGTACCTGCACACAAAGAATAAATACTTGCAACCCGACGCGTTAAAGGGGTTGTCAATCCCTTTCGGGTAATGGTGCCAGAAATTGGTAGATTGAAAGATGCAAATAAAAGCAAATAAAACACAGCAAGGTATTTTTGTGTTTTTGATAATATAGATATGAAAATAAAAGTTGCAAATAAAGGAAAAGGCAAATGGCAATGTAGATCTGAAAGCATATGATTGGAAAATAGACCCGGGGCTGTAGATTTCACTAGTGGCTTCTCTCGAGAAAATAGCATGTGGTGGGTAGACAAATTACTGTTGGGCAGTTGATAGAAAAGCAAATAATTATGACGATATCCAAAAAAATGATCATATATATAGGAATCACATCCAAGATTAGTATACCGACTCCTGCCTGCATCTACTACTATTACTCCACACATCGACCGCTATCCAGCATGCATCTAGTGTATTAAGTTCATGAAAAATGGAGTAATGCAATAAGAATGATGACATGATGTAGACAAGATCTATTCATGTAGGAATAGACCCCATCTTTTTATCCTTAATAGCAACGATACATGCATGCCTTGTTGCCCCTTCTGTCACTGGGAAAGGACACCGCGAGATTGAACCTATTACAAAGCACCTCTTCCCATTGCAAGATAAACAGATCAAGTTGGCCAAACAAAACCCAAATATCGGAGAAGAAATACGAGGCTACAATAATCAAGAATGGATATTAAATCAAGGCAAATCTGACCATAAACTCACAATTAATCGGATCCCAGCAAACACACCGCAAAAAGTCATTACATAAAATAGATCTCCAAGACCATTGTACTGAGATACAAAGAGAGAAGAAGCCATCTAGCTAATTCCTACGGACCCGTAGGTCTATGGTAAACTACTCACGCATCATCGGAGAGGCGCCAATGAGGATAATGAACCCCTCTGTGATCGTGTTCCCCTCCGGTGGAGTGTCAGAAAAGGGCTCTAGATTGGATCTCATGGTTATGGAACTTGCGGCGGCTGGAATAAAATTTTGTCGACTCCTCTAGGGTTTCTGGAATATTGGAGTATTTATAGAGCGAAGAGGCGGTGTGGGAGGCCACCGAGGTGGGCACAACCCACCTGGGCGCGCCTGGGGGGGCCAGGCGCACCCTGGTGGGTTGTGCTCCCCTCAGGGCACCCCCCAGGTGCTTCTCTGGCCCACTGGATGTCTTCTGGTCCAAAAAAACCACAAAAAGTTTCGCTGCATTTGGACTCCGTTTGGTATTGTTTTTCCGCGATGTAAAAATAAGCAAAAAAACAACAACTGGCACTGGGCACTATGTGAATAGGTTAGTCCTAAAAAGTGATATAAAATGATTGTAAAACATCCAAGAATGATAATATAACAGCATGGAACAATCAAAAATTATAGATACGTTGGAGACGTATCATTACACCACAATGATTGAGCTTCGATAACACCAAACGTCTAGGGCACTGAAGCACCCAAGAGGAACAAGCTCTAGGGTGCCCAAACACCCAAGAGTAATACGCTTCTCAACTTTCACTTCCACGTATCACCTTGAAGAACTCAAACATATGCACCAAATGCAATGGCAAGGGCACACAGAGTGCCCAAGTCATTCTCTCCCAAATCCCACCACAACAACTAATGCTATGAAGGAAACTGAGAGGAAGAACAAGGAGAACACAAAGAAATCCAAGATCTAGATCCATGGAGTTCCCCTAACTTGGAGGAGAGATGTATTGATGGAAATATGGATCTAGATCTCCTCTTTTTCCCTCAAAAACAAGGAAGAATCATGGGAGGAATAGAGAGAAGGTGAGGCTTATGGAGGTCAACAATGGAGGAAAAATATTAGCCAAAGTCATTGGGGGAAATGGGGAAGAAGGCCCCCTTGTATAGTGCCCCCATGAATCTAATTGTTATGCACTCTACACGTGCTCAAGTGGTACTACCGATTAGAGCGGTAGTTCTAGCCATTGCTTGTGAGTAGAACAAGTACTGGAGTGGTAATGTCGCCAGAGCGGTACTACCGTCCATCAAAAGTGGTACTAGCGCTACTGATCTTAGGTACAGGAGAACAACTGTGTTGGAGCGGCGCAAGGGCGGAAGTACCATAGGAAGCGGCAATACCGTTTAACATCAGCTCAACAACCGCTCAAGTGAAAAGGGCAACACATAGGATAAAATAAGCAGTAGTCGACAGCAAAAGTAGGGGTAGTGGTAGTGGTAGCTCACAACGTGAAGCAGCGCGGTACTACCACCTAGGAACTCAGAAACTGCCCAAGCACATCACATGAATGCAATAAGACCAAAACTTCCATAACTTATGCATATGAACTCTGATTTAGATTAAGTCAAACTTCATAGAAAGCTAATGACATGAGTTATCAAATATGCCTATGATATAGATGTATGAAACCTCCATCGGTGAAGAAATGACAAAACTCCAATCATCAAAAACATAATAGATGATGCATAAGAAATCTATTTTCGATGAAGTCGAGCTTGTCATATGAAGATGGCCACAAGCTCCAAACCTCACACAGAGAAAAGCCAAACAAGAACCAAGAAAGATGATGCCAAGTATGCAATGGTATGATCTCTCTACTCACTCGAGAGCCCTCCCCCCTTGATAGTACGGAAAATCAATCCTATAACTCGGTCTCCCAACAAACACCACGAGATTGGTAAAATAGAACACCCGGGGACAAACCTTTGTCTTGCGCACAATCCACTTGAGCTAGATGATGACGATCTTGACCTTCTCAAGTTGGACCACCTTTCTTGATTGCGCTGGCTCGATGAAGACTAGTAGATTGCCCCCCATACTCCACTATGGGTGAGTCACTCTTCGGCACATCTTCTCAAGTCCATTGTCACCACAATGGACGGCAAGCTTCAAGCATGTGATCTCTTCGTGATCCTCCATTTGCACTTGCACACCGCATCCTTGATGAAGATCATCACTTGATGTCATCCTCCATGGTTTATATGATATGTTCCTTTTGATGCACTCCCATGAAAACACACATAACCCCACAAAGAAACCTCACAAAGATCATGGGTTAGTACGCAAAGCGCAATGGACAATGCTTACCATATCATGGGATCACTTGATACCGCTTGGTATATCTTCTACGCTTTGTGTGTTGATCAACTTGATTCACACTTTGACTTAGTCTTGATCAACCTTGTATCATATCTTCTCTCTTCACACAGATGGTGTATTGAAGGTAAAGATGAATGTTCACGCAATCTTCTTCTTCAAGACATGCTTGCAATATATGCTCAACTTTCACATGACCAATCTTCTTGCAATATATGCTCAACTCTCACATCACCAATCTTTGGATAAATCCTTGAATAGCACCTTAGTCGACACATACTCTTCTTCTAATAACCTTGCAACCAACAAATGATCTTCAAGGAAAGCCTATGAACAAACCTTTCAAAATAACTCAAGGCAACCATTAGTTCATATGGATTGTCATCAATTACCAAAACCAAACATGGGGCACCATGCTCTTTCACAACTCATGTCCCCTCACCGTTTGGTACTATTCGTTTGTTTCCGCACTTCACCTCATTTGTACTCTCATCCTAGGACGCGCCACTGCTTGCTTGCTTCCCTTAACTATGTGACACATTGCCCGCTCAAGTCTCGGCCAGTTCAAGCCTCCGTCCACCTCGTTGTCATCGGTGAGCTCCTGAGGCTTGACCAAATGTACTACTTTTTATACAATTGAAGCATTCAATAACTGGTTCACTACTGACGGCAAGTTAACATCTGGTTCACATCATTAGGGTATAGCTGAAGTCCTTGATGTTGCTTGTCTCTATACAAATCATGCCATTGGCGATTCATGCTTGTATATTGTGATTGGATTATTTATGTTCCTTTTTGTCAAATATTGTATGACACCTGAATTTCTTTTCGGGTGTGTACACACCCTCCATTTATTTACATGTCTCTCACTGTGTATGTCTGTTGGACGTACAATGGCAAGGTATGTGCCCTTCTCATGGTTGTGTCGATGGTAGACTATGAGGATGACAAGGTGTTTGCCCTTCTCATAGTTGTGTCAATACTAGACTATGAGGAGAGACATAGGCAAAATTACCGTACTTGCACTCTTGGCATGTGATCGTGCTCGCCGCCACGACATATACGAACACTTATGCGAGCTCATAGGGCAATGGAAATCGTTGAAATAGACAAAAAAATGACGACCTAAGTGAAGAAAGATGATCCATTGCGTAATTTTTTTTTGAGACAAGCGTAATTGAGCCACCCAATCCGCTCCATTAGTGCTTGGGCCTTATTCATTAGCCGCAAGCATCATACAACCACCCTATTTCTCATCTTTCTTGGGCCAGCCAACAACGGCTGGCCCAACCAAACGCCAACCCCATGCGTTCTAATGGGCCAGCCCATAGTAGCATGTACCTTGGCCAACCTTCTTCGAATCTTTTTTTATCTTTTCTACGTTTCTTTGCAAACAATTTGGTTTCTTCTAGCTTCCCCCTTTTTGTTTTTCTTGTTCTTTTCCTCTTTTCCTTTTCCCTTTTATCTTTCTTATTTAAAATGTGTCCCATATTTTTAAATTCACAAAAAACTTAAATTCACCATTTACAAAAATGAATACTTTTAGAACGTGAATATATTTTTTTAAATTCGTGAACATTTCTGGCAATCATAACATTTTCTAGATTCATGATTTTTTTGAATTCTTGAACATTTTTATTCGCCAATTTTTTGAAAGTATGGACATTTTTTGAATTAACATGCAATTTTTTGGACCGCAAACATTTATTTACATTCTGAATATTTTTCAAATTCGTGATCATTTTTTAATTTGTGAAAACTTTTGAAATCACGACCAAATTTTCAATTCTTGAACATTTTTGGTATCCATGACTTTTTAAAATCATGAGCATCTTTCATATTTGGGAACATTTTTTAAATGACAAACATTTGTAAAGGAACGGACATTTTTTAAATTCACGAAAAATAAAATATGTGATTTTTTTAGATCACAAACATTTTAAAAATTGTGTTTTATTAATCCATTTACTTTTTGAAAAAACAAATGAATACTATTTGAATTCACAAACATGTTTTGAAACCACAAATGTTTTTTAAATTCACGAACATTTTTCAAATCTATGACATACATACATCAAGTTTTAATATTGTGCACTAAGGGCAACTCCAATGCCGGCTCCTAAACGGACACCACAAATGTCATTTTTCTTGTCCGGATGTGGTCCACGAACATGACGCCTGAGGCAGCCATCCAAGGCTTATTCACAACTTAATCCTCATATGTCTGGTTGGAAGAAGAGATAGAAGAGAGGGGCCATGCATGCGGTTGCTTTTGGTTGGATATTGTGTGTGGTGTTTGGTTGAGAGGAGAGAGGTGAGGGGGCACCATGCAAGTGGAGAGGGAGAAAAGAGAGGAGAACCACGGTGTTGCTTTTTGTTTTGTTCAAGTGGATGTTCTGACTCCCCGCATAGCTCACCCAAGTTACTTCCAGATTGCGAGGAAACAGGCATCCGAACCGCTCCACGCACCGATAGGGGTCCCTATTGGATAATGAACGTTGATAAAAGTGGTCCAGATACCATAGTCTGAACATATACATGAGCTTTATGTGTCTTCTTTGGAGATGCCCTAATACATATGAACAATATTAGTTCTAATTGAGTTTAATATGTACTTGTATACTAATGAAGATTTTCCCTCTTTTTTTTAAAGAACCATCGGGCTTTATTCATCAATAAAATTCATAGGAATACAAATAATGTCAGGTAAAGCCGCTAGCCAAACATGATGCCCGATGGGTAAGAAGATTTTACGAGAGCATGAACCTCTCCATTGTTATCTCGTCCTTCATGGCCAAAAGACACCTCCCAAAAAGAGCAACGACAGTGATCAATCTCGTGAAGGATAGCAGTGTAATGACTTTAAGCATGTATGTTAATGTTGGTGATGATTTATAGACAGTATGAGGCCACATGAATTGATGCTTGATGAAGATCCAAGGTGAGAAGCTTTTCCGAGGGACGGCCGATCAATTTTCCAAGGAAGCACCGACATTGGCTCACCTAGAGAACGAACGAGCAGCTAATGGGCCGGCCCACAATGCACATTTGCCCTGCACATTTCTTCACATTCTGTCACCTAGGTCGTGGATATAGGGGGTCTCGGAGGGGAGGTTCTACATGTCGCTCGTTGCCGCAGCTAGCGCGGCTTCCCGGGGGCATCCCCTCGATTGGGCCGATCAGTTTGCAGTTTCCACTGTGAAAATTCACAAAAAACAAGAGAGCGCACAAGTGATCAAACACGAGACCTCCTGATAGTGAGCGCACGTTGCTAGCAACTTGAGTTGATGTGGTTTGATAATTAATAAGCAGCGCACAACATTAATAAATATCATCAGCAACAAATTTGAGACATTATTTGAAACTTCACATGCATTTTTTAAATGCAAACCTTTTTCTAAACTGTCAATAATTTTTCAAAAACAAAAACGTATTTTTTTATAAATTTTTTTCAAAAATGGGAACATTTTTTGGTAATTTTCATTTTTTTAGAAAATATTTTGCAAACAGGACCATTTTGAATATTTGAATCCTTGTGTAATTTTAAACAAAACTTGAAAATGAGAACATTTTTTTAAATAGGAACATTTTTTGAAACTCCAAACAAAATTCGGAAGCTTGAATTTTTTTTGGATCTATGAACAAATATTGGAAATGGGAACATTTTCTGAAATTCAAACTTTATTTGAAACACGAACGGTTAAAACACAAACAATCTTTCAATTTGTGAACAGATTTTGAAAATAGGAACATTTTTCGATTTTTTTCTAAAATTAAAAAATTCTGAATAATTTTTGAGAATTTGGAATAAAGTTAATTTTTATAAATTCTGTGAAAATAAGAATGTAGTTTGTTTGTTAAGTTGTAATTTTTTAAATAGAGAAAGCCTTTATTTTGAAGATTTGACTTTTATTGGAAAGTATGAGTTTATGAAAAATAAATAAGGGAAAGAAGCAGAAATAATAATAATATATAAAACCTGAAAAAATGGAAACTAGAAAAGAAAACTAAGAAAAATAGAAACAAGTATAGACCGGTTCGAGGAACCTTCCAGAAGGTTGCGAAAGGTCAACTATATGATGTAGAAGGAATTCGGTCTCGCAGGCCACCGCGACTACATGAGAATATCACATAATTTCTGTAACGGGATATCACATAAATTAGTTATCAAATTCTTGTGAAATATGGTGTCCAATTGCTTTCGTTAAGTTACCCTAGAAAAAGGGCATTACTACGTGTTGGTTGGTTGACGCGCCGGTCAGATCAGCCACCTCCAGAGTCGTTGGATCCATCACAACACAACGGTCCTGGTCACGTCGTCCAGCTGACGGGGGGTACGTAACATGAGCCATTTTGCGCTCGGAGGTTTGCGACCAAACCTTTGCATACATGAGCCATGTCGGTACCGCAATAATATACCCTCTGTCAACAAATTTGCCTCCACAACACCATTTCATAGCTTGATGGTGCCCTCCACAACATGGCTCGCGACATATGGGATGTTACGGCGGTTCACAACATAGCGATGTTGCGGTGGGCTCATGCAGCCGGTCACCGGTGGTTGATGTTGCTTGGCTTGTTCTCAGGCGGACAACTGCCTCGTGCCGCGCAACCGAGTTTGCAACGGTTCTCGGCGCCACACGCAGAAGAGACCGAGGTGCTGGACGATGTTGGCTTGCAACAAATGTGGTTGGAGAGGAGGGTACATGCAAAGGAAGGGGGGAGCCAGCGTCGGTGAGATCTAGGCTATGACGATGGAAAAAGTGGGAGTAATATCTCGTGCCGCTCGAGGAAAAGGGAATAAGGAAGAAGGGGGAAGGTTGTGTGTGGGCCCCACGAGGACACGCGCCGTGTATGGGAGGCGGTCGAGAAGCCTGAAAGGTCACTCGGACGTGGGAGAGTGTTTCTCACAAAAGAAAAGAGATGTGTTAGTTTAGTCAAGACTACATAAGTGGTGATGACCATCTAAATTAAGCAACGGTCCTATAAAAGTAATGTAAATTAGGTAGATGAAAATGGATGGTTCAGTAATTTGATGTTTTGGTTCATTAAAAGGGAGTTTAATAATTTTTTTGATGATGATATTGTCAATCAGTTTCATGTCATGAAATTTCATAACGGACTTTATGTAGGTCTTGTTTGTATTTGGAATGGATTACTTCGTTGTCACAACTCACGGGTGAGTATATATTTCAGTCTAAAAATATATAATTTACCAATCTACTCCCTCCGTTCGGAAATACTTGTCATCAAAATGAATAAAAAGTGATGTATCTAGATGTATTTTTAGTTTTAGATACATCTCTTTTCGTCCATTTTGATGACGAGTATTTTCGGACGGAGGGAGTATATTTTTGTTACTTGTACATTTTCTAAAAAGCCCGTACATTTTCTATGGGTTATGCACATGGGGGTGTGGCTGAACATTGGTAATTGAACTTCTGTGTGAGTCGTCCAAATTTTGCTTGTCCGGCTAGTTCTTTGCGAGTTATTTTATTACTGTATGTCGAGTTTGTTTACATGTACTTTTCCTTTGTCTACATGGCTACCATTTTGCGAGTTACTTCCTCCGTCCGGAAATACTTGTCATCAAAATGAATAAAAGAGAATGTATCTAGATGAATTTTAGTTCTAGATACATCTCTTTTTATCCATTTTGATGATAAGTATTTCTAGATACATCCTCTTTTATTCATTTTGATGACAAGTATTTTCGGACGGAGGGAGTATTTTGTTACCGTATGTAGAATTTATTTACACGCACTTTTTTTTGGTTATGTGGCTAGTTTTTGCGAGTTACTGTACTTATTTTGTTGGCGTTTGTTTACATGGCACTCACATGACTCTTATCCAAATGTATGTTTCTTGTGTTTTTCTTTTCTTTTTTGAACATCGCTTTGTTCTACCAAGAACCACAAGAGGGGAGCGACGCGTCGGAGCAAAGGGATATACCGGAGAGAGGACACGCGTCTAGTCTAGCGTATATCTCCGGACAGGCGTGCGTACTACGGCGCAGCTTGCCTCGTCCTGTGACTGGGATCGAAATCGAGCATGAGGGGACGTGTCGGCGCAAGGCGTCGCTAGCCGAGGGCGAGTTTGTGTCATTGTTGTCTGTCCCCCAGTTCCGCAATGGGCCACGCAACAAGTGGTGGCGGTGGCGATGGTGCGCCCGGCAGTGCCGTTTCCTCCCGTTGCCCACGTCCTCCTTTCTTCTTGTTTCGCGTGAGCTGCGGCCTGCGGCGGAACCAGAGGCCAATCCCGTCTAACTTTTTTTTTTCCGGGTAAATCAGAGAGCGTTTTTATTCAACAAAGGAGTTTTCTCGGCAGTCAGCGAGAAGGCTGCTTACCAAGAAACTAGGAGTCTCGTCAAGCCAACAGTCGGTCACATTCAAGGTGCATGCATGTTTTGCACAGAGATGCGCCGGCAAGTTTGCTGACTTGGGTACATGTTGAATCTCAAAAACATAAAAATCAAAGGCTAGCTCTCCTATTTCATCTAAGATAGGAGCCACAATCGAGCGTGAGTTGTGGCGAGTGTTTCAGAGTTGCACCAACTCCTGGCAGTCTGTCTCCATTATCACATGCGAAAGTCCTCGAAGTTTTGCAAATAAGACTCCCTCTCGCATCGATATAGCTTCCATTAGTAGTGGATCTGAGATGTCACCGAACGGCTTGCACCAAGCTCCCAATAGCGCGGATGCGGATCGGGCTATGCCGTCCGCCCCTCCTCTACCTTCCGCTACATTAAGTGCCCCATCCGTCGTGATCTTCACCATACCTGGCTCGGGCGGCCTCCAGCCATGTCCTGGTAGCAGGCTGGGAGCATTCCTAGGCAGTTCCAACAGAGAAAAAAAAATCTCCAGCCACAAGTCATTTGTTGGTCTGGTAGTTTTTTTCTCCGGAAACCGAGGAGCCTCCGCTGAGGCGATTAGGGTTTCGCGTAGCACGGCGGCGTCCGCCTAATCTCGATCGGCGGGGCGCGTGGTCAGCCGGGCAAGATGTCCTCGTCGGGCGCCGGCAGGGCCGCGCCGGGGGGGGGGGGG
>LR738711.1:919779143-919862184 GCA_902687465.1 Secale cereale | reverse complement strand
GGGTCTAATCCCACGCCCGGACGGATAGAGAATCAAGGAGAGAAGGCGCAGGCGACACCATGATCGTCGGGCGTGGCTACGGCTCAATTGGAGGAGGCCCTTGGAAAACTAGGGATCACCGATGAGGAGGCTACGCCTCTAGTTATTGGTGATCGGGAAGATGAAGCTCCAGCGAAGTGGCTACTTGCAGGGAAAGTTCTGAATCGCAATCTACTCCATATCCAGACCATAAGCAATGCCCTACGTCCAGCTTGGGGAAACCCTAGAGGGTTGAAGTTCACGTCCATGGGAGATAACATGTTCGTGGCTGTGTTTGAATCAAAGAGAGACAGAGATGGGATCTAGGATGGATCGTCGTGGCATGTGAGCAAGAACGGGGTCATCCTTGCTGATTTTCAGGAGTGTATGAGGCCGGATGAGGTGAGTTTTGACCGGCTACAACTATGGGCACGGGTCATCAATCTCCCCTACAATCTCAGAGATGATGTATGGGGTAAAGAAATCGCCAAGAAGATTGATAAGAACGCAACCTCAGTGCAGTTTGATCACACTGGTGGTTATCTGCGCGCGAGAGTCACCATTAATGTGAGTAAACCTCTTAGGAGGTGGATTCTAATTGAGTCGGCCAGGAGGAAAAAGCAAGACCTGTATGAGATACAATATGAAAATGTGCCGCACTTTTTTTTCTCCTATGGCCGCTTGGGACACTCTGAGCTCTTTTGCCCTACTCCGGGTAAGAGAGACAAGAACGAAGATCTTCCCTTTGGGGCAAGCCTGCGTGCTCTGGAAGAGAGGAGAAAAGATTTCTCTGGCGTCAGTGCAAAGAGAGAGTATGCTTCAGCTAACACCGGCAAAAGAGAATAAAAAAACTCTAGCAATGTTGCTACGGGCAAGACTACTGCCGAGGTTACCTCACCAATTAAAACCCGTTTACCAAAGAGGAAGGAGGTGCCTACGCAGGAATACCAAAGAGTGAACCGGCCACCACTGTTGTTGAAATCAGCTACGGAACATGAAGGTGCGGAGGGAAACTCGCTCAATAGTGAGGATGGTTCAGATGGCCGGAGTGAAGAGGACAAAATCAGGAAGAAGAAGAAGCCAACACCAGAAAATTCGGCAGAGGTTGCGAGGTAGCCCTGCCCGTCTAAATGAATTGTATGAGCTGGAACTGCCGGGGGGGGGCTTGGGAACCCCGAGGCAGTTCGCGGGCTTCGCAACATAGTGAAGCAAGAAGGTCTTGCCCTTTTATTTGTAATGGAAACTAAAATAAGGGCGAAGAGAGTGGAAAACTTGAAGCTCACGTTGGAGTTTGCGGGTTGTTTCGCAGTCGATAGTGACGGTCTGAGTGGCGGTGTTGGACTGTTATGGTCGAAGGAAGTTTCAGTTGAGTTGAAAAACTATAGTCTGAGTCACATTGATGTCTTAGTCAAGAAGGAGGGACAAGTTTCTCGGCAATGGAGATTTACAGGTTTCTATGGAGCCCCGAGAGCAGAGAATCGGCATCATAGCCGGCGCTTCATGAGAACTCTTTATGCGATCCAACATCGAGCTTGGATTTGCGTCAATGATTTTAATGAGACCTTGTATGGGTCCGAGCACTTCAGCCGGGTGGCACGGCCGGAGTGGCATATGCGAGCCTTCCACAAGGTGGTTGAAGATTGTGCCCTACAGGACCTGGGGTGGACTGGTATGGAATTCACATGGGATAATAGACAGCAAGGGATAGCGAACGTGAAAGCACGTCTCGATCGTGCACTCGCAAATGAGGATTTTGTTCAATCTTTTTGCCCATACACGAGTTAGACATGTCAGCTCAATAGAGTCTGATCATTGTTTTCTTGTAATTAAACTTAGTGAGCATCAACATATGAATCAGAAAGGGATGAAACAATTACGTTACGAGAATGTATGGCAGTCTCATGCACACTATGATGAGCTTGTGAGTGAATCATGGAAGAGGTTTGATACGTCTCCAACGTATCTATAATTTTTGATTGTTCCATGCTATTATATTATCCTTCTAGGATGTTTTATGTGCTTTATTATACACTTTTATATGATTTTTGGGACTAGCCTATTAACCTAGAGCCTAGTGCCAGTTTTTGTTTTTTTCCTTGTTTTTGAGTTTTACAGAAAAGGAATACCAAACGGAGTCCAATTGACGAGCCAATTTTTGATGATTTTTTCTGGACCAAAAGAAGCCCCCGAAGTAAAAGAGTTGGGCCAGGAGAGTCACGGGCTGCCCACGAGGGTGGGGGGCGCACCCACCCCAAGTGGCGGCGCCCCCTATCTCGTGGACAGCGCGGAGCCCCCCCCCCCTCCCCTGACGTGAGACCTACGCCAAAAATTCCTATAAATACTGAAACCTCCGAAAAATAACCTAGATCGGGAGTTCCGCCGCCGAAAGCCTCTATTGCTACCGAAAACTAATCTAGACCCGTTCTGGCACCCTGCCGGAGGGGGGAATCCCTCTCCGGTGGCCATCTTCATCATCCCGGCGCTCTCCATGACGAGGAGGGAGTAGTCCACCCTCAGGGCTGAGGGTATGTACCAGTAGCTATGTGTTTGGTCTCTCTCTCTCTCTCTCTCGTGTTCTTGAGATGGCACGATCTTGATGTATCGCGAGCTTTGCTATTATAGTTGGATCTTATGATGTTTCTCCCCCTCTACTCTCTTGTGATGAATTGAGTGTTCCCTTTGAAATTATCTTATCGGATTGAGTCTTTAAGTATTTGAGAACACTTGATGTATGTCTTGCGTGGGATACTAATACGTCTCCAACGCATCTATAATTTTTTATTGTTCCATGCTATTATATTATCCTTCTAGGATGTTTTATGGGCTTTTATATACACTTTTATATGATTTTCGGGACGAACCTATTAACCTAGAGCCCAGTGCCAGTTTCTGTTTTTTCCTTGTTTTTTGAGTTTTATAGAAAAGGAATACCAAACAGAGTCCAATTGACGTGCCAATTTTTGATGATTTTTTCTGGACAAAAAGAAGTCCCCGAAGTAAAAGAGTTGGGCCAGGAGAGCCATGGGCTGCCCACGAGGGTGGGGGGCACGCCCACCCCAAGTGGTGGCGCCCCCCTATCTCGTGGACAGCCCGGAGACCCCCCTGACGTGAGGCCTACGCCAAAAATTCCTATAAATACTGAAACCTCCGGAAAATAACCTAGATCGGGAGTTTCGCCGCCGAAAGCCTCTGTTTCCACCGAAAAGCAATCTAGACCCGTTCTGGCACCCTGTCGGAGGGGGAAAATCCCTCTCCGGTGGCTATCTTCAGCATCTCGATGCTCTCCATGACGAGGGGGGAGTAGTTCACCCTCGGGGCTGAGGGTATGTACCAGTAGCTATGTGTTTGATCTCTCTCTCTCTTGTGTTCTTGAGATGGCACGATCTTGATGTATCGCGAGCTTTGCTATTATAGTTGGATCTTATGATGTTTCTCCCCTCTACTCTCTTGTAATGGATTGAGTTTTTTCTTTGAAGTTATCTTATCGGATTGAGTCTTTAAGGATTTGAGAACACTTGATGTATGTCTTGCATGGGATACCCGTGGTGACAATGGGGTATTCTATTGATTCACTTGATATATGTTTTAGTGATCAACTTGCGGGTTCCGTGACCTTGGGAAACTATGCATAGGGGTTGGCACACGTTTTCGTCTTGACTCTCCGGTAGAAACTTTGGGGCACTCTTTGAAGTTCTTTGTGTTGGTTGAATAGATGAATATGAGATTGTGTGATGCATATCGTATAATCATGCCCACTGATACTTGAGGTGTCAATGGAGTATCTAGGTGACATTAGGGTTTTGGTTGATTTGTGTCTTAAGGTGTTATTCTAGTACGAACTCTATGATAGATCGAACGAAAAGAATAGCTTCGTGTTATTTTACTACAGACTCTTGAATAGACCAATCAGAAAGAATAACTTTGAGGTGGTTTCGTACCCTACCATAATCTCTTCGTTTGTTCTCCGCTATTAGTTACTTTGGAGTGACTCTTTGTTGCATGTTGAGGGATAGTTATATGATCCAGCTATGTTATTATTGTTGAGAGAACTTGCACTAGTGAAAGTATGAACCCTAGGCCTTGTTTCCTATCATTGCCACACTGTTTATGCTCACGTTTACCACTTGCTACCTTGCTATTTTTATATTTTCAGATTACAAAAATCCATATCTACCATCCATATTGCACTTGTATCATCATCTCTTCGCCGAACTAGTGCACCTATACAATTTACCATTGTATTGGGTGTGTTGGGTGTTGGGGAACGTAGCAGAATTCAAAAAATTTCTACGCTTTCACCAAGATCAATCTTAGGAGACATCTAGCAACGAGCATATTAGAGTGCATCTACATACCCTTTTGTAGATCGCGAGCGGAAGCTTTCGAAGAAGCGTGGATGAAGTATTCGTACTCTTCGCATTCTTCGTCACCGATGATCTAGCGCCGAACGGACGGCACCTCCGCGTTCAACACACGTCCGGTACAGCAACGTCACCTCCTTCTTGATCCAGCAAGGGGGGAGGAGAGGTCGTCGGAGATCCCGCAGCACGACGGCGTGGTGATGGATGCAGCGGGAAATCCTGCAGGGCTTCGCCGGTGCCCTGCGTGAAGAGTATGAGGTGTGACGGGAGGGGGAGAGGCGCCAGAGACTTAGGGTGCGGCTGCCCTCTCCCCCCCCCACTATATATAGGGGCCAGGGGGGGCGCCGGCCCTGGCAGATCCCATCTGCAGGGTGGGGCGGCGGCCAGGGAGGCAAACTTGCCCCCCAAGGCAAGGGGGCGCCCCCCTCCCCTAGGGTTTCAACCCTAGGCGCATGGAGGGGGGCAAGTGGTGCGCTGATACGTCCAAAACGTATCTATAATTTCTGCTTGCTCCATGCCTCTTTTGTGTGATATTGCTATGATATTTATACATTTCCATACACTTTTGATCATATTTGGACTAACTTATTAACTCAGTGCACCCCAGTGCCAGTTTCTGTTTTCTGCTGTTTTTGTATTTCAGGTTTTCCCATTACGTAAACTGCCAGAAAAATCCCGGAAAAATTATATAAAAAATCAGCGTTCCGGAAGCTTCCTTGCGGCCAAAGTAGGGCTGGAGGGGGGCCACCAGGGCTCCAGGCGCCCTGGTGGCGCGGCCCCCCTCCTGGCCGCGCCGGGGGGGCGCCTGGGCCCCCCAGGTCTCCGCTGATGCCCCCCTTTGGCATATATTTACACCGCGTCCCGAAACCCTCGAGGACGGAACCCTTTTTCGCGTTCTCATCTCTGTTCCGCCGCCGCCGCGCTTCCAAGATCGGGAGCACCAGGAGAACTCTTCCGGCACCCTGCCGGAGGGGAGGATCACCACCGGGAGCCTCTCCACCACCATGGACGCCTCCCGGATGAGTTGTGAGTAGTCTCCCTTGGACCATGGGTCCATGACCAGTAGCTATGTATGTTCTCCTCCCCTCTTTGTTCTTCACTAATTAGACCTCGTGAGCTGCCCTACATGATCGAGGCACATATGTAATCCTTATGCTGTTGCTATGTTGAGTTTGCTGGGATCCGATGGATTGTGAGATTATGTTCAGATTGTGTGTGAGTAATATATTTGATTTACCTCTTTTATATTTATGTTCTTGAGTAATTCTTGCATGTTCTCCGTTGCTGTTTATTGCTTTGGCCAAGTAGTAGGTAGTAACTCCAAGAGGGAACGTTATGCTTGATTGTGGGTTCATGCCCCTCGATGACTAGTTTGAGTGACAGAAACATGAGTCTAGGGGATGTGCTGTTGCCACAAGGGGGAAAACAACGGTGCTTGTACTCGCGGGTGCAAGGATTGTTTACTTTACGCAAAGTTCTTTTAATGCAGTTGTGTGTTGCTTTGAGTTTACACTATGGGTGGGACTCGCAACTTAATACCAGCGAGATGTTCTGGATAGATATCTCAAGGTGGATGATTAGTAGTAGATGCAGATGGATTTCGGTCTACTTGCCTTGGCGTACCGCCCATGCTTTGAACCTCTACCTTTCTTGCAACATAGTTAGCATTGGTTTGCGCACATAATTCTGTCAATTGCCCAGCTGTAATTCGTTCACCTCACATAGCTGTTTTATCGTCTTTTGGGAGAGAGACATCACTAGTGAACATCATGGGACTCCGGTCCATATTACCATCATTGATCACATCCGCTATTTACTTTCCGCTTTTTACTTACTATTGCAGCAATACCTATCACTATTATCACTTGCGTTTGATCCTTTGTAAACGACAAGGCCGGAGGGATTGACAGCCTCTCTGTACTCGTTGGGAGCAAAGTTATTTGTATCTGTGTGCAGGTCCACGTTGATTGCTAATATCTGGCGCCGTTAGCAGTTGACACCTTCTTGTTGAAACTGGGACTCTCAGGGAAATCGATCCTTGGTGTCTTTGCCAAGGGAAAACTTCCGCTACACTGCATCTCAAACCTTCCACTTGGGGTAACCAACGAGGGGCGAGAAGCCATCAAGCAAAGTTTTCTGGCGCCGTTGCCGGGGACTCCACTCTTCAAGATAGGGGAGTTGCACGCTATCTTTTATCTTTGCTTTTTAGTCTTGTTAGTTTACCTTTCAGTTTTCTTTATGTCTTTTCACTAGTTTTGCTTAATGGAAAACAACAAAAATATGAGAGAGCTTTATAAGCTCTACCTAGCTTTGGGACATGATGTGTTTGAAGAGAAAATTAAAAAACCTATGGAACTTTATTATTTGCATAACAATCATGATGGTGGTGATGTTATTAGTATGCTTTCTTTGAATATCAATATTGCTAATGACATGGAAAGCTCTAAGCTTGGGGATGACACGTTTGATGAACATGATATTTTTAGTCCCCCAACTTTTGAAGAGAAAATTTACTTTGATAATACTTTGCTTCCTATATATGATTACAATGATGAATATGATGTTTTCAGTCCACCTACTATTGAGGATAAAATTTATTATGATTATGATATGCCTCCTAAATACAATGATTACCATGATGGTTATGATTGCTTTACTCTCACTATTCCTAATAAGAAAGATTTTGCTTATATGAAGAGTAATGATACCTTTTTGCATGTGGATCATGGTAACAATGCCTTATGTGATAGTTATATTGTTGAGTTCATCCATGATGCCACTGAAATTTATAATGAGAGAGGGAGACTTGGTTCTAAATATTTTAATAATAAGAAGTTTCCTGTCTTTATGGTGAATATTTTGAAGTTATGCTTGTTTTGCCTTCCTATGCTAGTTGCTTTGTGCTTCAATGAATTATTCTATTGCAATATTCCTATGCATAGTAAGCATGTTAGGCTTAAATGTGTTTGGTTTTTCGCGATCTCATCTCTGTTCCGCCGCCGCCGCGCTTCCAAGATCGGGAGCACCAGGAGAACTCTTCCCGGCACCCTGCCGGAGGGGAGGATCACCACCGGGAGCCTCTCCACCACCATGGACGCCTCCCGAATGAGTTGTGAGTAGTCTCCCTTGGACCATGGGTCCATGACCAGTAGCTATGTGATGTTCTCCTCCCCTTCTTGTGCTTCACTAATTAGACCTCGTGAGCTGCCCTACATGATCGAGGCACATATGTAATCCTTATGCTGTTGCTATGTTGAGTTTGCTGGGATCCGATGGATTGTGAGATTATGTTCAGATTGTGTTTGAGTAATATATTTGATTTACCTCTTTTATATTTATGTTCGTAAGTAATTCTTGCATGTTCTCCGTTGCTATTTATTGCTTTGGCCAAGTAGTAGGTAGTGACTCCAAGAGGGAACATTATGCTTGATTGTGGGTTCATGCCCCTCGATGACTAGCTTGAGTGACAGAAACATGAGTCTAGGGGATGTGCTGTTGCCACAAGGGGGAAAACAACGGTGCTTGTACTCGCGGGTGCAAGGATTGTTTACTTTACGCAAAGTTCTTTTAATGCAGTTGTCTGTTGCTTTGAGTTTACACTATGGGTGGGACTCGCAACTTAATACCAGCGAGATGTTCTGGATAGATATCTCAAGGTGGATGATTAGTAGTAGATGCAGATGGATTTCGGTCTACTTACCTTGGCGTACTGCCCATGCTTTTGAGCCTCAACCTTTCTTGCAGCATAGTTAGCATTGGTTTGCGCACATAATTCTGTCAATTGCCCAGCTGTAATTCGTTTACCTCACATAGCTGTTTTATCGTCTTTTGGGAGAGAGACATCACTAGTGAACATCATGGGACCCCGGTCCATATTACCATCATCGATCACATCCGCTATTTACTTTCTGCTTTTACTTACTAGTTGCAATTATGCCTATCACTATTATCTTTTGCGTTTGATCCTTTGTAAACGACAAGGCCGGAGGGATTGACAACCTCTCTGTACTCGTTGGGAGCAAAGTTATTTGTATCTGTGTGCAGGTCCAGTTAATTGCTAAGTATCTAGCGCCATTAGCAGTTGACACCTTCTTGTTGAACCTTGGAGTCTCAGGGGAATTCGATCCTTGGTATCTTTGCCAAGGGAAAACTACCGCTACACTGCATCTCAAACCTTCCACTTGGGGTAACCAACGAGGGGCGAGAAGCCATCATGCGCCAGCCCACCAGGGGCTGGCCCCTTCCCCCTTGCGGCCTGGGGGACCCACCGGGATGGGTGGCCCCACCCGGTGGACCCCCGGGACCCCTCCGGTGGTCCCGGGACACTCCCGGTGACCCCCAGAGTTCACCCGATGGCCGAAACTGGACTTCCTATATATCATTCTTTACCTCCGGACCATTCCGGAACTCCTCGTCACGTCCGGGATCTCATCCAGGACTCCGAACAACTTTCGGGTTTCCACGTGCATGTATCTCTACGACCCTAGCGTCACCGAACCTTAAGTGTGTAGACCCTACGGGTTCGGGAGACACGTAGACATGACCGAGACCACTCTCCGGTCAATAACCAACAGCGGGATCTGGATACCCATGTTGGTTCCCACGTGTTCCTCGATGATCTTCGTCGGATGAACCACTGTGTCAAGGATTCACTCAATCCCGTATGTTATTCCCTTTGTCCATCGGTACGGTACTTGCCCGAGATTCGATCGTCAGTATTCCCGATACCTTGTTCAATCTCGTCATGGCAAGTCTCTTTACTTGATCCGTAATCCATCATCCCGTGACTAACTCCTTAGTCACCTTGAGCTCATTATGATGATGTCTTACCGAGTGGGCCCAGAGGTACCTCTCCGTCATACGGAGTGACAACATCCCAGTCTCGGTTCGTACCAACTCAACAGACACTTTCGGAGATACCCGTTGCGTACCTTTATAGTCATCCAGTTACGTTGTGACGTTTGGCACGCCCAAAGTATTCGTACGGCATCCGGGAGTTGCACAACCTCATGGTCTAAGGAATAAATACTTGACACCGAAAAGCTTATGCATTACGAACTATACGATCTCGTGCTATGCTCAGAATTGTGTCTTGTCCATCACATCATTCTCCTAATGATGTGATCCCGTTATCACCGACATCCTATGTCCATGGTCAGGAAACCGTGACCATCTGTTGATCAACGAGCTAGTAACTAGAGACTTACCAGGGACTCATTGTGGTCTATATATTCACACATGTATCGCTGTTTCCGTACAATACAATTCAAGCATGAATAACAGACGATTATCATGAACAAGGAAATATAATAATAATACTTTTATTATTGCCTCTAGGGCATATTTCCAACAGTCTCCCACTTGCACTAGAGTCAATAATCTAGTTACATTGTGATGAATCGAACACCCATAGAGTTCTGGTGTTGATCATGTTTTGCCCGTGGAAGAGGTTTAGTCAACGGGTCTGCAACATTTAGATCCGTATGCGCTTTACAAATATCTATGTCTCCATCTTGAACATAATTCCGGATGGAGTTGAAACGGCGTTTGATGTGCTTGGTTTTCTTGTGAAACCTGGGCTCCTTGGTAATGGCAATAGCACCAGTGTTGTCACAGAAGAGAGTCATCGGGCTTGACGCGCTTGGAATGACTCCTAGGTCGGTGATGAACTCCTTCATCCAGACTCCTTCCCGCGCTGCTTCGCAAGCAGCTATGTACTCCGCTTCACATGTAGAATGCGCCACCACGCTCTGCTTGCAGCTACACCAGCTGACTGCTCCACCATTCAAAATATACACGTATCCGGTTTGTGACTTCGAGTCATCCAGATCTGTGTCGAAGCTAGCATCGACGTAACCCTTTACGACGAGCTCTTCGTCACCTCCATAAACAAGAAACATATCCTTAGTCCTCTTCAGGTACTTTAGGATGTTCTTGACCGCTATCCAGTGTTCCATACCGGGATCACTTTGGTACCTCCCTACCAAACTTATGGCAAGGTTCACATCAGGTCTGGTACACAGCATGGCATACATGATAGAACCTATGGCCGAGGCATAGGGTATGACACTCATCTTTTCTCTATCTTCTGCCGTGGTCGGCGACTGAGCCTTGCTCAATCTCATACCTTGCAAAACAGGCAAGAACCCCTTCTTGGACTGATCCATATTGAACTTCTTCAATATCTTGTCAAGGTATGTACTTTGTGAAAGACCGATAAGGCGTCTTGATCTATCTCTATAGATTTTGATGCCTAATATGTAAGCTGCTTCTCCAAGGTCCTTCATTGAAAAACTCTTATTCAAGTAGGCCTTTACACTTTCCAAGAATTCTACATCATTTCCCATCAGCAATATGTCATCCACATATAATATGAGAAATGCTACAGAGCTCCCACTCACTTTCTTGTAGATGCAGGCTTCTCCATAAGTCTGTATAAAGCCAAACGCTTTGATCACATCATTAAAGCGAATATTCTGACTCCGAGATGCTTGCACCAGCCCGTAAATCGAGCGCTGGAGCTTGCACACCTTGTTAGCATTCTCTGGATCGACAAAACTTTCCGGCTGCATCATATACAACTCTTCCTTGAGGAAGCCATTAAGGAATGCCGTTTTGACGTCCATTTGCCATATCTCATAATCATAGAATGCGGCAACAGCTAACTGAAGGAAATATGCCCTAGAGGCAATAATAAAGTTATTATTTATTTCCTTATATCATGATAAATGTTTATTATTCATGCTAGAATTGTATTAACCGGAAACTTAGTACATGTGTGAATACATAGACAAAACAGAGTGTCCCTAGTATGCCTCTACTAGACTAGCTCATTGATCAAAGATGGTTATGTTTCCTAGCCATAGACATGAGTTGTCATTTGATCAACGGGATCACATCATTAGGAGAATGATGTGATGGACAAGACCCATCCGTTAGCATAGCACTATGATCGTTTAGTTTTACTGCTATTGCTTTCTTCATGACTTATACATGTTCCTATGACTATGAGATTATGCAACTCCCGAATACCGTAGGAACACCTTGTGTGCTATCAAACGTCACAACGTAACTGGGTGATCATAAAGATGCTCTACAGGTGTCTCCGAAAGTATTTGTGGTGTTGGCATAGATCAAGATTAGGATTTGTCACTCCGAGTGTCGGAGAGGTATCTCTGGGCCCTCTCGGTAACAGACATCACAATAAGCCTTGCAAGCAAAAGACTAATGAGTTAGTCACGAGATCATGAGTTACGGAACGAGTAAAGAGACTTGCCGGTAACGAGATTGAACTAGGTATAGAGATACCGACGATCGAATCTCGGGCAAGTAACATACCGTTTGACAAAAGGAACAACGTATGTTGTTATGCGGTTCTGACCGATAAAAGATCTTCGTAGAATATGTAGGAGCCAATATGAACATCCAGGTTCCGCTATTGGTTATTGACCGGAGATGAGTCTCGGTCATGTCTACATAGTTCTCGAACCCGTAGGGTCCGCACGCTTAACGTTTGATGACGATCGGTATTATGAGTTTATGAGTATTGATGTACCGAAGGTAGTTCGGAGTCCCGGATGAGATCACGGACGTGACGAGGAGTCTCGGAATGTCCGAGACATAAAGATTGATATATTGGACGGCTTTATTCGGACACCGGAAGTATACCGGAAAAGTTTCGGATTTATCGGGAATGCCGGAGGGGGTTACCGGAACCCCCTACGAGAGGGGATGGTCCATAGTGGGCCAAAAGGGAAAGAGAGAGGCAGCCCATAGGGCTGGCCGGCGCCCCCACCTAGGGTTCCTAGTTGGACTAGGATTGGGGGGGGCGCCACCTCTCCTATTCCTTTCCCCCTTCTTCCTTTCGGTGAATCCTACTAGGAATAGGATTGCAATCCTATTCCTAGTAGGACTCCTTCCCTAGCCGCACCAGGAAGGGCCGGCCGGCCTCCCCCCCTTGCTCCTTTATATACGGGGGCAGGGGGGCACCCAAAGACACACAAGTTGAATTGTTTTAGCCGTGTGCGGTGCCCCCCTCCACAGAATCACACCTCGGTCATACCGTCGCGGAGCTTAGGCAAAGCCCTGCGCTGGTGAACACATCATATCCGTCACCACGCCGTCGTGCTGACGAAACTCTCCCGTGAAGCTCAACTGGATCAAGAGCTCGTGGGACGTCGTCAAGCTGAACGTGTGCTGAACGCGGAGGTGCCGTACGTTCGGTGCTTGATCGGTTGGATCGTGAAGAAGTTCGACAACATCAACCGCGTCACTTGACGCTTCCGCTCCCGGTCTACGAGGGTACGTAGACACACTCTTCCCTCTCGTTGCTATGCATCTGGTAGATAGATCTTGCGTGATCGTAGGAAAATTTTAAAATACTACGTTCCCCAACAGTGGCATCATGAGCCGGGTCTATGCGTAGATGATATGCACGAGTAGAACACAATGAGTTGTGGGCGATACTAGTCATACTGCTTACCAGCATGTCATATTTTGCTTCGGCGGTATTGTGAGATGAAGCGGCCCGGACCGACATTACGCGTACGCTTACGCGAGACTGGTTTCACCGTTACGAGCACTCGTTGCTTAAAGGTGACTGGCGGGTGTCTGTCTCTCTCACTTTAGCTGAATCAAGTGTGGCTACGCCCGGTCCTTGTGAAGGTTAAAACAGCACATACTTGACGAAACATCGTTGTGGTTTTGTATGCGTAGGTAAGAACGGTTCTTGCTAAAGCCCGTAGCAGCCACGTAAAACTTGCAACAACAAAGTAGAGGACGTCTAACTTGTTTTTGCAGGGCATGTTGTGATGTGATATGGTCAAGACATGATGAGTTATACGGTTTTTGTATGAGATGATCATGTTTTGTGAGGGTGATCATGACGGTGCTTTGGAGATGGAGATCAAAAGCAGAAGATGATGATGGCCATATCATGTCACATATTTTGATTGCATGTGATGTTTATCTTATTATGCTTCTTATTTTGCTTAGAACGACGGTAGCATTATAAGATGATCCCTTACCAAATTTCAAGGTATAAGTGTTCTCCCTGAGTATGCACCGTTGCGAAAGTTCGTCGTGCCGAGACACCACGTGATGATCGGGTGTGATAAGCTCTACGTTCAAATACAACGGGTGTAAGCCAGTTTTGCACACGCAGAATACTCGGGTTAAACTTGACGAGCCTAGCATATGCAGATATGGCCTCGGAACACTGGAGACCGAAAGGTCGAGCGTGAATCATATAGTAGATATGATCAACATAAGATGTTCACCATTGAAACTACTCCATCTCACGTGATGATCGGACATGGTTTAGTTGATTTGGATCACGTGATCATTTAGATGACCGGAGGGATGTCTATCTAAGTGGGAGTTCTTAAGTAATATGATTAAATTGAACTTTAATTTATCATGAACTTAGTCCTGGTAGTATTAGCATATCTATGTTGTAGATCAATAGCTCGCGATGTTGCTCCCCGTTTATTTTTCATATGTTCCTAGAGAAAACCAAGTTGAAAGATGTTAGTAGCAATGATGCGGAATTGTTCCGTGATCTGAGGATTATCCTCATTGCTGCACAGAAGAATTATGTCCTTGATGCGCCGCTAGGTGACAGATCTATTGCAGGAGCAGATGTAGACGTTATGAACGTTTTGACAAAAGCTCGATATGATGACTACTTGATAGTTTAAGTGCACCATGCTTTACGGCTTAGAACCGGGACTTCAAAAACGTTTTGAACGCCACGGAGCATATAAGATGTTCCAAGAGTTGAAATTAGTATTTCATACTCATGCCCGTGTCGAGAGGTATAAGACCTCTGACAGTACTTTGCCTACAAGATGGAGGAGAATAGCTCAACCAGTGAGCATGTGCTCAGATTGTCTGGGTACTACAATTACTTGAATCAAGTGGGAGTTATTCTTCCAGATAAAATAGTAATTGACAAAGTTCTCTAGTCACTATCACCAAGTTAGTAGAACTTCGTAATGAACTATAATATGCAAGGGATGACGAAGGTAATTCCCGAGCTCTTCGCGATCCTGAAATCGGCGAAGGTAGAAATCAAGAAAGAGCATCAAGTGTTGATGGTTAATAAGACCACTTGTTTCAAGTAAAGGGCAAAGGGATAGAAGGGGAACTTCAAAAGGAATGACAAGCAAGCTGTCACACCCGTGAAGAAACCCAAAGCTAAACTCAAGCCTGAAACAAGCGCTTCTACTACAAAGGAAATGGTCACTAGAAGTGGAACTGCCCTAGATATTTGGCGGATAAGAAGGATGGCAAAGTGAACAAAGGTATATTTGATATACTGATTATTGATGAGTATTTTACTAGTGTTCATAGCAACCCCTCGGTATTTGATATTGGTTCAGTTGCTAAAGAGTAGTAACTCGAAGTGGGAGTTGCATAATGAACATAAACTAGTTAAAGGATGAAGTGACGATGTGTATTGGAAGCAGTTCCAAGATTGATATGATCATCATCGCACACTCCCTATACTTTCGGGATTAGTGTTGAACCTAAATAAGTGTTATTTAGTGTTTGTGTTGAGCATGAATATGATTTGATCATGTTTATTGCAATACGGTTATTCATGTAAGTTAGAGAATAATTGTTGTTCTATCTACATGAATAAAACCTTCTATGGTCATACACCCAATGAAAATGGTTTGTTGGATCTTGATCGTGTGATACACATATTCATAATATTGAAGCCAAAAGATGCAAGGTTAATAATGATAGTGCAACTTATTTGTGGCACTGCCGTTTAGGTCATATTGGTGTAAAGCGCATGAAGAAACTCCATAGTGATGGACTTTTGGAATCACTTGATTATGAATCACTTGGTGCTTGTGAACCATGCCTCATGGGCAAGATGACTAAAAACTCCGTTCTCCGGAACTGTGGAGCGAGCAACAGACTTGTTGGAAATCATACATACTGATGTATGTGGACCAATGAGTGTTGATGCTCGCGGCGGGTATCGTTATTTTCTGACCTTCACTGATGATTTGAGCAGATATGGGTATATCTACTTAATGAAACACAAGTCTGAAACATTTGAAAAGTTCAAAGAATTTCAGAGTGAAGTAGAGAATCATCGTAACAAGAAAATAAAGTTTCTACGATCTGATCATGGAGGAGAATATTTGAGTTACGAGTTTGGTCTTCATTTGAAACAATGTGGAATAGTTTCACAACTCACGCCACCCGGAACACCACAGCGTAATGGTGTGTCCGAACATCATAACCGTACTTTATTAGATATGGTGCAATCGATGATGTCTCTTACCGATCTACCACTATCGCTTTTGGGGTTATGCATTAGAGACAACTACATTCACGTTAAATAGGGCACCATCTAAATCCGTTGATGCGACACCTTATGAACTATGGTTTGGCAAGAAACCAAAGTTGTCGTTTCTTAAAGTTTGGGGCTGCGATGCTTATGTGAAAAAAACTTCAACCTGATAAGCACGAACCCAAGTCGGAGAAATGTGTCTTCATAGGATACCCAAAAGAGACTGTTGGGTACACCTTCTATCACAGATCCGAAGGCAAGACATTCATTGCTAAGAACGGATCCTTTCTAGAGAAGGAGTTTCTCTCGAAAGAAGTGAGTGGGAGGAAAGTAGAACTTGATGAGGTAATTGTACCTTCTCCCGGATTGGAAAGTAGTACATCACAGGAAATTGTTCTAGTGATTCCTACACCAATTAGTGAGGAAGTTAATGATAATGATCATGAAACTTCGGATCAAGTTTCTGCTGAACGTCGTAGATCAACCAGAGTACGTTCCGCACCAGAGTGGTACGGCAACCCAGTTCTGGAAATCATGTTACTAGACCATGATGAACCTACGAACTATGAGGAAGCGATGATGAGCCCAGATTCCGCAAAATGGCTTGAAGCCATGAAATCTGAGATGGGATCCATGTATGAGAACAAAGTATGGACTTTGGTTGACTTGCCCGATGATCGGCAGGCCATCGAAAATAAATGGATCTTCAAGAGGAAGACTGACACAGACGGTAATATTACTGTTTGCAAAGCTCGACTTGTTGCGAAAGGTTTTCGACAAGTTCAAGGAGTTGACTACGATGAGACTTTCTCACCTGTAGCGATGCTTAAGTCTGTCCGAATCATGTTAGCAATTGCCGCATTTTATGAAATCTGGCAAATGGATGTCAAAAACTGCATTCCTAAATGGATATCTCAAAGAAGAGTTGTATATGATGCAACCAGAAGGTTTTGTTGATCCAAAAGGTGCTGACAAAGTATGCAAGCTCCAGCGATCCATCTATGGAATGGTGCAAGCATCTCGGAGTTGGAATATACGCTTTGATGAGGTGATCAAAGCATATGGTTTTATACAGACTTTTGGAGAAGCCTGTATTTACAAGAAAGTGAGTGGGAGCTCTGTAGCATTTCTAATATTATATGTAGATGACATATTGTTGATTGGAAATGATATAGAATTTCTGGATAGCATAAAAGGATATTTTGAATAAAAGTTTTTCGATGAAAGACCTCGGAGAAGCTGCTTACATATTAAGGCATCAAAATCTATAGAGACAGATCAAGACGCTTAATTGGACTTTCACAAAGCACATACCTTGATAAGTTTTTTGAAGAAGTTCAAAATGGATCAGTCAAAGAAAGGGTTCTTGCCTGTTTTACAAGGTATGAAGTTGAGTAAGACTCAAAGCCAGACCACGGCAGAAAAATATAAAGAGAATGAAAATCATTCCCTATGCCTCAGCCATAGGTTCTATAAAGTATGCCATGCTGTGTACAAAACACGTTGTGTACCTTGCCAAGAGTTTGACAAGGAGGTACAATAGTGATCCAGGAGTAGATCACTGTACAGCGGTCAAAATTATCCTTAGTAATTGGATGACTAAGGAAATATTTCTCGATTATGGAAGTGATAAAGAGTTCGTCGTAAAGGGTTACGCCGATGCAAGCTTTGACACTAAATCCAGATGACTCTAAGTATCAATCTGGATGCGTATTGAAAGTGGGAGCAATTAGCTAGAGTAGCTCCATGCAGAGCATTGTAGACATAGAAATTTGCGAAATACATACGGATCTGAATGTGACAGACCCGTTGACTAAACTTCTTTCACAAGCAAAACATGATCACACCTTATTACTCTTGGGTATTAATCACATAGCGATGTGAACTAGATTATTGACTCTAGTAAACCCTTTGGGTGTTGGTCACATGACGATGTGAACTATGGGTGTTATTCACATAACGATGTGAACTATCGGTATTAAATCACATGGCGATGTGAGCTAGATTATTGACTCTAGTGCAAGTGGGAGACTGAAGGAAATATGCCCTAGAGGCAATAATAAAGTTATTATTTATTTCCTTATATCATGATAAATGTTTATTATTCATGCTAGAATTGTATTAACCGGAAACTTAGTACATGTGTGAATACATAGACAAAACAGAGTGTCCCTAGTATGCCTCTACTAGACTAGCTCATTGATCAAAGATGGTTATGTTTCCTAGCCATAGACATGAGTTGTCATTTGATCAACGGGATCACATCATTAGGAGAATGATGTGATGGACAAGACCCATCCGTTAGCATAGCACTATGATCGTTTAGTTTTACTACTATTGCTTTCTTCATGACTTATACATGTTCCTATGACTATGAGATTATGCAACTCCCGAATACCGTAGGAACACCTTGTGTGCTATCAAACGTCACAACGTAACTGGGTGATCATAAAGATGCTCTACAGGTGTCTCCGAAAGTATTCGTGGTGTTGGCATAGATCAAGATTAGGATTTGTCACTCCGAGTGTCAGAGAGGTATCTCTGGGCCCTCTCGGTAACACACATCACAATAAGCCTTGCAAGCAAAAGACTAATGAGTTAGTCACGAGATGATGTGTTACGGAACGAGTAAAGAGACTTGCCGGTAACGATATTGAACTAGGTATAGAGATACCGACGATCGAATCTCGGGCAAGTAACATACCGATGACAAAAGGAACAACGTATGTTGTTATGCGGTTTTGACCGATAAAAGATCTTCGTAGAATATGTAGGAGCCAATATGAACATCCAGGTTCCGCTATTGGTTATTGACCGGAGATGAGTCTCGGTCATGTCTACATAGTTCTCGAACCCGTAGGGTCCGCACGCTTAACGTTTGATGACGATCGGTATTATGAGTTTATGAGTATTGATGTACCGAAGGTAGTTCGGAGTCCCGGATGAGATCACGGACGTGACGAGGAGTCTCGGAATGTCCGAGACATAAAGATTGATATATTGGACGGCTATATTCGGACACCGGAAGTATACCGGAAAAGTTTCGGATTTATCGGGAATGCCGGAGGGGGTTACCGGAACCCCCTACGAGAGGGGATGGTCCATAGTGGGCCAAAAGGGAAAGAGAGAGGCAGCCCATAGGGCTGGCCGGCGCCCCCACCTAGGGTTCCTAGTTGGACTAGGATTGGGGGGGGCGCCACCTCTCCTATTCCTTTCCCCCTTCTTCCTTTCGGTGAATCCTACTAGGAATAGGATTGCAATCCTATTCCTAGTAGGACTCCTTCCCTAGCCGCACCAGGAAGGGCCGGCCGGCCTCCCCCCCTTGCTCCTTTATATACGGGGGCAGGGGGGCACCCAAAGACACACAAGTTGAATTGTTTTAGCCGTGTGCGGTGCCCCCCTCCACAGAATCACACCTCGGTCATACCGTCGCGGAGCTTAGGCGAAGCCCTGCGCTGGTGAACACATCATATCCGTCACCACGCCGTCGTGCTGACGAAACTCTCCCGTGAAGCTCAACTGGATCAAGAGCTCGTGGGACGTCATCAAGCTGAACGTGTGCTGAACGCGGAGGTGCCGTACGTTCGGTGCTTGATCGGTTGGATCGCGAAGAAGTTCGACAACATCAACCGCGTCACTTGACGCTTCCGCTCCCGGTCTACGAGGGTACATAGACACACTCTTCCCTCTCGTTGCTATGCATCTGGTAGATAGATCTTGCGTGATCATAGGAAAATTTTAAAATACTACGTTCCCCAACACTAACATGATTCTGACTGACTTCAGCATCGCTACGGGAGAGAAGGTCTCGTCGTAGTCAATCCCTTGAACTTGTCGATAACCCTTAGCGACAAGCCGAGCCTTATAGATGGTCACATTACCATCCGCATCTGTCTTCTTCTTAAATATCCATTTATTTTCTATGGCGTGCCTATCATCAGGCAAGTCCACCAAAGTCCATACTTTGTTTTCATACATGGATTCTATCTCGGATTTCATGGCTCCAAGCCATTTATTGGAATCTGGGCCCGCCATCACTTCTTCATAGTTCGAAGGTTCACTGTTGTCTAACAACATGATTTCCATGACAGGGTTGTCGTACCACTCTGGTGCGGAACGTGCCCTTGTGGACCTTCGAAGTTCAGTAGTAACTTGATCTGCTTCTTCATGATCATCATCATTAACTTCCTCCCTTGTCGGTGCAGGCACCTCAGGAACAATTTCCTATGCTGCGCTACTTTCCGGTTCAGGAGGAGTGACTGTCACCTCATCAAGTTCTACTTTCCTCCCACTCACTTCTTTCGAGAGAAACTCTTTCTCCAGAAAGGATCCATTCTTGGCAACAAAGACTTTGCCTTCGGATCTGTGGTAGAAGGTGTACCCAATCGTTTCCTTTGGGTATCCTATGAAGACGCATTTTTCCGATTTGGGTTCGAGCTTTTCAGGTTGAAGTTTCTTGACATAAGCATCGCAACCCCAAACTTTCAGAAACGACAGCTTCGGTTTCTTGCCAAACCAAAGTTCATATGGTGTCGTCTCAACGGATTTCGACGGAGCCCTATTTAAAGTGAATGCGGCAGTCTCTAAAGCATAACCCCAAAAAGATAACGATAAATCGGTAAGGGACATCATAGATCGCACCATGTCCAACAGAGTACGATTTCAACGTTCGGACACACCGTTACGCTGAGGTGTTCCGGGCGGTGTCAATTGTGAAACAATTCCACATTTCCTAAGGTGCGTGCCAAATTCATGACTCAAATATTCACCCCCCACGATCCGATCGTAAGAACTTTATTTTCTTCTCTCGTTGATTCTCAACCTCATTCTGAAATTCCTTGAACTTTTCAAAAGTCTCAGACTTGTGTTTCATCAAGTAGATATACCCATATCTACTCAAGTCATCTGTGAGGGTGAGAACATAACGATAGCCTCCGCGAGCCTGAACGCTCATTGGACCGCACACATCGGTATGTATGATTTCCAATAAGTTGGTTGCTCGCTCCATTGTTCCGGAGAACGAAGTCTTGGTCATCTTGCCCAAGAGGCATGGTTCGCACGTGTCAAATGATTCATAATCAAGAGACTCCAGAAGTCCATCAGCATGAAGCTTCTTCATACGTTTGACACCAATATGACCAAGGCGGCAATGCCACAAGTATGTGGGACTATCATTATCAACTTTACATCTTTTGGCATTCACACTATGAATATGTGTATCATCACGATCGAGATTGATCAAAAATAAACCATTGACCAGCGGGGCATGACCATAAAACATATCTCTCAAATAAATAGAACAACCATTATTCTCAGATTTAAATGAGTAGCCATCTCACATAAGACGAGATCCAGATACAATGTTCATGCTCAAAGCTGGTACTAAATAACAATTATTAAGGTTTAAAACTAATCCCGAGGGTAGATGTAGAGGCAGCGTGCCGACGGCGATCACATCGACCTTGGAACCATTCCCGACGCGCATCGTCACCTCGTCCTTCGCCAGTCTCCGCTTATTCCGCAACTCCTGCTTAGAGTTACAAATATGAGCAACTGCACCGGTATCAAATACCCAGGAGCTACTACGAGCACTGGTAAGGTACACATCAATAACATGTATATCACATATACCTTTGACGTTGCCGGCCTTCTTGTCCGCTAAGTATTTGGGGCAGTTCCGCTTCCAGTGACCCGTTCCCTTGCAATAAAAGCACTCTGTCTCAGGCTTGGGTCCATACTTTGGCTTCTTCCCGACAACTGCCTTACCGGGCGCGGCAACTCCCTTGCCGTCCTTCTTGAAGTTCTTCTTACCCTTGCCTTTCTTGAACTTAGTGGTTTTATTGACCATCAACACTTGATGTTCTTTCCTGATATCCACCTCCGCTGATTTCAGCATTGAATACACCTCGGGAATGGACTTCTCCATCCCCTGCATATTGAAGTTCAACAAGAAGCTCTTGTAGCTTGGTGGGAGCGACTGGAGGATTCTGTCAACGACCGCTTCGTCTGGGAGATTCATTCCCAACTGAGACAAGCGGTTGTGCAACCCAGAAATCTTGAGGATGTGCTCACTGACAGAACTGTTTTCCTCCATCTTACAGCTGTAGAATGCGTCGGAGACGTCATATCTCTCGACTCGGGCATGAGCTTGGAAAACCATTTTCAGCTCTTGGAACATCTCATATGCCCCGTGGTGCTCAAAACGCTTTTGTAACCCCGATTCTAAGCTGTAAAGCATGCCGCACTGAACCAGGGAGTAATCATCACAACGCAACAGCCAAGCGTTCATAACATCTTGGTTTGCCGGGGCGGGAGCGTCACCTAGCGGTGCATCTAGGACATAAGTTTTCTTGGCAGCTATGAGGATGATCCTCAGGTTACGGACCCAGTCCGTGTAGTTGCTACCATCGTCTTTCAGCTTGGATTTCTCTAGGAACGCATTGAAGTTGAGGGTGACATGAGCGTGGGCCATTTGATCTACAAGACATATTGTAAAGAATTTAGACTAAGTTCATGATAATTAAGTTCATCTTAATCAAATTTTAATGAACTCCCACTCAGATTGACATCTCTCTAGTCATCTAAGTGATACATGATCCGAATCGACTAGCCCGTGTCCGATCATCACGTGAGACGGACTAGTCATCAACGGTGAACATCTTCATGTTGATCGTATCTTCTATACGACTCATGTTCGACCTTTCGGTCTTCCGTGTTCCGAGGCCATGTTTGTACATGCTAGGCTCGTCAAGTGAACCCTAAGTGTATTGCTTGTGTAAATCTGGCTTACACCTGTTGTATGCGAACGTTAGAACCTATCACACCCGATCATCACGTGGTGCTTCGGAACAACGAACCTTAGCAACGGTGCACAGTTAGGGGGAACACAATTCTTGAAATTTTAGTGAGAGATCATCTTATTTACTACCGTCGTTCTAAGTAAACAAGATGCATAAACATGATAAACATCACATGCAATCAATTAAAGTGACATGATATGGCCAATATCATCTTGCTCCTTGGATCTCCATCTTCGGGGCACCATGATCATCTTTGTCACCGGCTCGACACCATGATCTCCATCATCAGGATCTCCATCATCGTGTCTTCATGAAGTTGTCACGCCAACTATTACTTCTACTACTATGGCTAACGTTTAGCAATAAAGTAAAGTAATTACATGGCGTTATTCAGTGACACGCAGGTCATACAATAATTAAGACAACTCCTATGGCTCCTGCCGGTTGTCAAATTCATTGACATGCAAGTCGTGATTCCCTATTACAAGAACATGATCAATCTCATACATCACATATATCATTCATCACATCTTCTTGGCCATACCATATCACATAGCACATGCTGCAAGAACAAGTTAGACGACCTCTAATTGTTGTTGCAAGTTTTACGTGGCTTCTATAGGTTTTCTAGCCAGAACGTTTCTTACCTACGCCAAAACCACAACGTGATTTGTCAATTTCTATTTACCCTTCATAAGGACCCTGTTCATCGAATCCGATCCGACTAAAGTGGGAGAGACAGACACCCGCCAGCCACCTTATGCATCTAGTGCATGTCTGTCGGTGGAACCAGTCTCACGTAAGCGTACGTGTAAGGTCGGTCCGGGCCGGTTCATCCCACAATACCGCCGAATCAAGATTAGACTAGTAACGGCAAGAAAGTTGAACAAACTCGCCCACAACTGCTTTGTGTTCTACTCGTGCAAGATGCTACGCAAAAGACCTAGCTCAGATGCCACTGTTGGGGAACGTAGCAGAATTCAAAAAATTTCTACGCTTTCACCAAGATCAATCTTAGGAGACATCTAGCAACAAGCATATTAGAGTGCATCTACATACCCTTTTGTAGATCGCGAGCGGAAGCTTTCAAAGAAGCGTGGATGCTCTTCGCGTTCTTCGTCACCGATGATCTAGCGCCGAATGGACGGCACCTCCGCGTTCAACACACGTCCGGTACAGCAATGTCACCTCCTTCTTGATCCAGCAAGGTGGGAGGAGAGGTCGTCGGAGATCCAGCAGCACGACGGCGTGGTGATGGATGCAGCGGGAAATCCTGCATGGCTTCGCCGAAGCCCTGCGTGAAGAGTATGAGGTGTGACGGGAGGGGGAGAGGCGCCAGAGACTTAGGGTGCGGCTGCCCTCTCCCCCCCCCACTATATATAGGGGCCAGGGGGGCGCCGGCCCTGGCAGATCCCATCTGCAGGGTGGGGCGGCGGCCCGGGAGGCAAACTTGCCCCCCAAGGCAAGGGGGCGCCCCCTCCCCTAGGGTTTCAACCCTAGGCGCATGGAGGGGGGCCCAAGTGGTGCGCCAGCCCACCAAGGGCTGGCCCCTTCCCCCTTGCGGCCTAGGGGACCCACCGGGATGGGTGGCCCCACCCGGTGGACCCCCGGGACCCCTCCGGTGGTCCCGGGACACTCCCGGTGACCCCCGGAGTTCACCCGATGGCCGAAACTGGACTTCCTATATATCATTCTTTACCTCCGGACCATTCCAGAACTCTTCGTCACGTCCGGGATCTCATCCGGGACTCCGAACAACTTTCGGGTTTCCACGTGCATGTATCTCTACGACCCTAGCGTCACCGAACCTTAAGTGTGTAGACCCTACGGGTTCGGGAGACACGTAGACATGACCGAGACCACTCTCCGGTCAATAACCAACAGCGGGATCTGGATACCCATGTTGGTTCCCACGTGTTCCTCGATGATCTTCATCGGATGAACCACTGTGTCAAGGATTCACTCAATCCCGTATGTTATTCCCTTTGTCCATCGGTACGGTACTTGCCCGAGATTCGATCGTCAGTATTCCCGATACCTTGTTCAATCTCGTCATGGCAAGTCTCTTTACTCGATCCGTAATCCATCATCCCCTGACTAACTCCTTAGTCACCTTGAGCTCATTATGATGATGTCTTACCGAGTGGGCCCAGAGGTACCTCTCCGTCATACGGAGTGACAACATCCCAGTCTCCGTTCGTACCAACTAAACAGACACTTTCGGAGATACCCGTTGCGTACCTTTATAGTCACCCAGTTACGTTGTGACGTTTGGCACACCCAAAGTATTCGTACGGCATCCGGGAGTTGCACAACCTCATGGTCTAAGGAATAAATACATGACACCGAAAAGCTTATGCATTACGAACTATACGATCTCGTGCTATGCTCAGAATTGGGTCTTGTCCATCACATCATTCTCCTAATGATGTGATCCCGTTATCACCGACATCCTATGTCCATGGTCAGGAAACCGTGACCATCTGTTGATCAACGAGCTAGTAACTAGAGACTTACCAGGGACTCATTGTGGTCTATATATTCACACATGTATCGCTGTTTCCGTACAATACAATTCAAGCATGAATAACAGACGATTATCATGAACAAGGAAATATAATAATAATACTTTTATTATTGCCTCTAGGGCATATTTCCAACATTGGGGACACAAGAGACTCTTTGTTATTTGGTTGCAGGGTTGTCTGAGAGAGACCATCTTCATCCTACGCCTCCCACGGATTGATAAACCTTAGGTCATTCACTTGAGGGAAGTTTGCTACTGTCCTACAAACCTTTGCACTTGGAGGCCCAACAATGTCTACAATAAGAAGGTGCCGTAGTAGACATCAAGCTCTTTACTGGCCCCGTTGCCGGGGAGGTTAGTGTGCTTGAAGGTATATCTTTAGATCTTGCAATCGAATCTTTTAGTTTCTTTTTTTATCACTAGTTTAGTTTATAAAAGAAAACTACAAAAAAATGGAATTAAGGTTACCTCATATGCTTCATCTTTTTAATATATTTCATGAAAATGATGGGAAGGAAAATTGTGCTCAAGTACTAGAAGAAGAATTACATAGAATGCTTGGCATAAAATATGTGCATGATGAGCATGATTGCAATGTTGTTAGTATGAATTCTTTGAATACCCATGATGCTAATGATATGCAAAGCCACAAGCTTAGGGAAGCTATGTTTGATGAAGATGATATTTTTAGTCCCCCAAGTTTTGATGATAATATTTATTATGATGAATGCCTCCTATTTATGATGATTATATTGATGAAAGTGGATTTGGAGAGGTCATGACTTTATTTAGTGATGAATCCTCTATTTCGGAAGAGGTTCCAATTGATTATGAGAACAAAGTTGCTATCTATGATGATTATTGTGATGACTTGTATGCTATTAAGAATAATGATAACCATGAAACTTGTCATCATGATTTTAGTTTTCAATTGGATTATGCTTCACACATAGTTATTTTATTGAGTTTGCTCCTCCCACTACTACGAATGATAAATGTTTTTCTTATGATGGGAGTAATAAAATTTATATGCTTGGGGATCATGAAAAGAATGCTTTATGTGATAGTTATATTGTTGAATTCATTCATGATGCATCTGAAAATTATTATGAGAGAGGATCATATGCTTGTAGGAATTGCAATAATATCAAGTTTCCTCTCTATGTGCTTAAAGTTTTGAAGTTATGCTCATTTTCCCTTTCCTATGCTAGTTGATTATCGTTCCCATAAGTTGTTTGCTCACAAATTCCCTATGCATAGGAAGTGGGTTAGGATTAAATGTGCTATTCATATTCTTCATGATGCTCTCTTTATGTTTCAATTCTTATCTTTCTTGCGAGCATCATTGAAATCATCATGCCTAGCTAGGGGCGTTAAACGATAGCGCTTGTTGGGAGGCAACCCAATTTTATTTTATTTGACTTTGCTTCTGTTTAGGAATAAATATTGTATTTAGCTTTTTTTAGATATGGTTTTGTGTTTTAATTAGTGTTCGTGCCAAGTAGAACCTTTGGGAAGACTTGTGTGAAGTTTATGCGATCATGCTATAAAAAAACAGAAACTTTAGCGCTCACGACATTAGCTACCATTTTTTACTGGAGAGTGCTTTTTAGTTGATTCTTTTTGCAAATGATTAATAGACAAATTCCTCACGTCCACCAATTTATTTCATAATTTTTAGAGTTACAGAAGTATTCGAAAGTTACAGATTGCTACAGACGGTTTTGTTTTTGACAGATTTTGTTTTCTATGTGTTGTTTGCTTATTTTGATGAATCTATGAGTAGTATCGGAGGGTATGAACCATGGATAAGTTGGAATACAGTAGATATTACACCAATATGAATTTAGATTGAGTTCATAACATTACCTAAGTGGTGATTTTATTTTCTTATACTAACGGAGCTTACGAGTTTTCTGTTGAGTTTTGTGTTGTGAAGTTTTCAAGTTTTGGGTAAAGATTCGATGGACTATGGAATAAGGAGTGGCAAGAGCCTAAGCTTGGTGATGCCCAAGGCACCCCAAGGTAATATTAAAGGAAAACCAAAAGCCTAAGCTTGGGGATGCCCCGGGAAGGCATCCCCTCTTTCGTCTTCGTCTATCAGTAACTTTACCCGAGGCTATATTTTTATTCACCACATGATATGTGTTTTGCTTGAAGCGTCAATTTATTTTATTTTGTTTTGCTTGCTGTTTGAATAATATCCCAAGATCTGAAATTATTAAATGTTGGAGAGTCTTCACATAGTTACATAATTATTGAACTACTCATTGATCTTCACTTATATCTTTCGGAGTAGTTTGTTATTGCTCTAGTGCTTCACTTGTATCTTTTTAGAGCACAACGGTGGTTTTATTTTGAAGCAATAGATGAACTCTAATGCTTCACTTATATTATTTTGAGAGTCTTTTAGAACAACATGGTAATTTGCTTTGGTTCTGAAATTAGTCCTAATATGATAGGCATCCAAGATGGGTATAGTAAAAACTTTCACATAAGGTGCATTGAATATAATGAGAAGTTTGATACTTGATGATTGTTTTGAGATATGAGGATGATGATATTAGAGTTATGCTAGTAGAGTAGTTGTGAATCCAAGAAATACTTGTGTTAAAGTTTGTGTTTCCTGTAGCATGCATGTATGGTGAACCGCTATGTGACAAAGATAGAGCACGAGGTACTTATTGATTGCCATCCTTTGTGTGGAGGTCGGGATCACGCGATGGTTAACTCCTATCAACCCTTCCCCTAGGAGCATGCGTTGAATGTTATGTTTTGATGACTTTTTGATTTTTGCAATAAGTATATGAGTTCTTTATGACTAATGTTGAGTCCATGGATTATACGCACTCTCACCCTTCCACCATCGCTAGCCTCTCTTGTACCGCACAACTTTCGCCGGTACCATACACCCACCATATACCTTCCTCAAAACAGCCACCATACCTACCTATCATGGCATTTCCATAGCCATTCCGAGATATATTGCCATGCAACTTTCCACCGTTCCGTTCATATGACACGCTTTATATTGTCATATTGCCATGCATGATCATGTAGTTGACATCGTATTTGTGGCAAAGCCACCATTCATAATTTTTCATACATGTCACTCTTGATTCATTGCACATCCCGGTACACTGCCAGAGGCATTCATATAAGGCCATACTTTGTTATAGTATCGAGTTGTAAATCAATAAAAGTGTGATGATCTTCATTATTAGAGCATTGTCCCGTGTGAGGAAAAAAAAAAGATAAAGGCCAAATAAAAAAAAGATGGCCCAAAAAATATAGAGAGGGGCTAAAAAAGGAAAGCCCCTCCAAAAAAAGGAGAGAAAAGAGAGAAGGGACAATGCTACTATCCTTTTCCACACTTGTGCTTCAAAGTAGCACCATGATCTTCATGATAGAGAGTCTCTTGTTTTGTCACTTTCATATACTAGTGGGAATTTTCATTATAGAACTTGGCTTGTATATTCCGACGATGGGCTTCCTCAAATGCCCTAGGTCTTCATGAGCAAGCAAGTTGGATGCACACCCACTTAGTTTCTTTTGATGAGCTTTCATACACTTATAGCTCTAGTGCATCCGTTGCATGGCAATCCCTACTCACTCACATCGATATCTATTGATGGGCATCTCCATAGCCCATTAATACGCCTAGTTGATGTGATACTATCTTCCTCTTTTGTCTTCCCCACAACCACCATTCTATTCCACATATAGTGCTATATCCATGGCTCACGCTCATGTATTGCGTGAAAGTTGAAAGGTTTGAAAAAATTTGAGTATGAAAACAATTGCTTGGCTGAAACCGGGGTTGTGCATGATATGAATATTTTGTGTGATGAAGAGGGAGCATAGCCAGACTATATGATTTTGTAGGGAGAACTTTCTTTGGCCATGTTATTTTGTGAAGACATGATTGCTTTGTTAGTATGCTTGAAGTATTACTATTCTTATGTCAATATTAAACTTTTGTCTTGAATCTTTCGGGTCTTGGTGATGCGTAGAATTTTTTTGAATTTCTGCAACGATCCCCAACAGTGGCATCATGAGCTAGGTCTATGCGTAGTTACTATGCACGAGTAGAACACAAGTTGTTCTGGGCGTAGATTTTGTCAATTTACTTGCCGCTACTAGTCTCATCTTGATTCGGCGGCATCATGGGATGAAGTGGCCCGGACCGACCTTACACGTACGCTTACGTGAGACAGGTTCCACAGACTGACATGCACTAGTTGCATAAGGTGGCTAGCGGGTGTCTGTCTCTCCCACTTTAGTCGGATCGGATTCGATGAAAAGGGTCCTTATGAAGGGTAAATAGAAATTGGCATATCACGTTGTGGTTTTGGTGTAGGTAAGAAACGTTCTTGCTAGAAACCTATAGCAGCCACGTAAAAACTTGCAACAACAATTAGAGGACTTCTAACTTGTTCTTGCAGCATGTGCCGTGTGATGTGATATGGCCAAAAGGATGTGATGAATGATATATGTGATTTATGAGATTGATCATGTTCTTGTAATAGGAATCACGACTTGCATGTCGATGAGTATGACAACCGGCAGGAGCCATAGGAGTTGTCTTATTTTATTGTATGACCTGCGTGTCATTGAAAACGCCATGTAATTACTTTACTTTATTGCTAACTGTTAGCCATAGTAGTAGAAGTAACGTTTGGCGAGACAAGTTCATGAAGACACGATGATGGATATCATGGTGTCATGCCGGTGACAATTATGATCATGGAGCCCCGAAGATGGAGATCAAAAGGAGCAAAATGAAATTTGCCATATCATGTCACTATGTGATTGTATGTGATGTTTATCATGTTTTACATCTTATTTGCTTAGAACGATAGTAGCATAAATAAGATGATCTCTCACTAAAATTTCAAGAATTGTGTTCCCCCTAACTGTGCACCATTGCTAAGGTTCATTGTTCCGAAGCACCACATGATGATCGGGTGTGATAGGCTCTAACGGTCGCATACAATGGGTGTAAGCTAGATTTACACACGCAATACACTTAGGTTGACTTGACGAGCCTAGCATGTACAGACATGGCCTCGGAACACGGAAGACCGAAAGGTCGAACATGAGTCGTATAGAAGATACGATCAACATGAAGATGTTCATCGTTGATGACTAGTCCGTCTCACGTGATGATCGGGACACGACCTAGTCGATTCGGATCATGTATCACTTAGATGACTAGAGATATGTCTATCTGAGTGGGAGTTCATTAAATTTGTTTAGATGAACTTAATTATCATGAACATAGTCTAAAATCTTTACAATATGTCTTGTAGATCCAATAGCCCACGCTAATGTTGCCCTCAACTTCAACGCGTTCCTAGAGAAAACCAAGCTGAAAGACGATGGTAGCAACTATACGGATTGGGTCCGTAATTTGAGGATCATCCTCATAGCTGCCAAGAAAGCATATGTCCTTGAAGCACCGCTAGGTGATGCACCCATTTTCCCAGCAACTCAAGACGTTATGAATGCCTGGCAGTCGCGTAGTGATGATTACTCCTTGGTTCAGTGCGGCATGCTTTACGGCTTAGAATCGGGACTCCAAAAGCATTTTGAGCAACACGGAGCATATGAGATGTTCGAGGAGCTGAAAATGGTTTTCCAAGCTCATGCCCGGGTCGAGAGATATGAAGTCTCCGACAAGTTCTACAGTTGTAAGATGGAGGAAAATAGTTTTGTCAGCGAGCACATACTCAAAATGTCTGGGTTACACAACCGCTTGTGTCAGCTGGGAGTTAATCTCCCAGATGACGCGGTCGTTGACAGAATCCTCCAGTCGCTCCCACCTAGCTACAGGAGCTTTGCGATGAATTGAAATATGCAAGGGATGGAGAAGTCCATTCCCGAGGTATATTCAATGCTGAAATCAGCGGAGGTGGAGATCGAAAAGGAACATCAAGTGTTGATGGTGAATAAAACCACTAAGTTCAAGAAAGGCAAGGGTAAGAAGAACTTCAAGAAGGACGGCAAAGGAGTTGCCGCGCTCGGTAAGCCAGTTGTCGGGAAGAAGCCAAAGAATGGACCCAAGCCTGAGAGTGAGTGCTTTTATTGCAAGGGAACGGGTCACTGGAAGCGGAATTGCCCCCAAATACCTAGCGGATAAGAAGGACGGCAACGTCAAAGGTATATGTGATATACATGTTATTGATGTGTACCTTACCAGCGCTCGTAGTAGCTCCTGGGTATTTGATACCGGTGCAGTTGCTCACATTTGTAACTCAAAGCAGGAGCTGCAGAATAAGCGGAGACTGGCGAAGGACGAGGTGACGATGCGCGTCAGGAATGGTTCCAAGGTCGATGTGATCGCCGTCGGCACGCTACCTCTACATCTACCTTCGGGATTAGTTTTAAACCTCAATAATTGTTATTTAGTACCAGCTTTGAGCATGAACATTGTATCTGGATCTCGTTTAATGCGACATGGCTACTCATTTAAATATGAGAATAATGGTTGTTCTATTTATATGAGAGAAATGTTTTATGGTCATGCCCCGCTGGTCAATGGTTTATTCTTATTAAATCTCGAACGTGATGTTACGCATATTCATAGTGTGAATGCCAAAAGATGCAAGGTTGATAATGATAGTCCCACATACTTGTGGCACTGCCGCCTTGGTCATATTGGTGTCAAACGTATGAAGAAGCTCCATGCAGATGGAGTTTTGGAGTCTCTTGATTATGAATCATTTGACACGTGCGAACCATGCCTCTTGGGCAAGATGACCAAGACTCCATTCTCCGAAATAATAGAGCGAGCAACCAACTTGTTGGAAATCATACATACTGATGTGTGCGGTCCAATGAGCGTTGAAGCTCGCGGTGGCTATCGTTATGTTCTCACCCTCACTGATGACTTAAGTAGATATGGGTATGTCTACTTAATGAAACACAAGTCTGAGACCTTTGAAAAGTTCAAGGAATTTCAGAATGAGGTTGAGAATCAACGTGACAGAAAAATAAAGTTCTTACGATCAGATCGTGGAGGAGAATATTTAAGTCACGAATTTGGCATGCACCTAAGGAAATGTGGAATTGTTTCACAATTGACGCTGCCTGGAACACCTCAGCGTAACGGTGTGTCCGAACGTCGTAATCGTACTCTGTTGGACATGGTGCGATCTATGATGTCTCTTACTAATTTACCTCTATCTTTTTGGGGTTATGCTTTAGAGACTGCCGCATTCACTTTAAATAGGGCACCGTCTAAATCCGTTGAGACGACACCGTATGAACTATGGTTTGGTAAGAAACCTAAGTTGTCATTTCTAAAAGTTTGGGGATGCGATGCTTATGTCAAGAAACTTCAACCTGAAAAGCTCGAACCCAAATCGAAAAATGCGTCTTCATAGGATACCCTAAGGAAACTATTGGGTATACCTTCTACCTCAAATCTAAAGGCAAGGTCTTTGTTTCCAAGAATGGATCCTTTCTGGAGAAAGAGTTTCTCTCGAAAGAAGTAAGTGGGAGGAAAGTAGAACTTGATGAGGTTATTGTAACCCCTCTTGAACCGGAAAGTAGCGCAACGCAGGAAGACGTTTCGGTGGTGCCTGCACCGACTAGAGCGGAAGTTAATGATAATGATCATGAAACTTCGGATCAAGTTACTACTAAACTTCGTAGGTCCACGAGGACACGTTCTGCACCAGAGTGGTATGGCAACCCTGTCTTGGAAATCATGCTGTTAGACAACGGTGAACCTTCGAACTATGAAGAAGCAATGGCAGGCCCGGATTCCAACAAATGGTATGAAGCCATGAAATCTGAGATAGGATCCATGTATGATAACAAAGTATGGACTTTGGTTGACTTGCCCGATGATCGGCGAGCCATAGAAAATAAATGGATCTTTAATAAGAAGACTGACGCAGATGGAAATGCGACCATCTATAAGGCTCGGCTTGTCGCTAAGGGTTATCGACAAGTTCAAGGGATTGACTACGATGAGACTTTCTCTCCCGTAGCGATGCTGAAGTCTGTCTGAATCATGTTAGAAATTGCGGCATTCTATGATTATGAGATATGGCAAATGGACGTCAAAACGGCACTCCTTAATGGCTTCCTTAAGGAAGAATTGTATATGATACTGCCGGAAGGTTTTGTCGATCCTAAGAATGCGAACAAGGTATGCAAGCTCCAGCGCTCCATCTATGGGCTGGTGCAAGCATCTCGGAGTTGGAACATTTGCTTTGATGAGGTGATCAAAGCGTTTGGGTTCATACAGACTTATGGAGAAGCCTGTATTTACAAGAAAGTGAGTGGGAGCTCTGTAGCATTTCTCATATTATATGTGGATGACATACTATTGATGGGAAATGATGTAGAACTCTTGGAATCCATAAAGGCCTACTTGAATAAATTTTTTCAATGAAGGACCTTGGAGAAGCTGCTTACATATTAGGCATCAAGATCTATAGAGATAGATCGAGACGCCCCATTGGTCTTTCACAAAGCACATACCTTGACAAGATATTGAAGAAGTTCAATATGGATCAGTCCAAGAAAGGGTTCTTGCCTGTATTGCAAAGTGTGAGATTGAGCACAACTCAATGCATGACCTCGGCAGAAGATAGAGAAAAGATGAGTGTCATCCCCTATGCCTCAGCCATAGGTTATTATGTATGCCATGTTGTGTACCAGACCTGATGTGAACATTGCCATAAGTTTGTTGGGGAGGTACCAAAGTGATCCCGGAATGGAACAATGGACAGCGGTCAAGAACATCCTGAAGTACCTGAAAAGGACTATGGATATGTTTCTCGTTTATGGAGGTGACGAAGAGCTCGTCGTAAAGGGTTACGTCGATGCTAGCTTCGACACAGATCCGGATGACTCCAAGTCACAAACCGGATACATGTATATTTTGAATGGTGGGGCAGTCAGCTGGTGCAGTTGCAAGCAAAGCGTCGTGGCGGCATCTACATGTGAAGTGGAGTACATAGCTGCTTCCGAAGCAGCACAGGAAGGAGTCTGGATGAAGGAGTTCATCACCGACCTAGGAGTTATTCCAAGCGTGTCGGGCCCGATGACTCTCTTCTGTGACAACACCGGAGCTATTGCCAAGGAGCCTAAGTTTCACAAGAAGACCAAGCACATTAAGCGCTGCTTCAACTCCATTCGTAGTTATATACAAGATGGAGACATGGATATTTGTAAAGTGCATACGGATCAGAATGTCGCAGATCCGTTGACTAAACCTCTTCCACGAGCAAAACATGATCAACACCAGAACTCTATGGGTGTTCGATTCTCACAACGTAACTAGATTTTTGACTCTAGTGCAAGTGGGAGACTGTTGGAAATATGCCCTAGAGGCAATAATAAAATGGTTATTATTATATTTCCTTGTTCATGATGATTGTCTATTGTTCATGCTATAATTGTATTATCCGGAAATCATAATACATGTATGAATACATAGACCATAGCATGTCCCTAGTGAGCCTCTAGTTGACTAGCTCGTTGATCAATAGATGGTTACGGTTTCCTGACCATGGACATTGGATGTCATTGATAACGGGATCACATAATTAGGAGAATGATGTGATGGACAAGACCCAATACTAAGCCTAGCAACATATCGTGTAGTTCGTATGCTAAAGTTTTTCCAATGTCATGTATCTGTTCCTTAGACCATGAGATTGTGCAACTCCCGTGTACCGTAGGAGTCTTTGGGTGTGCCAAACGTCACAACGTAACCGGGTGGCTATAAAGGTACACTACGGGTATCCCCGAAAGTATCTGTTGGGTTGGCACGAATCGAGATTGGGATTTGTCACTCCGTATGACGGAGAGGTATCTCTGGGCCCACTCGGTAAGACATCATCGTAATGAGCTCTATGTGACTAAGGAGTTGGTTACGTGATGATGTGTTATGGAACGAGTAAAGAGACTTGCCGGTAACGAGATTGAACAAGGTATCGGTATACCGACGATCGAATCTCGGGCAAGCACTATACCGGTAGACAAAGGGAATCGTATACGGGATTGATTGAATCGTTGACATCGTGGTTCATCCGATGAGATCATCGTGGAACATGTGGGAGCCAACATAGGTATCCAAATCCCGCTGTTGGTTATTGGCCGGAGAGATGTCTCGATCATGTCTGCATGGTTCCCGAACCCGTAGGGTCTACACACTTAAGGTTCGATGACGCTAGGGTTATAGGGAATGTATTATGTGGTTACCGAATGTTATTCGGAGTCCCGGATGAGATCTCGGACGTCACGAGGAGTTCCAGAATAGTCCGAAGGTAAAGATTTATATATGGGAAGTCATGTTTTGGTCACCGGAGTGATTTCGGGGTCACTGGTATTGTACCGGAACCACCAGAAGGTGTCCGGGGGTCCACCGGGTGGGGCCACCTACTTAGTGGGCCAAGTGGACTAAGCAAAGGGGGGAACCAGCCCCTGGTGGGCTGGTGCGCCCCCAAGGGCCCAAGGCGCCTAGGGTTGGGAAACCCTAGGGGTGGGGGCGCCCCACCTGCTTGGGGGGGGGGGCAAGTCCCCCAGCACCTGGCCGCCGCCCCCCCTCTAGATTTGATCTAGGGGGGCCGGCCCCTTCTCCCTTGCCCCTATATAAAGAGAGGGGGTGGGAAGGCAGCCGCACCTGATCCCTGGCACAGCCCTCCCCCTCTCCAAATCCTCCTCCTTCTTCCGTAGCGCTTGGCGAAGCCCTGCCGAAGTGCCACGCTCCTCCATAACCACCACACCGTCGTGCTGCTGCTGGACGAAGTCTTCCCCAACCTCTCCCTCTCTCCTTGCTAGATCAAGGTGTGGGAGACGTCACCGTGCTGCACGTGTGTTGAACGCGGAGGCACTGTTGTTCGGTGCTTAGATCGGATTCGGCCGCGATCTGAATCGCTTTGTGTACGACTCCACCAAGCGCGTTCTAGCAACGCTTCCGTAACGCGATCTTCATAGGTATGAAGATGCACTACCCTCTCTCGTTGCTAGCAACTCCATAGATATATCTTGGTGATGCGTAGAATTTTTTTGAATTTCAGCAACGATACCCAACAGAATTTTGCGTAGATCTCCCCGGCAACGGCGCCAGAAATTCTTCTTGCTACTTCTCGAGCTTGCGTTGTTTTCCCTCGAAGAGGAAAGGGTGATGAAGCACAGTAGCGTAAGTATTTCCCTCGGTTTTTGAGAACCAAGGTATCAATCCAATAGGAGACCACGCGCGAGACCCTCGTACCTACACAAACAAATAAGAACCTCGCAGCCAACGCGATAAAGGGGTTGTCAATCCCTTCTCGGTCACTTGCAAAAGTGAGATCTGATCAAGATGATAAGATAATATTTTTGGTATCTTTGTTATAGATTGAAAGTAAAGATTGCAAAACAAGTAAAGTAAATAGTTGATGAAAGATTAATATGATGGAGATAGACCCGAGGGGCATAGGTTTTACTAGTCGCTTCTCTCATGATAGCAAATTTCTACGGTGGGTGAACAAATTATTGTCGAGCAATTGATAGAAAAGCGCATAGTTATGAGAATATCTAGGCATGATCATTGTATATAGGCATCACGTCCTTGACAAGTAGACCCAAACAATTTTTCATCTACTACTATTACTCGACACATCGACCGCTATCCAGCATGCATCTAGTGTATTGAGTTCATAAGAACGGAGTACCGCCTTAAGCAAGATGACATGATGTAGAGGGATAAACTCATGCAATATGATATAAACCCCATCTTTTTATCCTCGATGGAAACAATACAATACATGCCTTGCTGCCCCTGCTGTCACTGGGAAAGGACACCGCAAGATTGAACCCAAAGCCAAGCACTTCTCCCATTGCAAGAACTACCGATCTAGTTGGCCAAACCAAACCGATAATTCGAAGAGACTTACAATGATATTTAAATCATGCATAAAAGATTTCAGAAAAGAATCCAATATTGTTCATAGATAATCTTGATCATAAACCCACAATTCATCTGATCTCGACAAACACACCGCAAAAAAGATTACATCGAATAGATCTCCAAGAAGATCGAGGAGACCTTTGTATTGAGATCCAAAGAGAGAGAAGAAGCCATCTAGCTAATAACTATGATCCCGAAGGTCCGTGGTAAACTACTCACAACTCATCGGAGAGGCTATGGTGTTGATGTAGAAGCCCTACGTGATCGATGCCCCCTCCGGTGGAGCTCCGGAACAGGCCCCAAGATGGGATCTCACGGGTACAAAAGGTTGCGGCAGTGGAATTAAGGTTTCGTGGTGCTCCCCGATGGTTTCAGGATACGTAGGTATATATAGGAGGAAGAGGCACGTTAGGGGAGCCACGAGGGGCCCACGAGGGTGGGGGCCGCGCCTACCCCCTGGGCGCGCCCCCTTCCCTCGTGGCCGCCTCGTTCGCTTCATGGCGTGTAGTCCAAGTCTTCTGTGTTGATATTGTTCCAAAAATGACTCTCCCGAAGGTTTCATTCCGTTTGGACTCCGTTTGATATTCCTTTTCCGTGAAACACTGAAATAGGCAAAAAACAGCAATTTGACTAGGCCTTGGGTTAGTATGTTAGTCCCAAAAATAATATAGAAGTGTATAATAAAGCCCATTAAACATCCAAAACAGATAATATAATAGCATGGAACAATCAAAAATTATAGACGGTGTTGGAGACGTATCAGATGGTGATGGTCCCACTGTAGCACGGGAGCTTGACGGTGTTGTAGGTGTGGTGGGTCACTTCCATGAACTTGGCGAGCGCGGGGTAGCCCAAGATGGCGTTGTAGGGCAGGCCGATGTGTGCCATGTCGAAGTCGATGAGCTCAGTGTGGTAGTTATTGCGGGAGCCGAAGGTGAGGGAAGGCGCACTTGCCCCAGAGACAAAGTGGAGCCATCGGTCACGCCCGATAAGGGCCTCATCGGCATCAAGCGCTCATAAGGCACCTGGAGCTTCTCGAAGGTTTCCATGGAGAGGACGTTGAGTCCCGCACCGCCATCTACGAGTGTCTTGACATTGTTGATGGTGGGCGCGCACAGCATGGGGATGGTGCCCATCGCAGCTTCGACTTCACAGCAACAGGCAGCCGGCGTAATATCACGAACACGTCAGAGACGACTGACTACCTCGACCAACCATGCCTCTGACAGAGCTCACCACCGTCATCATTGCCACAGAAGCCTGACCGCTCTCATTGCCAAGCGTCCACGACCAAGCAGCATGAAGGACCTCCCTCACCTATCACTGGTCCTCTGGTCGGCAAGAAGCTCCTGTAATGATGCCCCAATAGAAGTGACGCACGTCGCCATCATCGCCCGATCCCAGTGGATCAAGAGTTTCCACCGAGCTTCCTTGCGTGCTGGAGCAACCAGAAACGCAGCAACGACGCCTTCAAGAAGGAAGCGGAGCCCGCGGGCTTCGCCTGCACGGCCCAAAGACCGGCATCAAGGTCATCACCCGACGCTGCACCGCCAACCACCAATCCAGGCCAGACCACCACCGCACGCACTCGCTCGGCGGCCGTCGGCCCCATGCGCCTAACGTCCCCCGCAACCTTCAGATCTAGATGCCGGGGCCCAGATCTCCATTGTTGTTGTTATCGTGTTGGATAGCCGCCAGCCCCATGCACCCAATGTCCATTGCAGCGACCCGCAGAACCGGAAGCCGGAGCCCGACCGGCCACATGCCGCCTTCCGGAGCCTAAACGAAGCACATCCGTTAGCGCACATAGCCGTGGAACAGCCCGTGCGCAGCCAAAGGACTCGCTCCCACCTGACCCTTTCTCCCCTGCCGCAGCGTAGACCTCGAGCCCGCTCGGTGGAGGCCTTCCATAGCTACCGCTGGAAGCACGTGCGCTCCAGCACGTGCCCGCACCCGACTTGACTTGCCGCGCGCTCTAGCCCGCGTTCGCACCCCGCACGACCTGTCGCGCCCTCCAGCCTACCACTCGACATGCCGCCGCCAGCGCCGCTCACCAGCACGCCCGTGTCGAAGGAGCTCCTCCATCACAACCACAACACAGATCTGCGCCCTGCGACCCACGTTGCCGCGTTGCCGCACGCCCGCGCCAAATCTGCTCAATTCCCCCCACCTGCGCCTCCATGTGCTGTCTCGCCGGCCAACAGGGCCGTCCCGAGCGTGCACTGCCGCTCGAGCTCCCGCCGAAAGTCCTCGACCCGCACTAGCACTTCCGGGCAGAAGGAGGATAAAGGGGCCTCGCCACCGCCCAGCCGCTTGGGCTTTGCCCGGCAACCGTTACCGGCGGCCTCGCTGGGAGGGAGGGGTGGTAAATGGGGCTGCTGGCGGTGGCTAGGGTTTGCTCCCGAGCCGCTCGCGGGAGCGACACGGGAGCTGCCTCGGGATAGAAAGGTCGAGCTCAAAAAATGATCGACTTTTTGTGACCGGTCAGTGACCGGGCCGTCTGTCCTAGACATTTGTGACGGGTTTGGTGCACCCGGCTGGAGATGCTCACGGAATGGCGGGACGCATAGCCCGCGCGATCTTCACATATCCAACTTTTCGGGCAAACAATGCTCGCACTTGCACGCCACAACCGTAAGAGCATCCCGTTGAGCTCGCCCCGAAAGGCTTGTCGCACTGCAGTCACTAACAGATAAAAAACCCAATCCAGATGGGCTTCTTAAACATGCCTCAAAACGTCCAGGCTGACCGGCATTTCTCATATTCAGCCTAAATATGGAGCGGATATGATGATGTCCGAATGTGCTCGGGCGTGTCCACTCTGTCAGCTCGGGCCACACTGGTTCACCCCGACCCCACATATAATCGTCCCCATCAACTTCCCGGACCAAACGTTAACCATTCCACTCCCCTCTAGTCCACTCCACCACCCAATCTCCCGTCCGGTGATCTCCGGCCTTCTCTGTCATATGGCGGGCAGCGGATTGGAGTCCCCAGTAAGCCGATCCATGAACTGGGACGTCATCCCAGTCAGGTCCGAGAAGGAGATGGTTGTCGCCCTCCATCGCGTCCGTGAGGAGAATGCCTGACAGCGGGCGGATGCGATCCATCGTGAATTCATCGCGATCACCCAAATGGTGCATGGATCCGGCACGAGGCAGGTCGCCACTTCCTCGGGAGAGGAGGTGCGCTTCATTTGGCGCCCGGACATCGTGGCGGATGCACAACCCCATCATTGGCGCGCTGACGACGAGGCCATCCGTGTCTCGTCCGCTGAGTGTGTGACGTGGAGTGCCCGCCGTGGGAGGCAGAGGGCGCAGGATGCGGCGGCAGTCCTCACGACAGACGTCGGGGAGGCGGAGTCGCTGATGGCCTGTAACCCCGGGCGCCGCACCCACGTCATGGTGGACGTGGCCTCCGACTATGACGGATTTATCGTCGACCTTACGTCGACCAAGCCGTCAAGGCTCCAGACACCGATGAGAAAGAATAAGGCATGGGAGACGGCGACTCCCTGAGTCACGTGAGCAGGTGTGTGTCTCATATCCTACTCTACCTCGCTGGTGACCAGAACAACAATTTGGGAAGCCCAACCAATCGCCGGACATGGACACGACGAAGCCGGACGAGCTCCGTTTAGATTACGTTTCACGTTGCATGTAGTTGTATGGTTTTGAGGTTTGCGAAGTAAGATATTCAGTTGTGGAAACGATTGTTTGAGGCTTAATGGGTGGCTGTCCCGGGAGGGGTCGAATGTGGCGTATCCGGCTACACATGCTTAATTTCTTTCCTCGGCGGTTTCGCAACACGGCCCCGACACGTACAAACATAGATGATTTCCTCTTTTCGAGAAAACCGAACATCTGTAGACTCCACGTGGCGGGTGGGCGGCGCGCGCTTCCCTCCTCCCCTCCCCTCTCCTCGGCAATGGAGTTTTGGTTTCCGGCTCTCCCTGTTTCTCTCAACAGAGCCTATAACTGCGGCGGTACGGCCACGCACCCAGCGCCATCCCTTTTTCTCTCCCCTCGTCTCTCCCTTTCTCTCTCTTGACAGTTCCATCACCCCTCTCGCCCAACGGAGCATCTCTCCCTCTCTCTCTCGCCGCAACAGAACAAACCCACGCAAATCGGGCCGCCGCGGCGAGTGCAGCACGATGGCCGGCAACGAGTGGATCAACGGATATCTTGAGGCGATACTCGACAGCGGCGCGTCGGGTGGCGGAGGCGGTGGCGGCTCCGGTGCCGGGGCTGCCGCCGGCGGCGGCGGGGGTGACCCGAAGTCGTCGTCGAGCCCCCGCGGGCCGCACACGATATTCAACCCCACAACCTACTTCGTGGAGGAAGTGGTGAAGGGCGTCGACGAGAGTGACCTCCACCGGACATGGATCAAGGTGGTCGCCACCCGGAACGCGCGCGAGCGCAGCACCCGCCTCGAGAACATGTGCTGGCGCATCTGGCACCTCGCCCGCAAGAAGAAGCAGGCAAGCCATCCTCTCTCTCTCTCTCTCTCTCTCTCTCGTGTTCCCTTCTCTTCTTGATCGTCTCGTGTTCGTCGATCGATCCCCTCATCGATTTCTCATTTTGGTTGGTTTCGTCGGTCGGTTGATTGCTCGGGTGGTTTCTCTGTTTCTCTTCCTCACACACGTAGCGAATTGTTAACTGCATCATGGTGCGATCTGCGTGAGTCGATCTATTGTTTTTAATTTTTGTTTATGAAAGTGATCGTCGTACTAAGATGTTTCCAACCGCATGTTTGACCGTGAGGTTAGATCGGCCATTTCGTCGTTTAAAAACCAGGCCAGACGTGGACATGTACGATCTCTCCGCGCCTCTGAGGTTTCGAGAATTCAGTACTCTGTAGATGATCTCAGAGACGACACACACGTCTCCATTATATTTTATATTTTGGCTCTGTGATGTTTTTCTTTTTCTTTTGCGGAGATATGATGTATATTCATGTAAATTGCTGATTGTTCCTTCACACAATTGCTGTGAAAAGAGAAAGAGAATTACGGTCTTCTCGTGCCACCAGTAATGGCTGATAAGTTGGCTTGCACTTTCCACTCTCTTTTTTTTCTCTCAACCGTAGGAAACTGCATCTGACAGAGTGATCCCTTTGTAGTATATAGTATTTTTTTGCCGGAAAACACCAAGAATTGCTCCTACTGCACATATTTATAAATGTTCTGAATGAGTCTGTACAGGTGGAAAAGAAAAGTAAACAGAGGAATAACACAGAAGGCCTCTGCAGTTTTATTTCTTGCCAGAACAGAGTATTTCCTTTTGGATTTGGTCACACTTCTGAATTTTTCTGTCCTTTTGGTGTGGCGTGGGTTGTTTGATGGAGCAGCTGGAGATCGAAGGCATCCAGAGGATGTCGGCTCGGCAGAAGGAACAGGAGCAGGTGCGCCGCGAGGCCACGGAGGACCTGTCGGAAGATCTCGACGAGGGCGAGAAGGGGGACATAGTCGGCGAGCTGATGCCGTCAGGGACCCCCAAGAAGAAGTTCCAGAGGAATTTCTCCGACCTCAGCGTCTGGTCGGACGAGAATAAGGAGAAGAAGCTCTACATTGTGCTCATCAGGTTTCATACTCAAACCTCGCAGCTCTGTTAATCAATTCGTTTAAGTGCTATTCTATACTGCATGACCATTGCCATGTTGATGTGGAGAATGTTTTACAATTGCTGTCATCTTGGTTGTAGTGTGCACGGTCTTGTCCGTGGAGAAAACATGGAACTGGGTAGTGATTCAGATACTGGAGGGCAGGTAAACCGAGCCAAACTTTTAGTTACGCAAAATATTTCTTGTAATCAAGATTTGCGTTGACTTATGGTGAGCTATTCTCCTGTTTTTCAGGTGAAATATGTTGTGGAACTTGCGAGAGCGCTTGCAATGATGCCCGGAGTCTACCGAGTAGACCTGTTTACTCGCCAAGTGTCGTCCCCCGACGTGGATTGGAGCTACGGGGAGCCAACGGAGATGTTAACCTCCGGTTCCCAAGACGCAGAGGGTGGTGAAAGCTCCGGGGCATACATTGTGCGCATCCCTTGCGGCCAGAGTAACAAGTACATCAAGAAGGAGTCCCTGTGGCCTTACCTCCAAGAGTTTGTTGACGGAGCCCTTGCGCACATTCTGAACATGTCCAAGGTTTTGGGTGAACAGGTAGGCCATGGGAAGCCAGTGCTGCCCTATGTGATCCATGGCCACTATGCCGACGCTGGCGATGTCGCTGCCCTTCTTTCTGGTGCACTGAATGTGCCGATGGTGCTCACTGGTCACTCGCTTGGGAGGAACAAGCTGGAGCAGATTATGATGCAAGGGCGCATGTCCAAGGAGGAGATTGACGCAACCTACAAGATCATGAGGCGTATTGAGGGAGAGGAGCTGGCCTTGGACGCGGCAGAGCTTGTGATTACTAGCACCAGGCAGGAGATCGATGAGCAGTGGGGATTGTATGATGGCTTTGATGTCAAGCTCGAGAAAGTGCTGCGGGCACGGACAAGACGCGGGCTCAGCTGCCATGGACGTTTCATGCCTAGGATGATGGTAAGTGTCCAGTACCAAGTATAACCAATTTTTTCAAGTGTAATACCAGTGTACCATATCTGTCAAAATTCCGGCAAGTTGGTATTTGAGGTGGCATATGTGGCAATGAGTGTAGTTTTTTCCCCATGGTTTTTATCTGTGCTAATTCGATCTGCTTCTTGATAGGTGATTCCTCCTGGGATGGATTTCAGCAATGTTGTGGTTCAAGATATCGATGGAGATGGCGATAAAGACGATATCAATTTGGATGGCGCTTCACCGAGGTCACGACCCCCAATCTGGGCTGAGGTTGGTGTCTGGTTACAAATTTCATATGCCTATCCAAATCAATTTCAATATACATTAATTAAAATGATCATAATATCGCCGCATGAAACTCGTGCCACAGGTGATGCGGTTCCTGACCAATCCTCATAAGCCAATGATTCTGGCGCTGTCAAGGCCTGATCCGAAGAAGAACATCACTACTCTTGTCAAAGCATTTGGAGAATGCCGCCCACTGAGGGAACTTGCAAACTTAGTAAGCAATATCGTGCCTCCTTATAGACGACCTACCAACTAAAATCTTCAGGGTTAACTACATATTTTCATAATCAATATGATGTCAAAAGATCATCCACATATCATTTTTACCTTGATGAAAGGAGTAACATGTTTCTGAATATCTTCTCAAAGCATTTGGAGAATGCTGCCCACCGTGGGAACCTGCAAACTTAGTAACCATATATCATATTTAGATGAATATGTTAATGATCTTTTGACATTTGATGATATTTGGAACTGGATGAAAGGAGTAACCAGAAAACATGTTTCAGATTATCTTGTGGTGGTTAACAAAATTTACATCATCCGTTTTCAGGTTCTGATCATGGGGAACAGAGATGACATCGAGGAGATGCCTCCCGGCAACGCAAATGTCCTAACCACTGTCTTGAAGCTGGTTGACAAGTATGATCTGTACGGAAGTGTGGCCTTCCCCAAGCATCACAACCAAGCCGACGTCCCCGAGATTTATCGCCTCACAGCCAAGACGAAGGTCTGCTGCATATTATATTCAGTTGTTCCACCATGTCTAAGATTCAGCATCTCATTCTGACGGAAAACATTGGCTATCCCCTGCAGGGTGTATTCATCAATCCTGCTCTTGTGGAGCCTTTCGGCCTTACACTAATTGAGGTCAGTTTCAGTTCTAGTTATCTGACAATGTCAATCACCTGATGCTTTCCTGTTGCCATAGAAAATAGAAGATAAACATAACTTTATACTGGCAATCTTATGGCCTTTAGGCTGCGGCGCACGGGCTTCCGATCGTCGCCACCAAGAACGGCGGTCCGGTCGACATTACAAATGTAAGCATGCATCATATGTTTCCACATCATGTGTTGCAAATTTTGCTATGCACTAGTTATGGGTGAAAGTACATGTAACTACTTGATGTGTGTGGCACTGGTATAGGCACTGAACAGTGGGCTGCTAGTGGATCCACACGACCAGAACGCCATCGCCGACGCGCTGCTGAAGCTGGTGGCCGACAAGAACTTGTGGCATGAGTGCCGGAAGAACGGGCTACGCAATATCCACCTCTACTCGTGGCCGGAGCACTGCCGGACGTACCTCGCCAGGGTGGCCGGGTGCCGGATCAGGAACCCACGTTGGCTCAAGGACACACCGGCGGACGCTGGCGCTGATGACGAGGAGGCTGAGGACTCGCTCATGGAATTCCAGGACCTATCGCTCCGCCTGTCCATCGACGGCGAGCGAGGCTCCACTAACGAGCCCGCCTCATCGGACCCGCAGGACCAGGTGCAGAAGATCATGAACAAGCTCCACCAGTCGTCGTCTGCAGCTCCAGATGCTGCCACGGACAAGAATCCGGCCAACGTTCATGCCGCTGGCACCGTGAACAAGTACCCACTCTTGCGCCGCCGCCGGCGGCTGTTCATTGTGGCCGTGGACTGCTATGGTGACGACGGACGCGCCAGCAAGAAGATGCTACAGGTGATCCAGGAGGTGTTTAGGGCGGTCCGGTCCGACACCCAATTATCCAAGATCTCCGGGTTCGCGCTGTCGACGGCGATGCCGCTTTCCGAGACGCTCCAGCTCCTACAGATGGGTAAGGTTCCCCCGACCGACTTCGACGCGCTCATCTGCGGCAGTGGCAGCGAGGTGTACTACCCCGGCTCGGCGCAGTGCTTGGATGCCCAGGGGAAGCTTCGGCCCGATCAGGACTACCTGCAGCACATCAACCACCGGTGGTCTCACGACGGCGCTAGGCAGACTATAGGGAAGCTCATGGCCTCACAGGACGGCTCCGGCAATGTCGTCGAGCCTGACGTGGAGTCCTGCAATGCGCACTGTGTCTCCTTCTTCGTCAGGGACCCCAAGAAGGTAAATGCCCATGTATATCTTTATCATTCATTACTCACTGACAAATGAACAATCCTTACCATTGGTATCTGAACCTGAATTTTCTTTATTCCATAGGTGAGAACTATCGATGAGATGCGGGAGAGGCTCAGGATGCGTGGCCTCCGGTGCCACCTCATGTACTGCCGGAACTCAACGAGGATGCAGGTTGTCCCTCTCATGGCATCAAGGTCACAAGCACTCAGGTGAGTACTGCATTGTTATTGAGCGAAGCCTCACTGTGTTGTAGCCCTAGTGTTTTTCGTTTTCTATTGTCCAGTTTTTTTTCGTTGTTTTTTCTCCTGTCTAGTGCTCTCTGCTCTGTTCCATAAGGCAAAAAGCAAAACTCTTGCTGTTTCCGATCAAAAGAGTGCTGCACTTTTTTGTTTTTCAAAAAATACTGTAGCATTTTCGTCAACAAAGGCAACAAGCAGATCAATTAATTGTTGGAACTCTGCCGACAATCTCAGGTACCTCTTTGTGCGCTGGGGCCTGCCAGTGGGGAACATGTACCTGGTCCTCGGGGAACATGGAGACAGCGACCGTGAGGAGATGCTTTCAGGACTACACAAGACGGTGATCGTCAAAGGCGTCACCGAGAAAGGCTCCGAGGACCTGCTGAGGAGCTCCGGGAGTTACCACAAGGAAGACGTTGTCCCATCCGATAGCCCATTGGCTACCACCACGCGCGGCGATCTGAAGTCTGATGAGATCCTGCGGGCTCTCAAGGAGGTCTCCAAGGCTTCCAGCGGCATGTAAATCGGTTGCCCGGAAGCTTGATGATGCCGAACATCTTCACTCATGCTATTTAATATCTTCTGCTTGTTCATAACCAGAGACTGGAGCCATTTCTCTCTTTTCTTCGCTACATATATAATCTTGTGAGCACTAGCATGACTACATCTTGCAGTGAGAAATAATTAAGACACTGCTGATGATGCCACTGTTTGGCTTGAATGTTTGTGAACTAATTCAGCATATACGTTTGCAATATATATTGTGTTTATTCAACAGCTTTGTTTTTTAAAGTATATATGCATGGCATGGCAAGAGGAGAATCTGAAGCCAGTTTTGGCCCTGTTTACGGTTGCAGTTATGCTAGTATGAAACATTCTTTCAATGGCTTGAGTGCAAAAGCTAAATACTGGTCCATCACGTGCTCTTATTGGTTCCAGTCAGGCAACATTACTCACATGACGAGAAATGAAAAGAACGCCTAATGTTTGTGAACAGGAAACTCCACTTATTATTGATGGGAAAAGCTCATGATCTGATTAGGATATATAGCACAAGTCTAGCTACGAAACAGCAGATGACACCATGCCAAGCCCAATACTCGCATTCGTCCTTGTAATTCCTCAATTTGTCAGGATAAGTAGTAACGAAGATAAGAATTGTTTACTCTTAAGTTGCCTACAATTTCATTAGATATAAGCCACCTTTCCAAGACTTTGATACTGCAATTGACAACTAATTAGTACTTTAAATTGGAACTTTAAAACCTGACAGGGAGTAAGAAGCACATAATTGGTTTCTGCATTCAAATTTCCTTTACATATATTTTTAGTTATTACTTTAAAGCATACTCGATTGAATATTACAGTAAAAGTAAAATACTGCCTTTCCTATTAAACTTCGAACTATGGAACCATGGAACCTCATCCATATTAAACTTCAAACTTACTAAAGCCATTTATTCCGTGTTTACTTTTTTGATAGAAGATATTTTTTCATATTTTGATGATTATTTGCAGGTTCCCATGTCAAATATTCTTTTCCCAAAAAATTCCAGCACTGAGAAGAGAACATGTTTGGGATAACAAGGTTAAATTTGGAAGGCGGTTTCGACTTTAAAGTTTCTCATATCTAAAACGATTCACATATTTTCGGAATGCTAGGGTGGAAACCAAAAAGAACATACATGTCCTATGACAGAACACAAAGGATGAATAAATTATCATCTGCGCTTCTCTTTGTCGGTGACGGTTGCAATTTTGGTGTATTAGTCCTATGGGGACTTAGCATGACGACTTCCTGAGAATCTAGTATGACAAGGTTTGCTCAGCTCCGGTGAGGAAGGACCGATGACGGCGGCGTGCCTTCGGCTCGCTCCACTGCTTGTAGCCATCAGTAGGTGGTCTATGGTCATGAATGTATTTTTGTTACTTCTGGTGCTCTATGTACTGCCATGACAGATGACGAATAGATTAGAAATTTCTCTCACAAAAAATTATAGTTTCCGTGCCATTTTTGCAAAAGACAAAAATACTAAGATTTTTGTATGTAGTTTTTTTAACTAATTATTTTTGATTTTATAACGTCTCACAGGCTTGTATACCCAAAAAGGTTTTTGCCCCGCTTTATATATAAAGCAAACCATTAGAGCCACAAGATCCAACAAATGTTCATACCGCACACACATGCAAAGGTAGCATACAGACAAACTACTAAAGGGTTCTGCTGAGGGCACAACTCAACTAGCCCTTAAAAACGAAAAGAAAGGCGGCAGCACAAGCCTCGAGAAGACTAATCCGACTCAAGGGGTGCCAAGCGGAGGGCCATCACGCGAAGATCTGCAATGATGATTTTGATGTCATATCGAGCCTGAGAGCGGCTAAGCGGCCGCCAAAACTGCAAATATCCACATATTTTGAAAACTGCGTCAGTAGCACGTCAAAGAGGTACACGCTGGATCACAAGTTTATTGCGGACGGTCCAAATCATCCAAGCGAGAACCCCAATACCCAGCCACCTAATGTGGCGGACACGCTGAGAGGAGGCCTGGATTTCTGCAAATAGGTCGGGGAAGTTGTTGCACCAATGACCACCAATTGCTTAGCGGAAGCAACTCCAAAGGATTTGTGCAGACACGCACGTGAAGAAGATGTGATCAGAGTTCTCCGTCCCACACGGGTGGCAGATCCCATCACCTGGGGCATTCCGTTTGAGCACCTCCATGCCGGAAGGAATCCATACCTGGATCCATTGCCACAGGAAGATCCATATCTTAGTGGCAGTCTAATCACTCAGATATGGACTAGGGGCGTTGGGGAAGGAGCGGCCGCAATGCCCTGGTAGAGGGAGTTGGTGGAGAACCGGACCGAGGGCTCCAAATGCCAGGAGATGCAATCGCTCGGCTGATCCACGTCCGAAGACTGAAGAGTGATGCACTCAAGGAGGTCTTGCCAAGCGGCAAGTTCCGCGGCCCAAATGGCCTCCGAAACATGAGGCGCCTTAAGTCAATAAGGGCCATCTCGACTGAGATCCTTGATACGTCCATTTTGCATCACACTTTTATATCAATATTTATTATGTTATGGGCTATCATTACACATTGTGGCACAATACTTATGCCTTTTCTCTCTTATTTTACAAGGTTTACATAAAGAGGGAGAATGCCGGCAGCTGGAATTCTGGACTGGAAAAGGAGCAAGCATTAGAGACCTATTCTGCACAACTCCAAAAGTCCTGAAACTTCACGGGGTGCAGTTTTGAAAAATAAAAAAAATATTGGGCGAAGAAAGTTCCAAAGGGGGGCCACCAACCATCCACGAGGGTGGGGGCGCGTCCTACCCCCCTGGGCGCGCCCCCATGCCTTGTGCGCCACCTGGCAGGCCCCCGATGACCATCTTCTGCTATATGATGTGTTTTGACCTGGAAAAAATCAGAAGGAAGCGTTCGGGATGAAGCGTCGCCGTCTCGAGGCGGAACCTAGACGAAACCAATCTAGGGTTCCGACGGAGCTGTTCTGCCGGAGAAACTTCCCTTCGGGAGGGGCAAATCGAAGCCATCGTCATCACCAATGATCCTCTCATCGAGAGGGGGTCAATCTCCATCAACATCTTCACCAGCACCATGTAACACCCCCTGAACCATGTCACTGTGACACTCTGCTAATGATGCCAAGTCATCTTCTTCTGCTTTAATTAATCACAGTGGTTAAGCATTTGAATCCAAAGTTTCCTCTGAATCCAAATTCAAATGCAAAATAAAGTTGTTCCAAAAATTATGGAAAAATGTCCATGTTGTTGAAAATAATCCAAAACAATTGTTTCTGGTGGAGACAACATCACCATCAACTCAAATAATGGGCTAGGGCATTTAAACAGTGTTATAACAGCACTATTAAATGCTTTTTCATTTTTATGAAATTCAAAAATGATCCAAAATAGTCCAAAGCAATTTTTTTGTGGTGAGGAATATTGCAACCTCATTTTTGGGCCAACTCACAATTTTTGCAAACACCATTTGATGGCCCTACCTTTTCCTTTTCTCTTTGCTGTTGAAATAAAGGTAAACAGAAATATAAACGAAGGAAAAAGGGGCAGAGCCCACCTACCTGGCACCTCCCCGCGGCCCAGCGCCGGCCCAGCCCAGCCCCGCGGCCTCCTTCCACCTGCTCCCGCCTCGCTGTCGCGCTCGCCGTGGCCACCGCGCGCTCGCCGCCGCTCCCGCCGCCACCTGCCGCTACAGCGCCTCCACCGACACTACAGGACCGGGGAGGGGATAAGAAGGAGCCCCTGGTCCTCCTCGACCATTTCCCCCTTCTCCCCGAGCCTCCTCCTTCCTTCCCCATCGGCGCCCGAGCGCCATCGCCGCCGTTCGTCGTCAACTACGCGGCCACGGTCACCCACTCGCCGCCTCTCCGTGTCCGCGGGCTTCGCCGGCGACTGCTCGTTCTTCGGGTGGCCACGGACGAAGCCGGGGAGCACCACCGCACCGAGAACGCGTCGTCTTCTTCCTCGGGCCGCCGGCGATCCCTTTCTTCCCCAACGCCGATCTGCTGCTCCTAAACTGTCACGGGCCTACGTGTGAGCCGCCCGGTGAGCTCCTCCCTCTTTCCCCTCTCCTTCCCGTACGAATGCGTCACCATAGCCATCGCCACCATCGCTGCCCGAAAGCATCGCCGCCGTGGAGCTCGCCGCCGTGGCATCAGCCCCTGTCCTGGCCATCTGAGTGCGGGAACGCACTCAGTGCCTCCTCGCGGTTCCAACACGCTTAGCCCCGTAGATCGTAGTGCCTTACAGCGACGGATCCGCGCTCGCCCGAAACACCTCGCCGCCGGCGAGCTCATAGCGCTCGGCTCCGGTCGTTTCAGGCCGCGCTTGCAGGACAGATCGACGCGGTGTTGGCCCCTCTCTCGAACGCGACCAAATGCGCGTGCTAAAACGCACCGTAGCTACGTGCCCGATCTCGCCCGAACGCTCTTCGCCGCCGACGACGTCGCAACGCTCGTCGCCGTTTCCGGCCACCCCAGGCTCGGCCACCACCACCACTCGATGCGGCCGAGCTCAGGCTCTCGAATGACCCTAGCCGCGCCCTTCCCCGTGCTCTGTAGAGCGTTTCCGGCGAGGCCCGAGCGCCTCCGCCGCGTTTCGTGGTCGCCGGCGTTGAGCCGCCGGCCACCGCCGACGTGGCACACCTGGGGCCACCCCTGGGTCACTTCCAGAGGGCCCCACGGGCCCCGTTGACTGGGTTGACCCAGTCAACCTTGCTGACTGGGCAGTCCCAGTCGCTGACATGTGGGCCCCCTGCGAATTGAACCTAATTAAAATGTTTTTATAAATAAAAGTTAATTAGCTAAGTTAATGTTTCACTGACATATGGGGCCCACACCTCCAATTAGCTCAGTTATTTAGTTTAATTCACTGTTATTATAACAGAGACTGACATGTGGGTCCCACTGGACCCACAGGTCAGGTTTGACCTGGTCAGCCGTTGGCTGACGTCATGCTGATGCAATAATTCTTTTATGTTATTTAAAATAATTCCAGAAAATCTTTTAAACTTCGAAAATTCATAACTTTTAAACCGTAGCTCGGATCGAAAAACTTTCTACATGAAAGTTGCTCAGAACGACGAGACGAAGCTAACCGTGCTATCTGTTTCCGTGTCGGGACCCTCTACGGAGGTGAACCCGCAACTTTTAGCCTGTTTCCGGTAGATGAATAGTGCACATACACCCGGTAAATAATTCCAGATAAATCCTAAAAATAACTAATATGACTTAGACCTGTTTTTAGGCAACCCTGCACTGCACGTTAGCTTAGCACGCTCTGTGTTGCATATGTTTTGTGTATTTATCTGTTTCTTCCCCCTCTTCTCTCTCGGTAGAGTCCGACACTGACGCCGATCCAGAGACCGACGCCGTCCCGGTGATTGGTTCCCCCTCCGACGACCTTGCTTTTGCCAAGCAACCAGGCAAGCAACCCCCCCTTTGATCATTCCGATATCGCCTATGTCTATTCTCTCTTATTCTTGCATTAGAATTGCTGCTACTGCTACTGCTCATATTACTGTTGCATCGCCTGTTTTTGCTAAACTGTTGATACCTGTCTTTATTCATAAACTGCTTAGTGTAGGTTGGGTAGCACTGCTATGGACCCACACTCTCGTAGTTGCCTCGCATAGTACCCTTGCCTCGATCAAGCGATCGAGCCCCTTTCCCTGACCTTCTTCACATCACCGCACACCCCCCCCTAATATGCTCGACTCCGCAGAGTTAACATCGGGTGACGAGGGTGATACCTCCGAACTCACTTTTGATGTTGTCCCTGTAGTATAGCTAGCTCGTTGTGGGTTACCAAGGGTGATTCCTCTTCCCACTTCCGACTTAGCTTGTGTCGTGCATCCGCTATGGTGAATACCGCCGAGGGTGATTCCTCCGGTACCACCTTAACGGGACTTGTCGTTTAGGAGTCCAACGAGGGTGATTCCTCGGATTCCTCGTCGGCATGGAAACCACACGGATGCCCTGGTTCACCGTACCGTGTTTAAAGACGTATCGATCCCCGAGGCCGGACGTCGCCAGGAACAAAGGCGTGCGGCCAGAGGTATCGTGCGTCTGAAGACACTTTGAAGTTACTACTACACATGTTGGATGGAGGCGGGTTGACCCAGAGGGGTACCCGCGAGTGCCTTTGAGGCGTGAGCTGTGGAGTCGGGTGACCAGTGAGGGTACCCGCGAGATAACTACGAGGCGTGGCCGGTCTTTCCCAGTCCTTGTCACAAGTCCTCGAGACGGGACGACGGGGCCAACAGTATCGTAGGCTCTGCTCGTTACCGCGCGCTCCCAATCCACTAAGCGATTTGGATATTTAATCCGAGGGGCCTCCGGGTCCGATAGCACTAACCACCACGTGGGTGTGAGTGGGTGCTCTGCGTCGTATACATCAGCCGGAGTCGTCACGACGTCAGCGATTGAGCGGGCTGTTCGGATTGGACTTAGGATGCAACTGCGTGCTTGTATAAGGGGTTGCTAGGTCTGCTACCGAACGGCCTCGCAACGTGCGGAGTGTCCGGGGCGACGGCCATGACCCCCGGGGGCATAGGATTAGTCCGGCGTGCTCGATCCTCTCTGGCGGTATCCGGTCGGGTTGCGTCGTATTGTTTAGCCGAGGGCGGGCACGACCTGATGGTGTGTCCGGCCGGAGTTAAGCGAGCGTGGTGGGTAACTTGGTGCACCCCTGCAGGGAAGAAACAATCTATCGATAGCCTGTCCTACGGTAACGGACACTCGGAGTTGTATCCACTTCGGTACAACTAGAACTGGTGACTTGAGATATGAAGCTGGTATTACTATAAACCCATTACATTATGATGTACTTTTCTGCTCCCTTCTAATTGCTGCAAGACCCTGAAGATGCTAGTCTTCGTCAGGACTAGGCTTTTCCCCTCTCTACTCTGGCTTTCTGCAGTCTAGTCTACCCACATAAAGCCTCCTTTGAAAATGATGCATTGCTAGTATAGATCTGATGTAAGTCTTGCTGAGTACTTTGGATGAGTACTCACGGTTGCTTTGCTTCCTCTTTTGTCCTACCCGCATGATAAATCAGACGACGGAGCCATGGTGCATGCAGCCCCCGTTGACGACTACTACTACCAGCCCGAGGCTGGCTACTACTACTACCCGGCCGGCGAGTACTTCTACGAGGAGCCGGCGGACGACGACCAGGAGTAGGATCGGAGGTCCCAGGCAGGAGGCCTGCGCCTTTTCGATCGTAGCTTTTCTTTTGCCCCGCCTGTGTAACAGGCCTATCTTCTTCTGAGTTGTATCTGTACCCAGATACCTAACGCTTCCGCTGACTATGTGTGTGACATCATGTTATGTATTCGAGCCCTCGAGGCCCTGGCTTGTAATATATGACTTGTATGTATTTATTTATGTTTTAGAGTTGTGCTGTGATTCCTTCACGTGAGTCCTTAGGCTTGATCGTGTGCATTTGCGTGTATGATTAGTGCACGGTCGGGCCGGGGTCGCCACACACCATCTCCTCTAAAACCCTAGTTCATCTCTTGTATCCGATCTTTGTCTCAAAACCTTAGATTGGTACCTGTGGGTTGCTAGTAGTGTTGATTACTCCTTGTAGTTGATGCTAGTTGGTTTATTCGGTGGAAGATCATATGTTCAAATCCTTAATGTTATTTAATACCCCTCTGATTCTGAACACGAATATGCTTTGTGAGTAGTTACATTTGTTCCCGAGGACATGGGAGAAGTCTTGTTATAAGTAATCATGTGAATTTGGTATCCGTTCAATATTTTGACGAGATGTATGTTGTCCTTCCTCTAGTGGTGTTATGTGAACATCAACTACATGACACTTCACCATGATTTGGGCCTAGGGGAAGGCATTGGAAAGTAATAAGTAGATGATGGGTTGCTAGAATGACAGAAGCTTAAACCCTAGTTTATGTGTTGCTTCGTAAGGGGCTGATTTAGATCCATATATTTCATGCTATTGTTAGATTTATCTTAATTCTTCTTTTGTAGTTGCGGATGCTTGCGAGAGAGGTTAATCATAAGTGGGAGGCTTGTCCAAGTAAGGGCAGCACCCAAGCACCGGTCCACCCACATATCAAATTGTCAAAGTAACGAACACGAATCATATGAACATGATGAAAACCAACTTGACAACGATTCCCATGTGTCCTGCTCGTCCTCGAGTAGGTAAATGATAAAAACAGAATTGATGTGGAATGCTGACCAACATAATTCAATGTAATTTTCTTTATTGTGGCATGAATGTTCAGATCCAAAAGATTCAAGGCAAAAGTTTAATATTGACATAAGAAAAATAATACTTCAAGCATACTAACAAAGCAATCATGTCTTCTCAAAATAACATGGCCAAAGTAAGTTATCCCTACAAAATCATATAGTCTGGCTATGCTCTATCTTCATCACACAAAATATTTAAATCATGCACAACCCCGGTTTCAGCCAAGCAATTGTTTCACACTTTAAATTTTTCAAACTTTTCAACTTTCACGCAATACATGAGCGTGAGCCATAGATATAGCACTATGTGGAATAGAGTGGTGGTTGTGGAGAAGACAAAAGAGGAAGATAGTCTCACATCAACTAGGTGTATTAATGGGCTATGGAGATGCCCATCAATAGATATCAATGTGAGTGAGTAGGGATTGCCATGCAACGGATGCACTAGAGCTATAAGTGTATGAAATCTCAACAAAAGAAACTAAGTGGGTGTGCATCCAACTTGCTTGCTCACGAAGACCTAGGGCATTTGAGGAAGCCCATCATTGGAATATACAAGCCAAGTTCTATAATGAAAATTCCCACTAGAATATGAAAGTGACAACATAGGAGACTCTCTATCATGAAGATCATGGTGCTACTTTGAAGCACAAGTGTGGAAAAAGGATAGTAGCATTGTCCCTTCACTCTTTTTCTCTCCTTTTTTCCTCTTTTTTTTCTTTGGGCCTTTTCTCCTCTCTCTTTTTATGGCCTCTTTTTTTCTTTCTTTTTTTTCTTTCGTCCGGAGTCTCATCCCTACTTGTGGGGGAATCGTAGTCTCCAACATTCTTTCCTCACTGGGACAATGCTCTAGTAATGAAGATCATCACACTTTTATTTACTTACAACTCGAAGCTAGAACAAAATATGACTCCATATGATTGCCTCCGGTGGTGTACCGGGATGTGCAATGAATCAAGAGTGACATGTATGAAAAATTATGAACGGTGGCTTTGCCACAAATACGATGTCAACTACATGATCATGCATAGCAATATGTCAATGATGAAGCGTGTCATATGAACGGAACGGTGGAAAGTTGCATGTCAATATATCTCGGGATGGCTATGGAAATGCTATAATAGGTAGGTATGGTGGCTGTTTTGAGGAAGGTATATGGTGGGTGTATGGTACCGGCGAAAGTTGCGCGGTACAAGAGAGCTAGCAATGGTGGAAGGGTGAGAGTGCGTATAATCCATGGACTCAACATTAGTCATAAAGAACTCATATACTTATTGCAAAAATCTATGAGTTATCAAAACAAAGTATTCGACGCATGCTCCTAGGGGAAGGGTTGGTAGGAGTTAACCATCGCGCGATCCCGACCTCCACACAAAGGATGACAATCGATAAATAAATCATGCTCCAACTTCATCACATAACGGTTCACCATACGTGCATGCTACGGGAATCACAAACTTTAACACAAGTGTTTCTCAAATTCACAATTACTCCACTAGCATGACTCTAATATCATCATCCTCATATCTCAAAACAATCATCAAGTATCAAACTTCTCATAGTATTCAATGCAATTTTATGAAAGTTTTTACTATACCCATCTTGGATGCCTATCATATTAGGACTAAATTTATAACCAAAGCACATTACCATGATGTTCTAAAAGACTCTAAAAATAATATAAGTGAAGCATGAGAGATCAATAATTTCTACAAAATAAAACCACCACCGTGCTCTAAAAGATATAAGTGAAGCACTAGAGCAAAACTATCTAGCTCAAAAGATATAAGTGAAGCACATAGAGTATTCTAATAAATTTCGATTCATTTGTATCTCTCTCAAAAGGTGTGCCCAGAAAGGATGATTGTGGTAAACTAAAAAGTAAAGACTCAAATCATACATGACGCTCCAAGCAAAACACATATCATGTGGTGAATAAAAATATAGTCTCAAGTAAAGTTACCGATAGACGAAGACGAAAGAGGGGATGCCTTCCCAGGGCATCCCCAAGCTTAGGCTTTTGGTTGTCCTTGAATTTCATCTTGGGGTGCCTTTGGTATCCCCAAGATTAGGCTCTTACCACTCTTTGTTTGATAGTCCATCAAATCCTTACCAAAAACTTGAAAACTTGACAACACAAAACTTAACAAAAATCTCGTGAGCTCCATTAGTATAAGAAAACAAACCACCATTTTCAGGTACTGTAATGACCTCATTCTTTGTTTATATTGGTGTTAAACCTACTGTATTCCAACTTCTCTATGATTCATACCCCCTGATACTACTCATAGATTCATCAAAATAAGCAAACAACACACGAAAAACAGAATTTATCAAAAACAGAACAGTCTGTAACAATCTGTAAGTTTCGAATACTTCTGTAACTCTAAAAAAATGAAATAAATTGGTGGATGTGAGAAATTTGCCTATTAATCATCTGCAAAAAGAATCAACTAAAAACCACTCTCCAGTAAAAAATGGTAGCTAATCTCGTGAGCGCTAAAGTTTCTGTTTTCTACAGCATGATTGCATAAACTTCACCCAAGTCTTCCCCAAAGGTTCTACTTGGCACAAACACTAATTAAAACACAAAACCACATCTAACCAGAAGCTAGATGAATTATTTATTTCTAGACAGAAGCAAAAACAAATAAAATAAAATTGGGTTGCCTCCCAACAAGCGCTATCGTTTAACACCCCTAGCTAGGCATTGAGATTTCAATGATGCTCACATAAAAGAGAAGAATTGAAGCACAAAGAGAGCATCATAAAACATGTGAAAATCACGTCTAAGTCTAACATACCCTATGCATAGGCATTTTATAGGAAAACAAATTAGCAAGACAAGCAATATCTAGCATATGCCAGGAAGAAAAAGGAAACAAGATCAATCTCAGCATGAAGAGAGGTAATTTAGTAACATGAAGATTTCTACAATCATATTTTCCTCTCATAATAATTACATGTAGGATCATAAGCAAATTCAATAATATAGCTATCACAAAACATATTCTCAACTCGATCCACATGCATGTGAAGTTGACACTCTTCCAAAATAGTGGGATTAACATTAACTAAAGTCAAGACCTCTCCAAACCCACTTTCAATATTATTGCAAACATTATTATAAATCTCATATATATCATGGGTCTTAAATAAGTTTTCAAGATCGTAAGTGTTGGAAATATGCCCTAGAGGCAATAATAAAAGTATTATTATTATATTTCCTTGTTCATGATAATCGTCTGTTATTCATGCTTGAATTGTATTGTACGGAAACAGCGATACATGTGTGAATATATAGACCACAATGAGTCCCTGGTAGGCCTCTAGTTACCAGCTCGTTGATCAACAGATGGTCACGGTTTCCTGACCATGGACATAGGATGTCAGTGATAACGGGATCACATCATTAGGAGAATGATGTGATGGACAAGACCCAATCCTGAGCATAGCACGAGATCGTATAGTTCGTAATGCATAAGCTTTTCGGTGTCAAGTATTTATTCCTTAGACCATGAGGTTGTACAACTCCCGGATGCCGTAGGAATACTTTGGGTGTGCCAAACGTCACAACGTAACTGGGTGGCTATAAAGGTACGCATCGGGTATCTCCGAAAGTGTCTGTTGGGTTGGTACGAACCGAGACTGGGATATTGTCACTCCGCATGGCGGAGAGGTACCTCTAGGCCCACTCGGTAAGACATCATCATAATGAGCTCAAAGTGACTAAGGAGTTAGTCACGGGATGATGGATTATGGAACGAGTAAAGAGAATTGCCATGACGAGATTGAACAAGGTATCGGGAATACCGACGATCGAATCTCGGGCAAGTACCGTACCGATGGACAAAGGGAATAACATACGGGATTGAGTGAATCCTTGACACGGTGGTTCATCCGATGAAGATCATCGAGGAACACATGGGAACCAACATGGGTATCCAGATCCCGCTGCTGGTTATTGACCGGAGAGTGGTCTCGGTCATGTCTACGTGTCTCCCAAACCCGTAGGGTCTACACACTTAAGGTTCGGTAACGCTAGGGTCGTAGAGATACATGCACGTGGAAACCCGAAAGTTGTTCGGAGTCCCGGATGAGATCCCGGACGTCACGAGGAGTTCCGGAATGGTCCGGAGGTAAAGAATGATATATAGGAAGTCAGGTTTCGGCCATCGGGTGATCTCCGGGGGTCACCGGGACCACCGGAGGGGCCCCGGGGGTCCACCGGGTGGGGCCACCCATCCCGGTGGGGCCCCTAGGCTGCGTGGGGGAAGTGGCCAGCCCCTGGTGGGCTGGCGCACCACATGGGCCCCCCTCCCCATGCGCCTAGGGTTGAAACCCTAGGGGGAGGGGGCGCCCCCCTTGCCTTGGGGGGCAAGACTCCCCCCCCCCAGGCTGCCGCCCCCTGCAGATGCCATCTGCAGGGCATGGCGCACCCCTTGGCCCCCTATATATATGTGGGGGGGAGAGGGCAGCCGCACCCTTGCCCTGGCGCCTCTCCCCCTCCCGTCACACCTCCGTCTCCTTAACGCAAGGCGCCCGGCGAAGCCCTGCAGGAATCTCCACTGCATCCACCACCACGCCGTTGTGCTGCTGGATCTCCGACGACCTCTCCTCCCCCCTTGCTGGATCAAGAAGGAGGTGACGTTGCTGCACCGGACGTGTGTTGAACGCGGAGGTGCCGTCCGTTCGGCGCTAGATCATCGGTGACGAAGAACGCGAAGAGTACGACTACTTCATCCACGCTTCTTCGAAAGCTTCCGCTCGCGATCTACATAACGGTATGTAGATGCACTCTTACTTGCTCGTTGCTAGGTGTCTCCTTAGTTGGATCTTGGTGAAAGCGTAGAATTTTTTTGAATTCTGCTACGTTACCCAACAGTGGCATCTGAGCTAGGTCTTATGCGTAGCATCTTGCACGAGTAGAACACAAAGCAGTTGTGGGCGTTTGAGTTTGTTCAACTTTCTTGCCGTTACTAGTCAATCTTGATTCGGCGGTATTGTGGGATGAAGCGGCCCAGACCGACTTTACACGTACGCTTACGTGAGACTGGTTCCATCGACAGACATGCACTAGATGCATAAGGTGGCTGGCGGGTGTCTGTCTCTCCTACTTTAGTCGGATCGGATTCGATGAAAAGGGTCCTTATGAAGGGTAAATAGAAACTGACAAATCACGTTCTTGTTTTGGCGTAGGTAAGAAATGTTCTTGCTAGAAAACCTATAGAAGCCACGTAAAAACTTGCAACAACAATTAGAGGACGTCTAACTTGTTTTTGCAGCATGTGCTATGTGACGTGGTATGGCCAAAAACGAAGATGTGATGAATGATATATGTGATGTATGAGATTGGTCATGTTCTTGTAATAGGGAATCACGACTTGCATGTCGATGAACTTGACAACCGGAAGGAGCCATAGGAGTTGTCTTAATTATTGTATGACCTGCGTGTCACCGAAGAACGCCATGTAATAACTTTACTTTATTGCTAAACGTTAGCTATAGTAGTAGAAGTAATAGTTGGCGTGACGACTTCTTCAAGACACGATGATGGAGATCATGATGATGAAGATCATGGTGTCGAGCCGGTGACAAGATGATCATGGTGCCCCGAAGATGGAGATCCAAGGAGCAAGATGATATTGGCCATATCATGTCACTTTAATTGATTGCATGTGATATTTATCATGTTTATGCATCGTGTTTACTTAGAACGACGGTAGTAAATAAGATGATCTCTCACTAAAATTTCAAGAATTGTGTTTCCCCTAACTGTGCACCGTTGCTAAAGTTCGTTGCTCCGAAGCACCACGTGATGATCGGGTGTGATAGGTTCTAAACGTTCGCATACAACGGGTGTAAGCCAGATTTACACACGCGATACACTTAGGGTTCACTTGACGAGCCTAGCATGTACAGACATGGCCTCGGAACACGGAAGACCGAAAGGTCGAACACGAGTCGTATAGAAGATACGATCAACATGAAGATGTTCACCGTTGATGACTAGTCCGTCTCACGTGATGATCGGACACGGGCTAATCGATTCGGATCGTGTATCACTTAGATGACTAGAGAGATTTCATTCTGAGTGGGAGTTCATTAAAATTTGATTAAGATGAACTTAATTATCATGAACTTAGTCTAAATTCTTTACAATATCTCTTGTAGATCAAATGGCCCACGCTCAGGTTTCCCTCAACTTCAACTCGTTGATGGCTTCTCGCCCCTCGTTGGTTACCCCAAGTGGAAGGTTTGAGATGCAGTGTAGCGGAAGTTTTCCCTTGGCAAAGATACCAAGGATTGATTTCCCCTGAGACTCCAAGGTTCAACAAGAAGGTGTCAACTACTAACGGCGCCAGATACTTAGCAATCAACTTGGACCTGCACACAGATACAAATAACTTTGCTCCCAACGAGTACAGAGAGGTTGTCAATCCCTCCGGCCTTGTCGTTTACAAAGGATCAAACACAAGAGATAATAGTGATAGGTATTGCTGCAACTAGTAAATAAAAGCGGAAAGTAAATAGCGGATGTGATTAGTGATGGTAATATGGACCGGGGTCCCATGATGTTCACTAGTGATGTCTCTCTCCCAAAAGACGATAAAACAGCTATGTGAGGTAAACGAATTACAGCTGGGCAATTGACAGAATTATGTGCGCAAACCAATGCTAACTATGTTGCAAGAAAGGTAGAGGTTCAAAGCATGGGCGGTACGCCAAGGTAAGTAGACCGAAATCCATCTGCATCTACTACTAATCATCCACCTTGAGATATCCATCCTGAACATCTCGCTGGTATTAAGTTGCGAGTCCCACCCATAGTGTAAACTCAAAGCAACAGACAACTGCATTAAAAGAACTTTGCGTAAAGTAAACAATCCTTGCACCCGCGAGTACAAGCACCGTTGTTTTCCCCCTTGTGGCAACAGCACATCCCCTAGACTCATGTTTCTGTCACTCAAGCTAGTCATCGAGGGGCATGAACCCACAATCGAGCATAACGTTCCCTCTTGGAGTCACTACCTACTACTTGGCCAAAGCAATAAATAGCAATGGAGAACATGCAAGAATTACTTACGAACATAAATATAAAAGTGGTAAATCAAATATATTACTCAAACACAATCTGAACATAATCTCACAATCCATCGGATCCCAGCAAACTCATCATAGCAACAACATAAGGATTACATATGTGCCTCGATCATGTAGGGCAGCTCACGAGGTCTAATTAGTGAAGCACAAGAAGGGGAGGAGAACATCACATAGCTACTGGTCATGGACCCATGGTCCAAGGGAGACTACTCACAACTCATCCGGGAGGCGTCCATGGTGGTGGAGAGGCTCCCGGTGGTGATCCTCCCCTCCGGCAGGGTGCCGGGAAGAGTTCTCCTGGTGCTCCCGATCTTGGAAGCGCGGCGGCGGCGGAACAGAGATGAGATCGCGAAAAAGGGTTCCGTCCTCGAGGGTTTCGGGACGCGTGTTAAATATATGCCAAAGGGGGGCATCAGCGGAGGCCTGGGGGGCCCAGGCGCCCCCCCCCCCCCGGCGCGGCCAGGAGGGGGGCCGCGCCACCAGGGCACCTGGAGCCCTGGTGGCCCCCCTCCGGCCCTACTTCGACCGTGTGGAAGCTTCCGGAACGCTGATTTTTTATATAATTTTTCCGGGATTTTTCTGGCAGTTTACGTGACGGGAAAACCTGAAATACAAAAACAGCAGAAAACAGAAACTGGCACTGGGGTGCACTGAGTTAATAGGTTAGTCCAAATATGATCAAAAGTGTATGGAAGTGTATAAATATCATAGCAATATCACCCAAAAGAGGCATGGAGCAAGCAGAAATTATAGATACGTTTTGGACGTATCAACATCCCAAGCTTAATTCCTGCTCGTCCTCGAGTAGGTAAATGATAACAAGAATAATTTCTGTGGTGACATGCTATTAACCATATAGGACTTTTCATAGTCATATGACAAAAGCTTACTGAGACAATGAATCTGTAGTAATTAAGTTGCCTTATGAGAAAATCACAAAGAACTGAAAGTTTTACAATATGATACTGAAACATCAAATAGATTTGTAATGAGCATGGTGTGCAAATATTATAAAGTGGTATCTCGCTTGCCCCCTTTAGTGAAGCAAAACATAAATGCAGGGGCACCTCCAAGGTTTAAGTGATGACTAGATACAATGATTTCAGAATAAACGATATCATAATCATGCAAAAGACAATGCTACTTTGGGACAATGCACATTACACTCAGAATGACAATCATGCTCTTAGTAGTTGGTGCTTTAAAAGAAGGTGGAGACTCTCGAACCGTGGCTTTTGTTGGCAAAGTTGAAAACCCGTGGTCGGAAACAAAGACAAAACATGTACCAGAGCTCTTGGTTTTAAAAACAGAGGTAATAATTATTTTTTAGATTATGCATGTTCCGTCAACGAATGCTAGCAGACAACTCAATCACTTCTTGAGATGGACAAGTTTCGAGGAACGGCTCCCGAATGAGGACGATCACATCCTCTTAATCTCCTTTGTTTATCACTGCCAAAGTTTTCTGATTTCTCATGAACAAAGTGTGAAGGAGGGTTTGTTTGTTATATTAATTTTGAGCCGGGCGCACTCTTTGCCAGTTCCTTCTTGTATTACGGGTTTGCACATTAGACATGCAATCCCGGGGTGAAGCTTGTCCAACTTAAAAAGATCATGAATTAACTACTACTTCCTCATGAACTAAAACAGAGGCACAAAAGAGAAATGCTTTTTTGAATAATTTCGAGATGGTACATGAAAGTCTTCGTTAGGAATGGCAGGTAAATACCATGTATAGGAAGGTATGTTGGACTCATATGGCATAACTGGTTTAAAGGATTTTGGATGCACAAGCAGTCAGTCCGCTTAGTACAGGTGGAGGTTAGCAAAAGACTGGGAGCGACCAACTAAAAGAGCAATGACGGTCATAATCATGCAGAGCGACAAAGCAACATTGAATCAGGCATGGAAGTTATATCGCTACTCAGAAATAAACGATCATCAAGGCTTGACAGACTTTCTTTACAGTCTTAAATATGCGTGAGCATACGCCAAGTCAATCAAAATAAATTCTTGAAGGAATATATCACTAAACCATACCACATCATAGGCAAACAAATCATGTTGGTACTCCAATAACACATTGGGAACCCCCCAGCTATTTGAGACTAACCATAAGAAAACATGAACTACTAAGCACCATTATGCACGTAGCATTTTTATCATAGACGTATCGACCAATGCAACAGAAGCCAACTCTCTTAACAAGATAAGCATGATAAATAAAGAGAGTTCCAACGACCAACTAAACAAAAGCTCTTTAAAAAGATAAGCATGAAAACTTAAGAGCTAAACATGATAGTAGCTATTAAAATACCAAGAACATACACAGCAAGGATAGACATGAAAATTCTATGTTGTGTTCTAGGTTGAAGTGGAGCGTGTTTCTCTCCCACACAAAGAAAGCTGAGTTCCGACTCGTTATGAAAAGCTAAAGAAAAGTAAAAAGGAAACTAAAAGCAAGACGCTCCAAGCATAGCACATAACACATGAAGTGATAAAAATATAGTGGAACGAAAGACGAACTGATAATGTTGATGGAGAAGGGGATGCACGGAGGCATCCCCAAGCTTAGACGCTTGAGTCTTCTTGAATATTTCTTGGGGGTGCATGGGGGCATCCCCAAGCTTGAGCGTTTGACACTCCTGAATCTTTTTATCATCTTCCCTCGCACACTTGAAAACTCCCTTCATACATAACTCATCATAATCTGATTAGCGAGGTTAGTATCCATAATAATATAATTGTTCCTTGCTGGAAATAAGGATATTCTTGAAGGTCTACTGTTTCTCAAGATTGCCAAAAGGTTTTTGCAAAGAAAAAGCAAGCTCAAGGTTTGCAAAATGAAGGAAAGGCAAAACAGGACAGAATCTGTGAAAAACAGACCAGCAGGTAGTAAATGATTTTTTCGGGGCACTTCTTCAACTCTAATCAAAAAACTCAGAACAGACGCCCGAAAGACAATTGTATAGAGCACGCTGTCGAAAAAATTCAGACCAAAAAGATGATCTCGTGATTTTATACGAATTTTTCTATCCAAGGACAGAATCTGTTTCCTGGACAGCACGTCACAACTTTTGAACTTTCTTGCAATCAGAGGCTACACTTGGCACAAAACTGGAAAGTAAAGATACAATGATGATGCTACTGTAGTAACAACATCAAGACACAACAAAAGCAAAATAAAATTGTATTCATGTGGGCTGCCTCCCAAAAGCGCTTTCTTTTATGCCTTTAAGCTAGGCATAATGCAAAGAGATCAAGTTTTATCAAGAGTAAAAGAATAGCTAGCCCGTATAACGGACTCAAAAGGTAACTTAATCTTCTTTCTAGGGAAGTGTACCATCCCTTTCTTGAGAGGAAATTGGAATCTTATATTCCCCTCTTTCATGTCAATGATGGCACCAACGGTGCGAAGAAAAGGACGTCCCAAAATAATTGGACAAGAAGGTTCACATTCAATGTCCATAATAGTAAAATCAACGGGAACATAATTGTCATTGACAATGATAAGAACATCGTCGATCCTCCCCAAAGGTTTCTTTATGAAAGAATCAACAAGACGAACACCAAAAGAACAAGAATCAAAAGGTTTCAGTTTAAGCATATCATAAATTCTTTTGGGCATAACGGAGGTACTAGCTCCAACATCACATAAAGCATAGCAAGAGAAGTTATTCAACTTAATTTTAATCATAGGATCCCAACCATCTTCTAGCTTTCTAGGTATGGAGGCTTCTACTCTAAGTTTCTCCTCCCTAGATTTGATGAGAACATTAGTGATATGCTCTGTGAAGGCAAGGTTAAGCGTGCTAGTGCGGGGATCTCTAGACATCTTGTGAAGGAAATCAATAACTTCGGTAAGAGTGCAATTGTCAAAATCAAGGTCACTACTATCAAGTAAGGTGGTAGTGGTGTCCTTTAGGTTCACTTGTTTGGTAGTTTCTATGGTCATAGCATCACCATTAATAGGTCCAACGGGACCAGGAGTGCATTGGGTGCTAAGAGTTTGGATATCCTCAACAACTTGGATAGTAGCAACAGTGTGGTGGGTAGGAAGGTTCTTAATTCTATCTTCTTCCTCCCTTTCTCTAGCCCATCTCTCTTTAAGTTTATCCAACATCCTAATGTTTTCATTAATTTGCACTTGAATAGCATTCATAGGAGTGACCTTCCTCTCCTCAAGAGGAGAAGTTCTAATTTTAAGCAATTCTACCTCATGGGCTAAATTGTCTACCTTCGAAGAGAGATCATCTAGTTTGTTTAGTTTTTCTTCTACACTCTTATTAAAGGCTTTTTGGGTAGTGATGAAATCTTTAAGCATAATCTCTAGTTCAGTAGTGGAGTTCTTGGTGCTAGGATAAGCATTGTTGTTCCCATAAGAATTAGAGGGGAACGGTCTAGGATTGCTACCAAAATTACTCCTATAAGCATTGTTATTAAAATTGTTTCTAGAGATAAAGATCACATCTACTTGTTCTTGAGCAATCAAAGAATTTAAAGGAACATCACGAGGATCAACAGAAGATTGTTTCGAAAGTAGAGACATGATCAAGTCAACTTTTTCATTTAGGGAGGAAATCTCCTCGACAGAGTTTACCTTCCTACCTGTTGGAGCGCGTTCGGTGTGCCATTGAGAATAATTGGTCATCATCTCATTGAGAAGCTTCGTGGCAGCACCAAGTGTAGTTGACATAAAGGTTCCTCCCGCGGCCGAATCTAACAAGTTCCGCGAGGTAAAGTTCAAGCCTATCTTGAAGAGTGGAGTCCCCGGCAACGGCGCCAGAAAACTTTTGCTTGATGGCTTCTCGCCCCTCGTTGGTTACCCCAAGTGGAAGGTTTGAGATGCAGTGTAGCGGAAGTTTTCCCTTGGCAAAGATACCAAGGATCGATTTCCCCTGAGACTCCAAGGTTCAACAAGAAGGTGTCAACTGCTAACGGCGCCAGATACTTAGCAATCAACTTGGACCTGCACACAGATACAAATAACTTTGCTCCCAACGAGTACAGAGAGGTTGTCAATCCCTCCGGCCTTGTCGTTTACAAAGGATCAAACGCAAGAGATAATAGTGATAGGTATTGCTGCAACTAGTAAATAAAAGCGGAAAGTAAATAGCGGATGTGATCAGTGATGGTAATATGGACCGGGGTCCCATGATGTTCACTAGTGATGTCTCTCTCCCAAAAGACGATAAAACAGCTATATTAGGTAAACGAATTACAGCTGGGCAATTGACAGAATTATGTGCGCAAACCAATGCTAACTATGTTGCAAGAAAGGTAGAGGTTCAAAGCATGGGCGGTACACCAAGGTAAGTAGACCGAAATCCATCTGCATCTACTACTAATCATCCACCTTGAGATATCTATCCAGAACATCTCGCTGGTATTAAGTTGCGAGTCCCACCCATAGTGTAAACTCAAAGCAACAGACAACTGCATTAAAAGAACTTTGCGTAAAGTAAACAATCCTTGCACCCGCGAGTACAAGCACCGTTGTTTTCCCCCTTGTGGCAACATCACATCCCCTAGACTCATGTTTCTGTCACTCAAGCTAGTCATCGAGGGGCATGAACCCACAATCGAGCATAACGTTCCCTCTTGGAGTCACTACCTACTACTTGGCCAAAGCAATAAATAGCAACGGAGAACATGCAAGAATTACTTACGAACATAAATATAAAAGAGGTAAATCAAATATATTACTCAAACACAATCTGAACATAATCTCACAATCCATCGGATCCCAGCAAACTCATCATAGCAACAGCATAAGGATTACATATGTGCCTCGATCATGTAGGGCAGCTCACGAGGTCTAATTAGTGAAGCACAAGAAGGGGAGGAGAACATCACATAGCTACTGGTCATGGACCCATGGTCCAAGGGAGACTACTCACAACTCATCCGGGAGGCGTCCATGGTGGTGGAGAGGCTCCCGGTGGTGATCCTCCCCTCCGGCAGGGTGCCGGGAAGAGTTCTCCTGGTGCTCCCGATCTTGGAAGCGCGGCGGCGGCGGAACAGAGATGAGATCGCGAAAAAGGGTTTCGTCCTCGAGGGTTTCGGGACGCGTGTTAAATATATGCCAAAGGGGGGCATCAGCGGAGGCCTGGGGGGCCCAGGCACCCCCCCGGCGCGGCCAGGAGGGGGGCCGCGCCACCAGGGCGCCTGGAGCCCTGGTGGCCCCCCTCCGGCCCTACTTCGGCCGTGTGGAAGCTTCCGGAACGCTGATTTTTTATATAATTTTTTCGGGATTTTTCTGGCAGTTTACGTGACGGGAAAACCTGAAATACAAAAACAGCAGAAAACAGAAACTGGCACTGGGGTGCACTGAGTTAATAGGTTAGTCCAAATATGATCAAAAGTGTATGGAAGTGTATAAATATCATAGCAATATCCCCCAAAAGAGGCATGGAGCAAGCAGAAATTATAGATACGTTTTGGACGTATCACGCGTTCCTAAAGAAAACCAAGCTGAAAGACGATGGTAGCAACTATACGGATTGGGTCCGTAACCTGAGGATTATCCTCATAGCTGCCAAGAGATCATATGTCCTTGAAGCACCGCTAGGTGATGCACTTGCTCCCGATGCGGCCCAAGACGTTTTGAACGTCTGGCAGTCGCGTAGTGATGATTACTCCCTGGTTCAGTGCGGCATGCTTTACAGCTTAGAGTCGGGGCTCCAAAAACGTTTTGAGCACCACGGAGCATATGAGATGTTCGAAGAGCTGAAAATGGTTTTCCAATCTCATGCCCGAGTCGAGAGATGTGATGTCTCCGACGCATTCTACAGCTATAAGATGGAGGAGAATAGTTCTGTAAGTGAGCACATCCTCAAGATTTCTCGATTGCACAACCGCTTGTCTCATCTGGGAATGAATCTCCCAGATGAAGCGGTCGTTGACAGAATCCTCTAGAGCTCCCACCAAGCTTCAAGAGCTTCGTGTTGAACTTCAATATGCAGGGGATGGAGAAGTCCATTCCCGAGGTGTATTCGATGCTGAAATCAGTGGAGGTGGACATCAAGAAAGAACATCAAGTGTTGATGGTCAATAAAACCACTAAGTTCAAGAAAGGCAAGGGTAAGAAGAACTTCAAGAAGGACGGCAAGGGAGTTGCCGCGCCCGACAAGCCTGTCGCCGGGAAGAAGCCAAAGTATGGACCCAAGCCTGAGACAGAGTGCTTTTATTGCAAGGGAACAGGTCACTGGAAGCGGAACTGCCCCAAATACTTAGCAGACAAGAAGGTCGGCAACGTCAAAGGTATATGTGATATACTTGTTATTGATGTGTACCTTACCAGCACTCGTAGTAGCTCCTGGGTATTTGATACAGGTGCAGTTGCTCACATTTGTAACTCAAAACAGGAGCTGCGGAATAAACGGAGACTGGCGAAGGATGAGGTGGCGATGCGCGTCGGGAATGGTTCCAAGGTCGATGTGATCGCCGTCGGCACGCTACCTCTACATCTACCCTCGGGATTAGTTTTAAACCTTAATAATTGTTATTTAGTACCAGCTTTGAGCATGAACATTGTATCTGAATCTCGTCTTATGCGAGATGGCTACTCTTTCAAATCGTAGAATAATGGTTGTTCTATTTATTTGAGAGATATGTTTTATGGTCATGCCCCGCTGGTCAATGGTTTATTTTTGATGAATCTCGAACGTGATGATACACATATTCATAGTGTAGATGCCAAAAGATGTAAAGTTGATAATGATAGTCCCACATACTTGTGGCATTGCCGCCTTGGTCATATTGGTGTCAAACGTATGAAGAAGCTCCATTCAGATGGACTTCTAGAGTCTCTTGATTACGAATCATTTGACACGTGCGAACCATGCCTATTGGGCAAGATGACCAAGACTCCGTTCTCCGGAACAATGGAGCGAGCAACCAACTTATTGGAAATCATACATACCGATGTGTGCGGTCCAATGAGTGTTGAGGCTCGCGGAGGCTATCGTTATGTTCTCACCCTCACAGATGACTTGAGCAGATATGGGTATATCTATTTGATGAAACACAAGTCTGAGACCTTTGAAAGTTCAAGGAATTTCAGAATGAGGTTGAGAATCAACGTGACAGAAAAATAAAGTTCTTACGATCAGATCATGGGGGTGAATATTTAAGTCATGAATTTGGCACACACCTTAGGAGCTGTGGAATTGTTTCACAATTGACACCGCCCGGAACACCTCAACGCAACGGTGTGTCCGAACGTCAAAATCGTACTCTGTTAGACATGGTGCAATCTATGATGTCCCTCACCGATTTACCGCTATCTTTTTGGGGTTATGCTTTAGAGACTGCCGCATTCACTTTAAATAGGGCTCCGTCGAAATCCGTTGAGACGACTCCGTATGAACTTTGGTTTGGCAAGAAACCGAAGCTGTCATTTCTAAAAGTTTGGGGTTGCGATGCTTATGTCAAGAAACTTCAACCTGAAAAGCTCGAACCCAAATCGGAAAAATGCGTCTTCATAGGATACCCAAAGGTAACGATTGGGTACACCTTCTACCACAGATCCGAAGGCAAAGTCTTTATTGCCAAGATTGGATGCTTTCTGGAGAAAGAGTTTCTCTCGAAAGAAGTGAGTGGGAGGAAAGTAGAACTTGATGAGGTGACAGTCACCCCTCCTGAACCGGAAAGTAGCGCAGCGCAGGAAACTGTTCCTGAGGTGCCTGCACCGACAAGGGAGGAAGCTAATGATGATGATCATGAAGAAACAGATCAAGTTACTACTGAACTTCGAAGGTCCACAAGGGCACGTTCCGCACCAGAGTGGTATGGCAACCCTGTCCTGGAAATCATGTTGTTAGACAACAGTGAACCTTCGAACTATGAGGAAGCGATGGCGGGCCCGGATTCCAATAAATGGCTTGGAGCCATGAAATCCGAGATAGAATCCATGTATGAAAACAAAGTATGGACTTTGGTGGACTTGCCTGATGACAGGCACGCCATAGAAAACAAATGGATATTTAAGAAGAAGACAGACGCGGATGGTAATGTGACCATCTATAAGGCTCGGCTTGTCGCTAAGGGTTATCGACAAGTTCAAGGGATTGACTACGACGAGACTTTCTCTCCCGTAGCGATGCTGAAGTCAGTCAGAATCATGTTAGCTATTGCCGCATTCTATGATTATGAAATATGGCAAATGGACGTCAAAACAACATTCCTTAATGGCTTCCTCAAGGAAGAGTTGTATATGATGCAACCGGAAGGTTTTGTCGATCCAGAGAACGCTAACAACGTATGCAAGCTCCAGCGCTCGATTTACAGGCTGGTGCAAGCGTCTCGGAGTTGGAATATTCGCTTTAATGATCTGATCAAAGTGTTTGGATTTATACAGACTTATGGAGAAGCCTGTATTTACAAGAAAGTGAGTGGGAGCTCTGTGGCATTTCTCATATTATATGTGGATGACATATTGCTGATGGGAAATGATATAGAATTCTTGGAAAATGTAAAGGCCTACTTGAATAAAAGTTTTTCAATGAAGGACCTTGGAGAAGCTGCTTACATATTAGGCATCAAAATCTATAGAGATAGATCAAGACACCTCATTGTTCTTTCACAAAGTACATACCTTGACAAGATATTGAAAAAGTTCAATATGGATCGGTCCAAGAAGGGATTCTTGCCTGTTTTGCAAGGTATGAGATTGAGCAAGGCTCAGTCGCCGACCACGGCAGAAGATAGAGAAAAGATGAGTGTCATTCCCTATGCATCGGCCATAGGTTCTATCATGTATGCCATGCTGTGTACCAGACCTGATGTGAACCTTGCCATAAGTTTGGTAGGGAGGTACCAAAGTGATCCCGGTACGGAACACTGGACAGCGGTCAAGAACATCCTGAAGTACCTGAAAAGGACTAAGGATATGTTTCTCGTTTATGGAGGTGACGAAGAGCTCGTCATAAAGGGTTACGTCGATGCTAGTTTCGACACAGATCTGGATGACTCTAAGTCACAAACCGGATACGTGTATATTTTGAATGGAGGGGCGGTCAGCTGGTGCAGTTGCAAGCAAAGCATCGTGGCAGCATCTACATGTGAAGCGGAGTACATAGCTGCTTCCGAAGCAGCACAGGAAGGAGTCTGGATGAAGGAGTTCATCACCGACCTAGGAGTCATTCCAAGCGCATCAAGCCCGATGACTCTCTTCTGTGACAACACTGGTGCTATTGCTATTACCAAGGAGCCCAGGTTTCACAAGAAGACCAAGCACATCAAGCGCCGTTTCAACTCCATCCGGAATTATGTTCAGGATGGAGATATAGATATTTGTAAAGTGCATACAGATCTGAATGTCGCAGACCCGTTGACTAAACCTCTTCCACGGGCAAAACATGATCAACACCAGAACTCTATGGGTGTTCGATTCATCACAATGTAACTAGATTATTGACTCTAGTGCAAGTGGGAGACTGTTGGAAATATGCCCTAGAGGCAATAATAAAAGTATTATTATTATATTTCCTTGTTCATGATAATCGTCTGTTATTCATGCTTGAATTGTATTGTACGGAAACAGCGATACATGTGTGAATATATAGACCGCAATGAGTCCCTGGTAGGCCTCTAGTTACCAGCTCGTTGATCAACAGATGGTCACGGTTTCCTGACCATGGACATAGGATGTCAGTGATAACGGGATCACATCATTAGGAGAATGATGTGATGGACAAGACCCAATCCTGAGCATAGCACGAGATCGTATAGTTCGTAATGCATAAGCTTTTCGGTGTCAAGTATTTATTCCTTAGACCATGAGGTTGTACAACTCCCAGATGCCGTAGGAATACTTTGGGTGTGCCAAACGTCACAACGTAACTGAGTGGCTATAAAGGTACGCATCGGGTATCTCCGAAAGTGTCTGTTGGGTTGGTACGAACCGAGACTGGGATATTGTCACTCCGCATGACGGAGAGGTACCTCTGGGCCCACTCGGTAAGACATCATCATAATGAGCTCAAAGTGGCTAAGGAGTTAGTCACGGGATGATGGATTACGGAACGAGTAAAGAGACTTGCCATGACGAGATTGAACAAGGTATCGGGAATACCGACGATCGAATCTCGGGCAAGTACCGTACCGATGGACAAAGGGAATAACATACGGGATTGAGTGAATCCTTGACACGGTGGTTCATCCGATGAAGATCATCGAGGAACACGTGGGAACCAACATGGGTATCCAGATCCCGCTGCTGGTTATTGACCGGAGAGTGGTCTCGGTCATGTCTACGTGTCTCCCGAACCCGTAGGGTCTACACACTTAAGGTTCGGTAACGCTAGGGTCGTAGAGATACATGCACGTGGAAACCCGAAAGTTGTTCGGAGTCCCGGATGAGATCCCGGACATCATGAGGAGTTCCGGAATGGTCCGGAGGTAAAGAATGATATATAGGAAGTCAGGTTTCGGCCATCGGGTGATCTCCGGGGGTCACCGGGAGTGTCCCGGGACCACCGGAGGGGCCCCGGGGGTCCACCGGGTGGGGCCACCCATCCCGGTGGGCCCCCTAGGCTGCGTGGGGGAAGTGGCCAGCCCCTGGTGGGCTGGCGTACCATATGGGCCCCCCTCCCCATGCGCCTAGGGTTGAAACCCTAGGGGGAGGGGGCGCCCCCCTTGCCTTGGGGGGCAAGACTCCCCCCCAGGCCGCCGCCCCCCCTGCAGATGCCATCTGCAGGGCATGGTGCACCCCCTTGGCCCCCTATATATATGTGGGGAGGGAGAGGGCAGCCGCACCCTTGCCCTGGCGCCTCTCCCCCTCCCGTCACACCTCCGTCTCCTTAACGCAGGGCGCCCGGCGAAGTGATACGTCCAAAACGTATCTATAATTTCTGCTTGCTCCATGCCTCTTTTGGGTGCTATTGCTATGATATTTATACACTTCCATACACTTTTGATCATATTTGGACTAACCTATTAACTCAGTGCACCCTAGTGCCAGTTTCTGTTTTCTGCTGTTTTTGTATTTCAGGTTTTCCCGTCACGTAAATTGCCAGAAAAATCCCGGAAAAATTATATAAAAAATCAGCGTTCCGGAAGCTTCCACACGGCCGAAGTAGGGCCGGAGGGGGGCCACCAGGGCTCCAGGCGCCCTGGTGGCGCGGCCCCCCTCCTGGCCACGTCGGGGGGGCGCCTGGGCCCCCCTTAGCTCCCCTGGCGACCCCCCTTTGGCATATATTTAACACCCGTCGAGGAAACCCTGATTCCAGACCCCTTTTCTCCAGACGCAATTCCGATCTCCGCCACCATCGCCATCAAGCTTCGGGGGACCATAATTCCCGTGTCGGCACCCTGCCGGGACGAGGAAGTGCCCCCGGATTCATCTCCATCGACGTTGCTTCCTCCCTCCATGATGCGGGAGTAGTTCCTCCTCGGGGCTGAGGTTTCTACCAGTAGCCATGTGGTCAATTCTCTCTCCCATGATGTGATCTTCGTTGTGATCATAGGCTATGTTAATCTAGGGTGATCCCATGATATTTCCCCTTCCTCTATGTATTGGATTGATGTACTCACTTGTCTTTATCTAGTTTAATCCCCGAGACCAAGGTGACAGCGGTCTATTGGACATGGATTAGAAAAATATTTTCATGAGTGATTTCCTCTCTTGTGTGTTGATTGAAGATTGAGAGTCTCTTGGTGCTTGTCTTTGATTATCCTTTAGATATGTTGTGGTGATTGTGGGACTCTCTTTGGATGGCCGCGGTGACATTGGGAAATCCTTAGATTGAGAACTACGAACTTTGAGGTGTGCTTTTGTAGCCCTACATAATTCTCGTCCTCTCTTGACCACGAAGGAATGACCTTCGGGTGCGTCTCCATTGCATGTTTTATGGGAAATATCATGTGATTCGATTATGTTAATGTTGTTGGGAGTTGCCACTAGTGAAAGTATGAAGCCTAGGCCTTGTTTCCACCATTGCAATACTATTTGTGCTCATGTTTACCACTTGTTTGCTTGCTGCACCTTTTATTACAGATTTATATTACTTTGTTTTGCCATCCATATCACTTGCCATTTAACATCTCTTCGCCGAACTAGTGCACCTATACATCTGACAAGTGTATTAGGTGTGTTGGGGACACAAGAGACTTCTTGTATCTTAGTTGCAGGGTTGCTTGAGAGAGACCATCTTCAACCTCTACTTCCCTGAGTTCGATAAACCTTAGGTCATCCACTTGAGGGAAATTGCTGCTGTCCTACAAACCTCTGCGCTTGGAGGCCCAACATAGTCTACAAGAGTAGAAGCGTGTGTAGACATCACGAAGCCCTGCAGGAATCTACACTGCATCCACCGCCACGCCGTTGTGCTGCTGGATCTCCGACGACCTCTCCTCCCCCCTTGCTGGATCAAGAAGGAGGTGACGTTGCTGCACCGGACGTGTGTTGAACGCGGAGGTGCCGTCCGCTCGGCGCTAGATCATCGGTGACGAAGAACGCGAAGAGTACGACTACTTCATTCACGCTTCTTCGAAAGCTTCCGCTCGCGATCTACATAACGGTATGTAGATGCACTCTTACTTTCTCGTTGCTAGGTATCTCCTTAGTTGGATCTTGGTGAAAGCGTAGAAATTTTTTGAATTCTGCTACGTTACCCAACAGTAAGATGAATCACCCAAATCATGATCATTGCAACAAATAGTAGTCATAGCAAAACTAGCATCCCCAAGCTTAGGGTTTTGCATATCATTAACACAATTGACATTAATAGGATTTATAATAACATCATTGCAATCATGCTTTTCAATCAAGGAGCCATCGTAAATCACTTCATAAATTTCTTCTTTCAACACTTCATCACAAATTTCAGATTCACAAATTTCAAGCAAAACCTCATAAAGATAATCTAGTGCACGCAGTGTTGGGTAACGTAGTATTTCAAAAAAAAACTACGATCACGCAAGATCTATCTACCAGATGCATAGCAACGAGAGGGGAGAGTGTGTCTACGTACCCTCGTAGACCGAAAGCGGAAGCGTCTAGTGACGCGGTTGATGTAGTCGAACTTCTTCGCGATCCAACCGATCAAGCACCGAGCACACGGCACCTCCGCGTTCAGCACACGTTCAGCTTGATGACGTCCCACGAGCGCTTGATCCAGTAGAACCTCGCGGGAGAGTTTCGTCAGCACGACAGCATGGTGAAGAAGATGATAAAGTTATCGTCACAGGGCTTCGCCTAAGCACTGCAACAATATGACTGAGGTGTGTTTCTATGGAGGGGGTGATGGGCCTCTAACCCCTCGTTGGTTACCCCAAGTGGAAGGTGAAAGATGCAGTGTTGTGGAAGTGTTTTCCCTTAGCAAAGATGCCAAGGATCGAATCCCCAGAGACTCCTAGGTTCAACAAGTAGGTGTCAACTGCTAACGGCGCCAGATATTAGCAATCAACGTGGACCTGCACACAGATACAAATAACTTTGCTCCCAACGAGTACAGAGAGGTTGTCAATCCCTCCGGCCTTGTAGTTCACAAAGGATTAAAAGCAAATGATAGTAGTGATAGATAGTGTTTGCAATAGTAAGTAAAAGCGAAAAGTAAATAGCGGATGTGATCAATGATGGTAATATGGACCGGAGTCTCATGATGTTCACTAGCGATGTCTCTCTCCCAAAAGATGATAAAACAGCTATGTGAGGTAAACGAATTACAGCTGGGCAATTGACAGGACCACGAACGCAAACCAATGCTGACTACATTGCAAGAAAGGTTGAGGTTCAAAGCATGGGTGGTACGCCAAAGTAAGTAGACCGAAATCCATCAATATCTACTACTAATCATCCACCTTGAGATATCTATCCAGAACATCTCGCTGGTATTAAGTTGCGAGCCCCACCCATAGTGTAAACTCAAAGCAACAGACAACTGCATTAAAAGAACTTTGCGTAAAGCAAACAATCCTTGCACCCGCGGGCACAAGCACCGTTGTTTTCCCCCTTGTGGCAACAGCACATCCCCTAGACTCATGTTTCTGTCACTCAAGCTAGTCATCGAGGGGCATGAACCCACAATCAAGCATAACGTTCCCTCTTGGAGTCACTATGTATCACTTGGCCAAAGCAATAAATAACAACGGAGAACATGCAAGAATTACTTACGAACATAAATATAAAAGAGGTAGATCAAATATATTACTCAATCACAATCTGAACATAATCTCATAATCCATCGGATCCCAGCAAACTCATCATAGCAACAGCATAAGGATTACATATGTGCCTCGATCATGTAGGGCAGCTCATGAGGACTAATTAGTGAAGCACAAGAACGGGAGGAGAACATCACATAGCTACTGGTCATGGACTCATGGTCCAAGGGAGACTACTCACAACTCATCCGGGAGGCGTCCATGGTGGTGGAGAAGCTCCCGGTGGTGATCCTCCCCTCCGGCAGGGTGCCGGGAAGAGTTCTCCTGGTGCTCCCGATCTTGGAAGCGGCGGCGGCGGCGGAACAGAGATGAGATTGCGAAAAAGAGTTCCCGTCCCGAGGGTTTCGAGGGATGCTCTAAATATATGCCAAAGGGGGGCACCAGACGGGCTTCGGGGGGCCCAGGCGCCCCCCCCGGCGCGGCCCAGGGGGGGGCGCCGCCAGGGCGCCTGGAGCCCTGGTGCCCCCCCCCCCCCGGCTGTACTTCGGGCGCAGGGTAGGTTCCGGAACGCTGATTTTTTATATAATTTTTCTGGATTTTTCCTGACAGTTCTCGTATCGTGAAACCTGAAATACAAAATCAGCCGAAAACAGAAACTGGCACCGGGGTGCACTGGATTAGTAGGTTAGTCCAAATATGATCAAAAGTGTATGGAAGTGTATGAATATCATAGCAATATCACCCAAAAGTGGCATGGAGCAAGCAGAAATTATAGATACGTTTTGGACGTATCGACATCCCCAAGCTTAATTCCTGCTCGTCCTCGAGTAGGTAAATGATAACAAGAATAATTTCTATGGTGACATGTTATTAACCATATAGGACTTTTTATAGTCATATGACAAAAGCTTACTGAGACAATGATTCTATAGTAATTAAGTTGCCTCATGAGAAAATCACAAATGACTGAAAGTTTTACAATATGAAACTGAAACATCAAAAAGATTTGCAATGAACATGGTGTGCAATTATGATAAAGTGATATCTAGCTTGCCCCCTTTAGTGATGCAAAACATAAATGCAGGGGCACCTTCAAGGTTTAAGTGATGACTAGATACAATGATTTCAGAATAAACGATATCACAATCATGCAAAAGACAATGCTACTTTGGGACAATGCACTTTACACTCAGAATGACAATCATGCTCTCAGTAGTTGGTGCTTTTAAAAGAAGGTGGAGACTCAACATAAAAGTAAAAGAATGGTTATGTGCTAGAGCTTTTTATTTTGAAAACATAGAAGCAATTTTGTCAACGGTAGTAGTACTTCATATGTGTCATGCATAAGACATCCTATAAGTTGCAAGCCTCATGCATCGAATACCAATAGTGCTCGCACCTTGTCCTAATTAGCTCGGATTTCCATGGGTTATCATTGCATTACATATGTTTCAACCAAGTGTCACAAAGGGGTACCTCTATGCCACCTGTACAAAGGTCCAAGGAGATAAATCGCATTTGATTTCTCATTTTTGATAGATCTCAACTTAAGGATATCCATACCGGGACAACATAGAAAATAGATGATGGACTCCTCTTTAATGCATAAGCATATACTCATAAGAGATTGAGGATTAAGTCCAAGCTAAAACTTCCACCATGATACATGGCTTTGGTTGGCGGCCCAATGTTCTTCTCTAACAATATGCATACTTATTCAACCCACGGCAAATCACCCTTACTTTAGACAAGACGAACATGCATAGCAACTCACATGATATTCAACAAAAGTGTAACAGTTGATAGCGTCCCCAGAAACATGGTTACCGCTCAGCAAGCAACTTATAAGAAATAAGATACATAGGCAACATATTCTTTACCACAATAGTTGTTAAGCTACTTTCCCATGAGCTATGTATTGCAAAAATTGAAGGTTTTAAAGGTAGCACATGTAAATTACTTGGAGTGGCGGTGAAATACCACATATAGGTAGATATGGTGGACTCATATGGCATAACTGGTTTAAAAGGATGTGGATGCACAAGCAGTCAGTCCGCTTAGTACAGGTGGAGGTTAGCAAAAGACTGGGAGCGACCAACTAAGAGAGCAATGACGGTCATAATCATGCAGAGCGACAAAGCAACATTGAATCAGGCATGGTAGTTATATCGCTACTCAGAAATAAAAGATCATCAAGGCTTGACAGACTTTCTTTACAGTCTTAAATATGTGTGAGCATACGCCAAGTCAATCAAAATAAATTCTCGAAGGAAGATATTACTAAACCATACCACATCATAGGCAAACAAATCATGTTGGTACTCCAATAACACATTGGGAATCCCCCAGCTATTTGAGACTAACCATAAGAAAACCTGAACTACTAAGCGCCATTATGCACGTAGCATCTTTATCATAGACATATTAACCAATGCAACGGAAGCAAACTCTCTTAATAAGGTGAGCATGGTAATTAAAGAGATTTCAAGCAACCAACTAAACAAAAGCTCTTTGAAAAGATGAGCATGAATACTAAGAGCTGAACATGATAGTAGCGATTAAAAGACAAAGAACACACACAGCAAAGATAGACATGAAAATTCTATGTTATGTTCTAGGTAGAAGTGGAGCGTGTTTCTCTCCCACATAAAGAAATGCTGAGTTCCGACTCGTTATGAAAAACTAAAAAGAAAACTAAAAGCAAGACGCTCCAAGCATAGCACATAACACATGAAGTGATAAAAATATAGCGGAACGAAAGACGAACTGATAATGTTGATGGAGAAGGGGATGCACGGGGGCATCCCCAAGCTTAGACGCTTGAGTCTCCTTGAATATTTCTTGGGGGTGCATGGGGGCATCCCCAAGCTTGAGCGCTTGACACTCCTGAATCTTTTTATCATCTTCCCTCGCACACTTGAAAACTCCCTTCATACATAACTCATCATAATCTGATTAGCGAGGTTAGTACCCTTAATAAAATAATTGTTCCTTGCTAGGAATAAAGATATTCTTGAAGTTCTACTGTTTCTCAAGATTGCCAAATGGTTTTTGCAAAGAAAAAGCAAGCTCTTGGTTTGCAAACTGAAGGAAAGGCAAAACAGGACAGAATCTGTGAAAAACAGAACAGTAGGTAGTAAATGATTTGTTCGGGGTACTTTTGCAACTCAAATCAAAAAACTCAGAACAGACGCACGAAAGACAATTATATAGAGAACGCTGTCGAAACAATTCAGACCAAAAAGATGATCTGGTGATTTTATACGAATTTTTCTATCCAAGGACAAAATCTGTTTCCTGGACAGCACCTCACAACTTTTGAACTTTCTAGCAATCAGAGGCTATACTTGGCACAAATATGAAAAGCACAGATACAATGATGATGCTACAGTAGTAAACAACATCAAGACACAACAAAAGCAAAATATAAAAATTTATTCATGTGGGCTGCCTCCCAAAAGCGCTTTCTTTTATGCCTTTAAGCTAGGCATAATGCATAGAGATCAAGTTTTATCAAGAGTAAAAGAATAGCTAGCCCGTACAACGGACTCAAAAGGTAACTTGATCTTCTTTCGAGGGAAGTGTTCCATCCCTTTCTTGAGAGGAAACTGAAATTTTATATTACCCTCTTTCATGTCAATGATAGCACCAACGGTGCGTAAAAAGGGACGTCCCAAAATAATTGGACATGAAGGATCACATTCAATATCCATAATAGTGAAATCAACGGGAACATAATTATCATTAACAACAACAAGAACATCGTCGATCCTCCCCAAAGGTTTCTTTATGGAAGAATCAACGAGACTAACACCAAAAGAACAAGAATCAAAAGGTTTCAATTTAAGCATATCATATATTCTTTTGGGCATAACAAAGGTACTAGCTCCAACATCACATAATGCATAGCAACAGAAGTCATTCAATTTAATTTTTATCATAGGATCCCAACCATCTTCTAGCTTTCTAGGTATGGAGGCTTCTATTCTAAGTTTCTCCTCCCTAGCTTTGATGTGAGCATTAGTGATATGCTCCGTGAAGGCAAGATTAAGCGTGCTAGTGTGGGGATCTTTGGCCATTCCTTGTAGAAAAGTGACAACTTCTGAAATACTACAATTATCAAAATCAATTTTATCATTATTGGGCAGAATTGTAATGTCATCCTCTTTGTTTGAATTGCTCTCTATTATAAGAGTTTGAACATCTTCCCAAGTTTGGGGAAGCTTAGGAGCAATTTTAAACTGAGGCTCATACTCTTTTCCTGGAAGACCATGCCATGGGCATAACCCTCCGTCAAGACTAATATAATCACAAGGTTTATTAATTTTGTAGATCCCGACAGTGGTAATTGGGGTAATGGAAGAAGGGGTGTACTCCTCCCATTTAGTGTTTTTGGTAGAAGCCATAGTAGCAAGCAAACAAAATAACTATTTTTGTGATTTTCGATAAAAAGGTACTAAAGCAAAAACTGAAAGGTAAACTAACAAGACTAAAAAGCAAAGGTAAAAGATAGCATGCAACTCCCCTATCCTGAAGAGTGGAGTCCCCGGCAACGGCGCCAGAAAATACTCCTTGATGGGCCTCTAACCCCTCGTTGGTTACCCCAAGTGGAAGGTGAAAGATGCAGTGTTGTGGAAGTGTTTTCCCTTAGCAAAGATGCCAAGGATCGAATCCCCAGAGACTCCTAGGTTCAATAAGTAGGTGTCAACTACTAACGGCGCCAGATATTAGCAATCAACGTGGACCTGCACACAGATACAAATAACTTTGCTCCCAACGAGTACAGAGAGGTTGTCAATCCCTCCGGCCTTGTAGTTCACAAAGGATTAAAAGCAAATGATAGTAGTGATAGATAGTGTTTGCAATAGTAAGTAAAAGCGAAAAGTAAATAGCGGATGTGATCAATGATGGTAATATGGACCGGAGTCTCATGATGTTCACTAGCGATGTCTCTCTCCCAAAAGACGATAAAACAGCTATGTGAGGTAAACGAATTACAGCTGGGCAATTAACAGGACCACGAACGCAAACCAATGCTGACTACATTGCAAGAAAGGTTGAGGTTCAAAGCATGGGAGGTACGCCAAAGTAAGTAGACCGAAATCCATCAATATCTACTACTAATCATCCACCTTGAGATATCTATCCAGAACATCTCGCTGGTATTAAGTTGCGAGCCCCACCCATAGTGTAAACTCAAAGCAACAGACAACTGCATTAAAATAACTTTGCGTAAAGTAAACAATCCTTGCACCCGCGGGCACAAGCACCGTTGTTTTCCCCCTTGTGGCAACAGCACATCCCCTAGACTCATGTTTCTGTCACTCAAGCTAGTCATCGAGGGGCATGAACCCACAATCAAGCATAACGTTCCCTCTTGGAGTCACTACGTATCACTTGGCCAAAGCAATAAATAACAACGGAGAACATGCAAGAATTACTTACAAACATAAATATAAAAGAGGTAGATCAAATATATTACTCAATCACAATCTGAACATAATCTCATAATCCATCGGATCCCAGCAAACGCATCATAGCAACAACATAAGGATTACATATGTGCCTCGATCATGTAGGGCAGCTCACGAGGACTAATTAGTGAAGCACAAGAACGGGAGGAGAACATCACATAGCTACTGGTCATGGACTCATGGTCCAAGGGAGACTGCTCACAACTCATCCGGGAGGCGTCCATGGTGGTGGAGAAGCTCCCGGTGGTGATCCTCCCCTCCGGCAGGGTGCCGGGAAGAGTTCTCCTGGTGCTCCCGATCTTGGAAGCGGCGGCGGCGGCGGAACAGAGATGAGATCGCGAAAAAGAGTTCCCGTCCCGAGGGTTTCGAGGGACGCTCTAAATATATGCCAAAGGGGGGCACCAGACGGGCTTCGGGGGGCCCAGGCGCCCCCCCGGCGCGGCCCAGGGGGGGCGCGCCGCCAGGGCGCCT
>LR738711.1:919759626-919779059 GCA_902687465.1 Secale cereale | reverse complement strand
GCAGGGTAGGTTCCGGAACGCTGATTTTTTATATAATTTTTCTGGATTTTTCCTGACAGTTCTCGTAACGTGAAAACCTGAAATACAAAATCAGCCGAAAACAGAAACTGGCACCGGGGTGCACTGGATTAGTAGGTTAGTCCAAATATGATCAAAAGTGTATGGAAGTGTATGAATATCATAGCAATATCACCCAAAAGTGGCATGGAGCAAGCAGAAATTATAGATACGTTTTGGACGTATCAGGGGGGCACCGCACACAGTTGGGAGAGATCAACTGATCAACTTGTGTGTCTTTGGGTGCCCCTGCCCCCGTATATAAAGGAGCAAGGGGGGAGGCCGGCCGGCCCCCTATGGCGCGCCCTAGAGAGGCAATCCTACTAGCAATAGGATTCCAATCCTACTCCTAGTAGGAGTCTACCAAGAAGGAGAGAGGGGGAAAGAAGGAGAGGGAGAGGGAGAGGGAAAAAGGGGGCCACGCCCCCCTCCCCTAGTCCAATTCGTACTCACCTTTGGGAGGGGGCGCGCCACCTCCTGGCTGCTGCCCTCTCTCTCCCCTAAAGCCCACTAGGGCCCAATACTTCCCCGGGGGGTTCCGGTAACCCCCCCCCCCCCTCCGGCACTCCGGTTTTATCAGAAACCTTCTAGAACACTTCCGGTGTCCGAATATAGTTGTCCAATATATCAATGTTTACGTCTCGGACATTCCGAGACTCCTCGACGTGTCCGTGATCTCATCCGGGACTTCGAACTACCTTCGGTACATCAAAACTCATAAACTCATAATACCGATCGTCATCAAACGTTAAGCGTGCGGACCCTACGGGTTCGAGAACTGTGTAGACATGACCGAGACTCATCTCCGGTCAATAACCAATAGCGGAACCTGGATGCTCATATTGGCTCCAACATATTCTACGAAGATCTTTATCGGTCAAACCGCATAACAACATATGTCGTTCCCTTTGTCATCGGTATGTTACTTGCCCGAGATTCGATCGTCGGTATCTCAATACCTAGTTCAATCTCGTCACCGGCAAGTCTCTTTAATTGTACCGTAATACATCATCTCGTGACTAACTCATTAGTCATTTGCTTGCAAGGCTTATTATGATGTTTATTACCGAGAGGGCCCAAAGATACCTCTCCGACACTCGGAGTGACAAATCATGTTCTTGATCTATGCCAACACCACGAATACCTTCGGAGACACCTGTAGAGCATCTTTATAATCACCCAGGTACGTTGTGACGTTTGATAGCACACAAGGTGTTCCTCCAGTATTCAGGAGTTGCATAATCTCATAGTCATAGGTACATGTATAAGTCATGAAGAAAGCAATAGCAGTAAAACTAAACGATCATAGTGCTAAGCTAACGGATGGGTCTTGTCCATCACATCATTGTCCTAATGATGTGATCCCGTTGATCAAATGACAACTCATGTATATGGTTATGAAACATAACCATCTTTGATCAATGAGCTAGTCTAGTAGAGGCATACTAGGGACATACTATTTTGTCTATGTATTCACACATGTACTAAGTTTCCGGTTAATACAATTCTAGCATGAATAAAAGACATTTATCATGATATTAGGAAATACAAATAACATCTTTATAATTGCCTTTAGGGCATATTTCCTTCAGTCTCACACTTGAACTAGAGTCAATAATCTAGATTACAAAGTAATGATTCTAACACCCATGGAGTCTTGGTGTTGATCATGTTTTGCCCGTGGAAGAGGCTTAGTCAACGGGTCTGTGACATTCAGATCCGTATGTATCTTGCAAATTTCTATGTCTCCCTCCTTGACTTGATCGTGGATGGAATTGAAACGTCTTTTGATGTGCTTTGTTCTCTTGTGAAACCTGGATTCCTTCGCCAAGGCTATTGCTCCAGTGTTGTCACAAAAGATTTTCATTAGACCCAATGTACTAGGTATCACACCTAGATCGGATATGAACTCCTTCATCTAGACTCCTTCATTTGCTGCTTCCGAAGCAGCTATGTATTCCACTTCACACGTAGATCCCGCCACGACTCCTTGCTTGGAACTGCACCAACTGACAGCTCCACCGTTCAATAAAAAATACATATCTGGTTTGTGACTTAGAGTCATCCGGATCAGTGTCAAAGCTTGAATCGACGTAACCGTTTACGATGAGCTCTTTGTCACCTCCATAAACGAGAAACATATCCTTTGTCCTTTTCAGGTACTTCAGGATGTTCTTGACCGTTGTCCAGTGATCCACTCCTGGATTACTTTGGTACCTCCCTGCTAAACTTATAGCAAGGCACACATTAGGTCTGGTACACAGCATTACATACATGATAGATCCTATGGCTGAGGCATAGGGAATGACTTTCATTTTCTCTCTATCTTCTGCAGTGGTCGGGCATTGAGTCTTACTCAACTTCACACCTTGTAACACAGGCAAGAACCCTTTCTTTAACTGATCTATTTTGAACTTCTTCAAAACTTTATTAAGGTATGTGCTTTGTGAAAGTCCAATTAAGCGTCTTGATTTATCTCTATAGATCTTGATGCCTAATATGTAAGCAGCTTCACCGAGGTCTTTCATTGAAAAATTCTTATTCAAGTATCCTTTTATGCTATCCAGAAATTCTATATCATTTCCAATCAACAATATGTCATCCACATATAATATCAGATTTGCTACAGAGCTCCCACTCACTTTCTTGTAAATACAGGCTTCTCCAAAAGTCTGTATAAAACCATATGCTTTGATCACCTCATCAAAGCGTATATTCCAACTGCGAGATGCTTGCACCAGTCCATAGATGGATCGCTGGAGCTTGCATACTTTGTTAGCACCTTTTGGATTGAGAAAACCTTCTGGTTGCATCATATGCAACTCTTCTTTAAGATATCCATTCAGGAATGCAGTTTTGACATCCATTTGCCAGATTTCATAATCATAAAATGCGGCAATTGCTAACATGATTCGGACAGACTTAAGCATCGCTACGGGTGAGAAAGTCTCATCGTAGTCAACTCCTTGAACGTGTCGAAAACCTTTCGCAACAAGCCGAGCTTTGTAAACAGTAACATTACTGTCATCGTCGGTTTTCCTCTTGAAGATCCATTTATTTTTGATGGCTTGCCGATCATCGGGCAAGTCAACCAAAGTCCACACTTTGTTCTCATACATGGATCCCATCTCAGATTTCATGGGCTCAAGCCATTTTGCGGAATCTGGGCTCATCATCGCTTCCTCATAGTTCGTAGGTTCATCATGATCTAGTAACATGACTTCCAGAACTGGGTTGCCGTACCACTCTGGTGTGGAAAGTACTCTGGTTGACCTACGAGGTTCAGTAGTAACTTGATCCGAAGTTTCATGATCATCATCATTAGCTTCCTCGCTAATTGGTGTAGGAATCACTGGAACTAGTTTTTGTGATGTAATACTTTCCAATTCGGGAGAAGGTACAATTACCTCATCAAGTTCTACTTTCCTCTCACTCACTTCTTTCGAGAGAAACTCCTTCTCTAGAAAGGATCCATTCTTAGCAACGAATATCTTGCCTTTGGATCTGTGATAGAAGGTGTACCCAACAGTCTCCTTTGGGTATCCTATGAAGACGCATTTCTCCGACTAGGGTTCGAGCTTATCAGGTTGAAGCTTTTTCACATAAGCATCGCAGCCCCAAACTTTAAGAAACGACAACTTTGGTTTCTTGTCAAACCACAGTTCATAAGGCGTCGTCTCAACGTATTTAGATGGTGCCCTATTTAATGTGAATGCAGTTGTCTCTAAAGCATAACCCCAAAATGATAGTGGTAAATCGGTAAGAGACATCATAGTTCGCACCATATCTAATAAAGTACGGTTACGACGTTCGGACACACCATTACGCTGTGGTGTTCCGGGTGGCGTGAGTTGTGAAACTATTCCACATTGTTTCAAATGAAGACCAAACTCGTAACTCAAATATTCACCTACACGATCAGATCGTAGAAACTTTATTTTCTTGTTACGATGATTCTCTACTTCACTCTGAAATTCTTTGAACTTTTCAAATGTTTCAGACTTGTGCTTCATTAAGTAGATATACCCATATCTGCTTAAATCATCAGTGAAGGTCAGAAAATAACGATACCTGCCGCGAGCTTCAACACTCATTGGTCCACATACATCAGTATGTATGATTTCCGACAAATCTGTTGCTCACTCCATTTTTCCGGAGAACGGAGTTTTAGTCATCTTGCCCATAAGGCATGGTTCGCAAGCACCAAGTGATTCATAATCAAGTGATCCAAAAGTCCATCACTATGGAGTTTCTTCATGCGCTTTACACCAATATGACCTAAACGGCAGTGCCACAAATAAGTTGCACTATCATTATTAACCTTGCATCTTTTGGCTTCAATATTATGAATATGTGTATCACTACGATCGAGATCCAACAAGAATAGACCACTCTTCAAGGGTGCATGACCATAAAAGATATTACTCATATAAATAGAACAACCATTATTCTCAGATTTAAATGAATAACCGTCTCACAATAAACAAGATCCAGATATAATGTTCATGCTTAACGTTGGCACCAAGTTACAATTATTCAGGTCTAAAACTAATCCCGGAGGTAGATGTAGAGGTAGCGTGCCGACGGCGATCACATCGACTTTGGAACCATTTCACACGCGCATCGTCACCTCGTCCTTAGCCAATCTTCGTTTAATCCGTAGTCCCTGTTTCGAGTTACAAATATTAGCAACTGAACCGGTATCAAATACCCAGGTACTACTACGATCATTAGTAAGGTACACATCAGTAACATGTATACCACATATACCTTTGTTCACCTTGCCATCCTTCTTATCCGCCAAATACTTGGGGCAGTTCCGCTTCCAGTGTCCAGTCCCTTTTGCAGTAGAAGCACTCAGTTTCAGGCTTGGCTCCAGACTTGGGTTTCTTCGCGGGAGTAGCAACTGTCTTGCTATTCTTCTTGAAGTTCCCCTTCTTTCCCTTGCCCTTTTTTCTTGAAACTAGTGGTCTTGTTAACCATCAACACTTGATGCTCCTTTTTGATTTCTACCTCCGCAGCCTTGAGCATAGGGAAGAGCTCGGGAATTGTCTTTTGCATCCCTTGCATATTATAGTTCATCACGAAGCCTTTATAGCTTGGTGGCAGTGATTGAAGAACTTTATCAATAACACTATCTTCATCAACTTTGCAACCAAGTTGAGTCATATGATTGTAGTACCCAGACATTCTGAGCAAGTGTTCACTGATAGAACTATTCTCCTCCATCTTGCAGCTATAGAACTTATTGGAAATCTCATATTTCTCAATCCGGGCATTTGCTTGAAATATTAACTTCAACTCCTGGAACAACGCATATGCTCCATGACGTTCAAAACGTCGTTGAAGTCCCGGTTCTAAGCCATAAAGCATGGCACACTCAACTATCGTGTAGTCATCAGACCGCGTCTGCCAGACGTTCAAAGCATCTACATTAGCGGGAGGGGGCTTGTCACCTATCGGTGCTTCAAGGACATAATTCTTCTGTGCAACAATGAGGATAATCCTCAAGTTACGGACCCAGTCCGTGTAATTGCTACCATCATCTTTCAACTTAGCTTTCTCTAGGAATGCATTAAAATTCAAAGGAACGGTAGCACGGGCCATTGATCTACAACAACTTAGATATGCAAAAACTATCAGGACTAAGTTCATGATAAATTAAAGTTCAATTAATAATATTACTTAAAGAACTCCTACTTAGATAGACATCCCTCTGGTCATCTAAATGATCACGTGATCCAAATCAACTAAACCATGTCCGATCATCACGTGAGATGGGGTAGTTTTCGATGGTGAACATCTTATGTTGATCATATCTACTATATGATTCACGCTCGACCTTTCGGTCTCCAGTGTTTCGAGGCCATATCTGCATATGCTAGGCTCGTCAAGTTTAACCCGAGTATTCTGCATGTGCAAAACTGGCTTACACCCGTTGTATGTGAACATAGAGCTTATCACACCCGATCATCACGTGGTGTCTCGGCACGCCGAACTTTCGCAACGGTGCATACTCAGGGAGAACACTTATACCTTGAAATTTTGTAAGGGATCATCTTATAATTCTACCGCCGTACTAAGCAAAATAAGAAGCATAATAAGATAAACATCACATGCAATCAAAATATGTGACATGATATGGCCATCATCATCTTGTGCTTTTGATCTCCATATCCAAGGCACCGTCATGATCACCATCGTCACCGGCGCGACACCTTGATCTCCATCATCGCATCGTTGTCGTCTCGCCAACTATTGCTTCCACGACTATCGCTACCGCTTAGTGATAAAGTAAAGCAATTACATGGCGATTGTATTTCATAAAATAAAGCGACAACCATATGGCTCCTGTCAGTTGCCGATAACTTTACAAAACATGATCATCTCATACAATAACGTATAACTCATCATGTCTTGACCATATCACATCACAACATGCCCTGCAAAAACAAGTTAGACGTCCTCTACTTTGTTGTTGCAAGTTTTACGTGGCTGCTACGGGCTTTAGCAAGAACCGTTCTTACCTACGCATACAAAAAACCACAACGATTTTTCGTCAAGTATGTGTTGTTTTAACCTTCACAAGGACCGGGCGTAGCCACACCCGATTCAGCTAAAGTGAGAGAGACAGACACCCGCTAGTCATCTTTAAGCAACGAGTGCTCATAACGGTGAAACCAGTCTTGCGTAAGCGTACGCATAATGTCGGTCCGGGCTGCTTCATCTCACAATACCGCCGAACCAAAGTATGACATGCTGGTAAGAAGTATGACTATTATCGCCCACAACTCATTGTGTTCTACTCGTGCAAATCATCTACGCATAGACTTGGCTCATGATGCCACTGTTGGGGAACGTAGTATTTCAAAAAAAAATCCTGCGATCACGCAAGATCTATCTACCAGATGCATAGCAACGAGAGGGGAGAGTGTGTCTAGTGACGCGGTGGTGTAGTCGAACTTCTTCGTGATCCAACCGATCAAGCACCGAATGCACGGCACCTCCGCGTTCAGCACATGTTCAGCTTGATGACGTCCCACGAGCTCTTGATCCAGTAGAACCTCGCGGGAGAGTTTTGTCAGCACGACGGCGTGGTGACGGAGATGATGAAGTTACCGTCGTAGGGCTTCGCCTAAGCGATGCAACAATATGACTGAGGTGTGTTTCTGTGGAGGGGGGCACCGCACATGGTTGGGAGAGATCAACTGATCAACTTGTGTGTCTTTGGGTGCCCCCCTGCCCCCGTATATAAAGGAGCAAGGGGGAGGCCGGCCGCCCCCATATGGCGCGCCCTAGAGAGGCAATCCTACTAGGAATAGGATTCCAATCCTATTCCTAGTAGGAGTCCACCAAGAAGGAGAGAGGGGGAAGGAAGGAGAGGGGAGAGGGAGAGGGAAAAAGGGGGGGGGCGCCCCCTCCCCTAGTCCAATTCGGACTCCCCTTTGGGAGGGGGCGCGCCACCTCCTGGTTGCTGCCCTCTCTCTCCCCTAAAGCCCACTAGGGCCCAATACTTCCCCGGGGGGTTCCGGTAACCCCCCGACACTCCAGTTTTATCCGAAACCTTCCGGAACACTTCCGGTGTCCGAATATAGTTGTCCAATATATCAATATTTACGTCTCGGACATTCCGGGACTCCTCGTCATGTCCGTGATCTCATCCGGGACTCCGAACTACCTTCGGTACATCAAAACTCATAAACTCATAATACCGATCGTCATCAAACGTTAAGCGTGCGGACCCTACGGGTTCGAGAACTATGTAGACATGACCGAGACTCATCTCCGGTCAATAACCAATAGCGGAACCTAGATGCTCATATTGGCTCCTACATATTCTACAAAGATCTTTATCGGTCAAACCGCATAACAACATACGTTGTTCCCTTTGTCATCGGTATGTTACTTGCCCGAGATTCGATCGCCGGTATCTCAATACCTAGTTCAATCTCGTTACCGGCAAGTCTCTTTACTCGTACCATAATACATCATCTTGTGACTAACTCATTAGTCATTTGCTTGCAAGGCTAATTATGATGTGTATTACCGAGAGGGCCCAGAGATACCTCTCTGACACTCGGAGTGACAAATCCTATTCTTGATCTATGCCAACACCACGAATACCTTCGGAGATACCCGTAGAGCATCTTTATAATCACCCATTTACGTTGTGACGTTTGATAGCACACAAGTGTTCCTCCGGTATTCGGGAGTTGCATAATCTCATAGTCATAGGAACATGTATAAGTCATGAAGAAAGCAATAGAAGTAAAACTAAACGATCATAGTGCTAAGCTAACGGATGGGTCTTGTCCATCACATCATTCTCCTAATGATGTGATCCCGTTGATCAAATGACAACTCATGTCTATGGTTAGGAAACATAACCATCTTTGATCAATGAGCTTGTCTAGTAGAGGCATACTAGGGACATACTGTTTTGTCTATGTGTTCACACATGTACTAAGTTTCTGGTTAATACAATTCTAGCATGAATAAAGGACATTTATCATGATATAAGGAAATACAAATAACATCTTTATTATTGCCTCTAGGGCATATTTCCTTCACGCAGCTCACTAGCAATTGGTTCATCATAATTGGATCTTTTAAAAAGATTAGCAAGTGGATGAGGATCCATAAATTAGCAAGCGAAGATGCAAGCTAATAGAGGGCACATGGCAACACAAGCAAACAAAAGGCGAACGAAAAAAAGAAGGCAAAGGTGAAGTGGGGAAGAGGAAAACAAGAGGCAAATGGCAAATAATGTAATGTGAGTGATAAGTGTTTGTGATGGTTACTTGGTATATGACTTTTACGTAGATCCCCCGGCAACGGTGCCAGAAATTCTTCTTGCTACTTCTTGAGCTTGTGTTGTATTCCCTCGAAGAGGAAAGGGTGATGCAGCACAGTAGCGTAAGTATTTCCCTCAGCTTTTGAGAACCAAGGTATCAATCCAGTAGGAGACCACGCGCGAGCCCTCGTACCTGCAAAAAAAAATAAGAACCTTGCAACCAACGCGATAAAGGGGTTGTCAATCCCTTGACGGCCACTTGCAAAAGTGAGATCTGATAGAGATGATAAGATAATATTTTTGGTGTTTTTGATATAGAGACAGAAAGTAAAGAAAGCAAAGTAAAACAACGGCATAGAAATTGGTAGTTGACGGGAAACTAATATGATAAAAGATAGACCCGTGGGCCATAGGTTTCACTAGTGGCTTCTCTCATGATAGCATATTTCTACGGTGGGTGAACGAATTACTGTCGAGCAATTAATAGAAGAGGGCATAGTTATGAGAATATCTAGGCATGATCATTGTATATAGGCATCACGTCCGTGATAAGTAGACCGAAACGATTCTGCATCTACTACTATTACTCCACACATCGACCACTATCCAGCATGCATCTAGAGTAGTAAGTTCATAAGAATAGAGTAACGCCTTAAGCAAGATGACATGATGTAGAGGGATAAACTCAAGCAATCTGATATAAACCCCATCTTTTTATCCTCGATGGCAACAATACAATACGTGCCTTGCTACCCCTACTGTCACTTGGAAAGGACACCGCAAGATTGAACCCAAAGCCAAGCACTTCTCCCATTGCAAGAACTACCGATCTAGTAGGCCAAACCAAACCGACAATTCAAAGAGACTTGCAAGGATATTTAAATCATGCATAAAAGATTTCAGAGTAGAATCCAATATTGTTCATAGCTAATCTTGATCATAAACCCACAATTCATCGGATCTCGACAAACACACCGCAAAAAGATTACATCGAATAGATCTCCTCGAAGATCCAGGAGAACTTTGTATTGAGATCCAAAGAGAGAGAAGAAGTCATCTAGCTAATAACTATAGCCCCGAAGGTCTGTGGTAAACTACTCACAGCTCATCGGAGAGGCTATGGTGTTGATGTAGAAGCCCTCCGTGTTCGATGCCCTGGACGCCCTCCTGCCCTCGTGGCCGCCTCTCTCGCTTTCTGACGTGTACTCCAAGTCTTGTGTGTTGAGATCGTTCCAAAAATAACTCTCCCGAAGGTTTCATTCCGTTTGGACTCCGTTTAATATTCTTTTTCTGCGAAACACTGAAATAGGCAAAAAAAACATCAATTTGCACTGGGCATTGGGTTAGTAGGTTAGTCCCAAAAATAATATAAAAGTGTATATTAAAGCACATTAAACATCCAAAACAGAATATATAATAGCATGGAACAATCAAAAATTACAGATACGTTGGAGACGTATCATGTCCTCGGGAGCGCTTTGCTTTATATAAGAGTTCGTCCAGGCTTGTCATTTGCTACAAAAAGGATTGGGCCACCTTGCCGCACCTTAGTTACTCTTGCTACAAATTATCTTATCACACAACTATATGTTACCGATAATTCCAGTGCTTACAGAAAATACCTTGCTGAAAACCGCTTGTCATTTCCTTCTACTCCTCGTTGGGTTTGACACTCTTAATTATTGAAAGGACTACGATAGATCCTCTATACTTGTGGGTCATCAATCATAGGTTCCACCGCGATCGTAAGTTCATAGGCTTGTATGAAGAGAGGTAACCTGTCGGGACCCCGATCCTAAGTCACACAGGTCTAGCCTGTAACACCTCATATCACTTTGCGGCCTCACGCACGGTATCCCCACGGGTGCCACCTTACCTGGCCCGGGACCGTTTGCGCATTTTGGCACACGTATATGATAGTGTCGCTAGCATCCATATGACAGAGAACCCGGGCCGACATGACCAGTTATAAACCAAAAGTGGCACTAAATTACAGAGACAGGCATACATGACCCAGCAACGAACGTGTCGGTCATCAACGTATGAACCCAAATCGTAGAAAGCTACAAGGACTTAAAGGAACAACGCGTGACATTTCCCCTAAGGGACAGACACGGGAACGAAGAAGGACACATGCCGGCCAGCCTAAGTGTTCCGGAGCAGTAGCAAGCTACCAAGGCTCAGTGGAAGCACTAGGAGACATTTCCCTGTAAGATAGGCTACCAAAGGTAAACAACTAGGTGTCGGATCCCACACATAGCAATACACATTACACGTACGCATAACATGCAAGTATGTGATGTACAACATGGCATCACAACATAACTCAACAACTCATATAGATAAAGGCCCAAAAGAGCCATCATAGCATTTATTACAAACAAAGGTCACATGACCCAACATACAGAGCATACAGGCAACGGAAGCATAACATGCCTGAGTACAGACAACTACAAATGAAAAAGACTAAGAAGCCTGACTATCTACAAGACCCTTCCAAGGGCACAAGACCGTAGCTGAGGTAACAAGCTAAACGTCGAAGTCCACGCGGAACCACTAGCGAGACTGAAGTCTCTCTGCAAAAACATAAATTAAGCAAACGTGAGTACAAAGGTACTCAGCAAGACTTACATCAGAACTAACTACATATGCAACAGTATCAACAAAGGGGTGGTGGAGTTTGACTGCAGCAAGCCAGCTTTGACTCGGTGGCTATCCTGAACTATGACTGCAAACAACTCTTTGAGGTGGCGCACATGAGTCCACATATTCACCAATCAATACACCACTATGGATCCATTATGTCTCCCTACGAGGAAGCCATCCATAGCACTCACACTTGTCTTGCGTGTTTTAGAGTATCCACTTTCACTTGTCTATGTACCACGTAAGCATCCAAGAAGTCCATATCCGCGGACCCGGCTATTCGAATAGATCATGTTAACCCTGCAGGGGTGTACTTCTTCACACACGCTCTCGCCACTTACCGCCATGTACACGTCGTGTATCTCGGCAACCTTCAAGCGGAGGCCTGGCGAGGGTGTCGGCCACGACCTGACTAACCACACAAGTCTCTCGTCCAGGTTTATCGCCTATTCGGGTTCCATCCGTGGGGAGATCCGGCCGGGATGTCGCTCACGGCCCCAAAAGATGTGCGCAGGGTTCCCAAGCCCACCTCGACGGATGGATCTACGCTTGGTACACCGTGCCACGGTGCCTAGTCTGTCCCAAGCCCACATGTACCGTGTGCCACTTGGTAGACTACTAACACTACCTACAAACACCAGAAACTAGTTGCAACTCCTGGACAGAGATCTAGTTGATTAATAAGTCGAGAGGGGCACTTAAGCATTCCAATGCGTGGTAGTAGCTATGTCATTGGACAACTTACACAGAACTCAGTTCTTAAGGACGGTTCCAGTGAGACAACCCACCATGTACTCCTACATGGCCTCTCACCGCTACCTTTACCAAATTATGTTCACACACTTAGCTCTCAACAGTAGGGCATGTTCACCACATTCCAATTCATCCCCGATGAATCAGACCTGACACAACTCTAAGCAATAGCAGGCATAACCAGAAAGCATGAATGAGTAGGCACAACATGGCTCAAACAACTCCTACTCATGCTAGTGGGTTTCAACTATTTACTGTGGCAATGACAGGTCATGCAGAGGAAAGGGGTTCAGCTACCGCAGCAAAAAGCAGTTCAATCGTTGTTGTCCTAATGCAGTAAAAGAGAGCAGGAGCGAGAGAGTGGGATTGTATCAGGATGCTCAATGGGGGTTTGCTTGCCTGGCACTTCTGAAGATAGTAATAGTTCTTCATCGGTGTCATCGAACTCATCGTCGGAACGTCGTCTACTGAGAGGGGACAAAACCGACAAACAGAGAAAGAACACAATCAATGCAATGCAACAATATGATGCATGAATGTGACATGGCAATATGATGTTTATTGAGCTAATGCAACTAGCAACACAATTAAATGAAGTTGGTTTGAACCAAAGGTTCAAATTCAAACTCCATATGTGATTATTCAAATGCCATTTATTCAAATTGTCCTAAACAGTGGCTGTAAGTTAATCAAACATGCATGAAAATGCCATAAACAGATTCCTTGGATTTTTCTGATCAATTTTCATATATAAATTATTTTCATCTGAGCTATGGTTGATTTTATATGATTTTTAGAAGTTTAAAGCATTTTCTGAAATAAATAAATCATTTCTGATTTATTTAAAATTCCAGAAAATACTTACTGCGTCAGCATTGCGTCATCATGACGTCAGCAGGTCAACGGGCTGGTCTAGGTCAAAACTGCTAGTGGGGCCCGCGTGTGGGTGACTCAGTTCTGGTTAGGGTCGCTCACATGTGGGCCTAGTCAATGCCCACGTCAGCACGGTCAAAACTGACGCGTGGGGCCACTGTGGTTAATTAGAGCTAAACAAAAATAAAGCCGTGGTTAGTTAGGCAGTGGGGCCCGTATGTCATTGACAGGGGCACTAACTAAACGAGATTAGTCCCTAAACTAATGGTACCACGTCAGCACGCCGGAGTCTTGCCGGCGGCGACCAAACCGACGGCGGCGCGCGTCGGAAAAACGCTAGGGGGCTCGGTTTTAGGAGCGGTTTGTTGCTATGGCCTGCTGGAGCTCTTGCGCATCTAGTGGTGGCATCAGCTCTCGCCGGAGTGGAGCAAAACTACGGCGGCGACAACTTTTGCGGTGGCCGGAGTTCGGGCAGGTGCGGGTGCGGCACTAGGGGGCTCGGGAGGGAAAAATAGAGGTGGCTACGGGCTCCTGGAGGAACACTGAGTGCGGTGACGCACTCAGTTTTGAGTGTGCGTGGATGTGGCCACGGCGGCGGCATCGCCGGCGGATCCGAGCTCTCGGGCTCGTCGGCGACGGTGGTTAGAGGGCTACTCGGATGGAGTGACTAGGGGGGAAAGAGAGAGGAGCTCACGATGGTTGCGGCGGTGGCCTCGATGAGCTCGGGGAGGCGACAGACGTTGCGAATCGACGGCGAGGTTGACGGCGGCCGGAGGTTGAAGACGAGCGCGATGACGACGAAGCAGGGCCTCGCGATGTCCCGTAGCTTGGTGGAGAGGACGAGAAGGACGCAGCGGAGCTCGTTGGCGCGTCGGGGAGGCGAGGGGGTCATGGTGGCTACGGCTACGGCAGCGGCGGCGACGATGGCGTTCGGCCATGTGTGGAAGGGAGTGAGGGAGAGGCGAGGGGAAGGACTAGAGAGGCCGGCTCGATCCAGACGTCAGCGGCGAGACGATTCGCGGCGTCGCGCTGTCCTCGGGCGACCAGGCAGGCAGGTGGCGTGGCAGCACGGCCGAGCGCGCGCGCCGGCCACACGCCTGGCCGACTCGCGCCAGGAGGACGACGGCGGTGGTGGGCTGGGCCTGTGGCCGGGCCGGTTGGGTGGGCTGCTGGCTGGGTCGGCTACAGGTAAGCCTCTGCTCTGTTTCAATTTCTGTTTCTGTTTTTCTTTCTTTGTTTATTTCTTTTGCCACTGTTTTGAAATTAAACAATTTCAAACAATGCCAAAAACTCCTCTGAACAATTTTATGTTGCTAGATGGACTTTTCCAAAAGCACATACAACATTTCAAAGTTATTTGAAAATATATTCTATATATTATGAATATAATTCCAAATTCAAATACAATAATAAATTAAATTCCATGCCCAAAATATTCCACAAAGATGTCCATTATTTTTGGTTTGCTGCAAAAGCCTTGCCAAAAATATCCAACAAATATTAGGAACATTTTGGAAACATTGAATGCAATTTTTTTTTAACTGGACCTATTTGAAATTGAAGTGCTAGGGTTTGAACAATCCCCATTTCAAGTTTAACAAAAATTAAACATGATGACATGATGATCAGGCAAGGACCACAGGGGTTGATCTAGGGATGTGACAACTCACCCCTACTAAACAAGAATCTCGTCCCGAGATTCAAGCGTAGGGTAAGAAATCAGAGGGGACACAAGCTAACACAATCTTCACGATCCAATTTTCCTTCTCGGAGATGTTGATTTATTGCATCATATTGATCTTGTCATCCTTGCTTTGAGATCTTTATCCAACCAGATGATAACGGAGACAAACTCTGTAGGAATCGATCTTCCCGAAGATCGAGGAACTCAAGATCAACTCAAGGAGTGAGACATTGAAACATCTCTTGAGCTAAGACACGGAACACACATCCGGAGGAATAGAGTGAAACAGATGATGAAGGTTCACTTGGCAGGCAACCAATTCCACACCTAAGGAAGATGGTGATCGATGTCACCAGACGGGGCACCTTAGAGGAGGTGACTCGTAGAACTATCCCTTAAGTGGCAAAAAGCTGTCGTTTAATTGGGTGTGTCGGTGTCTTATGTGCTTCTCCTCGGCGGTGCATTGGAAGTGTTCAGTCGTTTTTAGCATTCTCGGCTTCTTTGTTTTGTAACTTTCTTTGATCAGCTTTTGAGGATCTCCTCTATGCTTTGTATTGTTTCGCCATGTGACTTATTAATATAAAGCAGGCCCAAAGCCTGTTTTGAGTGAAGGGTTTATTTTTTCCGTTGGAGGGCTAGATGTTTTGCTTTTTTTTTAATAATTATATTTTGGTTCAGTCAAGTAACTATACTATCACCTTGATGAGCCCCTCTTCGGTACACCACCTACGAAACGTATAAAGGGCAATTTAGACATTTGGCAAAGGTATATGTACGTTTGAGGAGTAGCTACGTAACTCCTATTTTTTTTAGAAGTACGCCAACTCCTATTAGGCGCTGGTTATAGGCACCATCCTGGTCTTGGCCCATTTAGATTATATTTCTTTTTTTCAGTTTCAAAAAAAATGTTGCGGGAGTAAGCATTTAAACTCGAAACTAAAAGGTTTGTATATAATCTCAGCTACCGCCTAAGACAGATATCCTGTTGTGGTTGGTTCTACTTCTTTCCCTACTTGTTGTTTACATGTCCGGTTCTGGTTCTGTAAGGTTTTCTGGGTGATTTTTCTTTTGGTTTTTTCATGCATGGTTTCCGCTCGGTTTTTTTTCTTTCCTTTTCCTTTTTCGGTTTATTTTTCTTTTATTTTTCATGACTTTCTTTTGTATTGGTGAACTTATTTAAATTTGTAAAACAATGTTTTCGTAATTTGGTAAATTTTGCAAACTCATGAACATTTTTCAAAATCATGACTTTTTAAAAGTTTAACTCCTGAACAATTAGTAAATTTGTAACCTTACTTTAAACTTGTGATCTTTTTAAATCTATAATGTTTTTCTAAATTCATGATCTTTTCGAAATTTTAAGTCGCAAATTTTTTCAAAGTCGTGAACTTTTTAAATATTCATGAAATTTTTAAAATTTAACATTTGAATATTTTTCAAATGTTTAAACTTTTTACAAATTCATGAACTAACGGGCAAAGCGAGCGAGCATACGAAACTTTCGAGCAGGCACAATATTTAGCCACAGCCCACTAGCATGAGCGCGAGCGCCGGCTTCTTAAGCGAGGCTTAAAGCGCTGACTAGGAGCTCCCCAAATACACGGTGCTATTCAAATAAACTTGTTCAAGATTTCAGAAAATGTTTGATTTTTCTATTTTTGTTCGAAAAATTACAAATATTCGCATTTCAAAAGCCGTACGGAAATTACTAAAAAACAAATGTGTATTTCAAAAGTCCTGATAAGGTCAACCATGAACATTTTTCGAAAAGAGCGAACACAATTTTGAACACGAATATTTTTTGAGAAACCCTAAAAAAATTTAAATTTTCAAAAACTCAGAACAGTATGGGAAAAATTGAAACCAAATGTTTTCCCAAACAATTTTTGTACTTTTGAAAGAAAAAAACTAAACATGAACAATTTTGAAATTCCGAACCACATTTGAAAGCAGGAACATTATTTGGAACTCCATGAACATTTTTTTAGTTTCTGAACAAGTTCAAAAAAGGTACATTTTTTGAATTTATAAACCAATTTGAAAAAACGACATGTTTTAAGTCAATGAACTTTTCTCGAATAAGTGTGTGCTTGGGCTGGCCCACAGGCACCCAAAGGGAGCGATGTCGTCGCCTAGTTAGGCCGAGGCCTAAGGCTTTTATTTCTTTATTTTTCATTTTCTTCTCGTTTTTGCTAATTATTTTTCTACTTTTAAACATCATTATTCATTATGACACCTATTCAAAAATGAAACATTATTTGGAATACAAAAATGACTATTTTAAACAATGATTTAAATTATTATTTCCTTGAAATATTTATTAAATGCTTTTGAAAAAAGCATTTACTGTTTTCAAGTTTATCCCTTTTGTATTTATTAATTATGTTAAATTCTTAAAGTAATATTTTTAAATACCCGTTGAAATTATGTTTTTGAATTATTATTTTCTTCAAACCTGTATGGCCGCTTATCATGGGCATGCCCAACTCCTCGCAAAAGTTGGGGTCATTTCAATTATGTCCAGAAAAACAACAGGGTGTTCGGGTAGGCCATAAGCTATGTTTGAGAGCACTTCGTTTCTCAAAATGCGTCAAATCACCCAATTTTTGTATTGGCTTGTAGGATCAATTCAAGGCACAATGCCAAGTTATTTTGGTTTTCGGCAAATTTTACATTTTTGTTGGTCGAAAAGGTTGTTAAATGGCCAGACGCGTCACAACTTCCATACGGTGTCAGAAATCGTTCAAACCTGGCATACTAGTCTACACCCAGCTGTGGCGGATCCCTTTGTTTTTCCCATGTCCGGTAGCCCGCTCACCTGACTGGCGGGAGCCCCATAGGTATATTCTTCCACCATATCTTCACTATGTTCGGCTGCACTGCTCATCAGTGTGGCAAAAGAGGGGGCTTCGGCCGGTGGGGAAAGGGGGCGCCTCCGCTTTCGTGGAGCCCATGCGAGGGTCGACGATGTTCTAAGATAACCACCCATGTCACCGGCTGTAGAATCCGGCGAGGCGCTGGCGGTGGCCTTCCTAGGATCCAAGCGGTGGCCTCCCGGGTTATACTTTCCCTTGATGTTGACGGCGGAGGCGGACACGCTGGCCACTGACTCATCGATCTCTGCGTAGCCGGCTTCTTTCTTTGCGGTAGGGCACGGTTACCTGCGCGTTGACTACTGATAGAGCGGTCTTAGGGACGGGAGGCGCGGTACGACGTGGCATCGTCCACGGCAGTGGTGATGATCGTGCTGATGTTCCCCCGGTGCTTGCCTGGAGCAACTCGTTGCTCCCTCGCGAGCTGGCTTGGAGCGGCTAGTTGCTGAACCACACGCTGACTTGGAGCGGCAACTTGCTCCGTCGGGCTAGGCGAGGGAGGTGGAGCAGTGAGCTGCCTCATTCGTATCCAATGATCTCGGCCGGCCACCCAGGCGGATTTTATGACGGATAACAACTCTTCCTGCTTGTCGGATGCCATCGAAAGGGTGGAGAAAATGGTGGAAGTAAGAGATGGGAGTGGTGGAGTGGTGGGGTTCTTGCCAGACATTTGCCTTCCTTTAAATAGTGGGTGAACTGGAGGAGTTTGCCTGGCGTTGTGTTTAATGCTGGCCCGCTTGTGAACAAACGTGTGGCAGTAGGTTTTCTCGGCTTCCATGCGGGCTTGAATGCGGCAATGAGACGTGTTGCGCCGGGCGTGCAGCGGCCGGTGCCCTCATCCGGCGCGCCACTTCAGTGGCAGCCGTAGTGAGAGGTCGCGTTTTCCCTGAACCGTCTTCAGTGTGGAGCAGTCGCTCTACAGCGAGTATGAATGCGGGCAGCTGGCGCCGGGCCGGGACGCACGTGGGCAAGGAAGGAGGGGGTTTGGGTGGGTCAGTGTGGTCATAAGCGGGCGTAGGTGTTGTCCGGACGTCCGAAGGCCCCACCCCCAGGTTTGTCTTCGGTTTGCGGGAAAAAGTACATCTGAACCGCTCTGCGAACCGACACATACCCGCGTTGGATGGCACAATACATCCGGACAGCGCAGTCCGGACGTATGCGGATGGTTTGAGAGTCGGCGTTGGAGATGCCCTTAGAAAATGTTAATCAAACATTTGAAAATATTAAATATATACAAAAATGTTGACTGTGTATTAAAAATGTTAATATTGTGCTTTAAAATTATTAATTGTGTATTAGGAAAATACATTAGATATATACCGAAAATGTGTATGAAAAAAAATGAAAAGCGAGAAAAACACAGAAGCCAATAAAAACTAGAAAGGACCAAACGAAACCGAAGAAAAAAAAAAGGAAAAAAGGCCGAGAAAATTTAGAAACAAACAAAGGAACTTAAAGAAAAGTAAAGAACATAAAAACCCTAGTAAAAATGGAGAAATCCGTTGATTTTTTTTGGAAAAAACAAAAATAGAAAAAATCCGGAAAACCAGTGGAATAACTGGCTCTTGCACCTTTACTTGATCGCGCCCTACTGTTTCATCACAACTCCGACATTGAGCTAGTGGTTTGTGGCATGACGCTTTATCCTAGAGACTTGGGTTCAATCTTTGGCAGGTGTTCGCTATTGGGCCGCCCTAGAGACCTGGGTTCAATCCTCGGCTTCTCCCTTTTTTTTTTTTTTTTATATAAAGAC
>LR738711.1:919746184-919759561 GCA_902687465.1 Secale cereale | reverse complement strand
CCCTTTTCTTCTTTTTTTTTATATAAGTGTTCGCTGTTGGGCGGCCCTAGAGACCTTGGATCAATCCTAGCGACCTTGGTTCAATCCCTAGCTTCTCCCTTTTTCTTCTCTTTTATTTTAAGTGTTTACTAATTGGCCGTCCATTACTGTTGATGCCTCAGGCAAGAGCTCTTTCCCATCTCGCCTTAAGCAAGACATAGCTCTTGCAGCACCTGGGCGACATATTTATGAAAAAGACCATCATACCCTTTATTATAAAGGGGTATAAAAAATCTTGTATCTTGATATATTTAGGGGGTGTACCGAAGCGGAACCAAACCTTGATATATATTTAAGGGGTGTACCGAAGCGGAACCAAACCTTGATAACTATAGGGGGCATGTTTTAATCTCCACCATTAAATCCATCTCAAAAAATCGCAAGGTTTCAGAAAACCAGGTGTAGTGAAGCATACCTAAACGGTTTCATACTCCCTCCATTTCATAATATTTTGTGTTTACGTTTATCTTAAATCAAACATCTTTAAGTTTGATTAAATCTATAAAAATATATCAACATTTACAACATCAACCGTATATAGCATGAAAATATAGTTTATGATGAATTTTTGCAGATGAATTATCCATAGACACAGTCAAATTTGAAGATCTTTAACTTAGAATAAGCCTAAAATTTGGGTATTTTGAAACATAGTGTATTTTCTAATAGTTTAATAATAGTTAAATGCCCTGTAAATTTTTTAGGGCAAAATGCTCTATAATTTAAAAACCATTTCTCCTTCCGTTGCTCGCGGATATGGATTACGGACCGTGCAAAGTTAACACATCGCATGCACGACGCATACGAACAGAAGGTCCCATGCTAATAGGCATTCCAATGGCTTCACCATTTGGAATTTAGGATCCACGCCATTCGCCTACACTTAAGCAGAACCGCAACAACACGAGACGTTCTCCTGAAGCCACTCCCCACCGCCCCTCTCGCCCTCTCCTTCCACTATAAAACCTCAAGAACACCGCCTCCTTCCTCCACCCACCACCAGAGCTCGCGAATAATCCACGGCAATAAACAAGTAAAGCCACCTCCATCCGCGCAATCTCTCAATCTTCCACAGGCATCAATGGCGGGCGCAAGGAACAACGAGCTGCGCATGACCCTGCTCGGTCTGGCCCTGCTGGGGCTCCTGCTGCTGAGCCACACCGCGGCGCCGGTGGAAGCCGCCGCGGGCGTGCAGGAGAACAGCTTCTCCATGAACGGCGCCGGCGGCCGCAGTCTCAACAGCTTCAGCATGAACACCGCCGAGGGCGGCGAGGGCTCCAAGGGGGGGAAAGGCAAACCCGCCGCCGGCGACTTCTGATCGACGACCCTCCGTCCGCCGCCGTCGAGCGTTGAGTACTAATTAAATAATTTATCCTCCGGTTACCCCGTGCTGGCATGCATGCGTGCATGGCTCGTGCGGTGGGCGTGCAGGATCGATCGATCGGCCGGCCGCGTGGAGCTCCTGCATACGCGCGCGCGAGTGCTGCCTCGTTTGATTAGGTATCGTGATTTTTGTTTGTGTGTGTAATTTGGATGTGCACATGCAGTGCGTGTGCTGCACCCATCCGTTGTGTTCTTCAGTGTAAGGGCCGTCTGTTCATTTGTACGTGGCCTCAATAATCATTGTGAAAGTTTTATTATATTATTTCTTAAACCAGTGGACCGTAAGTGGTTACTTGTGTTAGAGATACGCCACGCAATCGAACACAATGAAGAAATCAAAACGAGAGATACACGATTTTAACGTGGAAAACCTGTACAACACGAAGGGAAAAAAAATCACGGACGTCACCCAGCAAATCTTCGCTATATCGGAGGAAGTTACAAATGCCGGGATTTACAATTTCATCAACTTATCATGTGTGGTGGCTTACAAAGGATATTATAACGCAGGTGATTTAGGTCAATAATGATCTCTGCTTCGGCCCAAGCCTACCTGCGACAGGTCTCACTCCGCTCACTTGTCAGAAGTTAGCATTTATTTTATATTTGAATTTGAATCATAACATAACAAACTTCACCTTGAGAAAAATTCCATCTTGTAGCATGAATGTGAACTTTCTCACTGAACAACAAAGAAAACGTTTTTGGTGCCAAACAGCCACTAGGGCTAATGTGTTACACCAACCAGGTTAATGTGTTATACCAACCAGGTTAACCAGGTTAATGTGTTATACCAACCAGGTTAATGGTGCCAAACAACCACTAGGGCTAATGTGTTATGCCAGCCAGGTTAGTGCTCAAACTTAGCAACATGAACTGACTTTGTCAACATATCAGTTGGATTATCATGAGTACTAATCTTGCGTACCTTTTAGTTTACCTTGCTCAACAATGTCTCGAACATAATGGTATTTGACATCAATGTGTTTTGTTCTCTCATGAAACATCTAATCCTCAGGTATATGACACTCTGACTCTCCCAAAACAGGTTAATGCAAGAATTATCTCCACAAAGCTTTGCATACAAACCTTTCAGCCAAACTGATTATTTACATGCTTCTGCAATAGCCATGTAATCGGCTTCAGTGGTACATTGGGCAACTACTGGCTGCAACGTTGCCCTCCAACTCACGGCACAACCACCAACAGTGAACACATAACTTGTAAGGGACCTCCTATTGTCCAAATCGCTCGAAGGAAAATCTGAATCTACATATCCAGCTAGTCTCTCACCAGTCCGGCCAAATTTCAAATAAGCATGGGAAGTGCCACGAAGTTACCTGAAAATCCACTAAACAACCTTCCAATTTTCTTTACCTGGGTTAGCCATGTACCTACCGACCAAACTCACTGGAAATGATAAATCAGGCCTAGAACACATCATGATTAAATTAAAGAACCAACAACACTAGAATATGGAACTCTCGACATGTGCTCAAAATCTCATCCGTACTAGGACATTGAGGAGATGATAATTTGAAATGAGGAGCAATTGGGGTGCTTACTGACTTAGCATCATGCATGTTAAAATGATGAAGAAATTTCTTAATGTAACTCTATTGACTAAGAAATAACAAGCCCGAATTTATGCCCCTTGTAATCTCCATACCTAGAACTTTCTTAGCAGCACCAAGATCCTTCATCTCAAACTCACTACTTAACTGTGCATTTAAAGCAGTGATCTCTTTCTTTCTTTGGCAGCAATCAACATATCATCAACATATAACATCAAGTATATAGGTGATCCATCAATAGATTTAATATAAACATAACTATCATATGCAGGCCTCTTAAATCCAATTGCTATCATAAATGAATCAGACATTTTATACCACTGTCTCGGAGATTGTTTCAAACCATATAAGGACCTCTTTAACTTGCAAACAAATTTCTTCTTACCAAGCACTATGAAACTTCTAGTTGGTCCATGTAAATCTCCTCCCCCAGCTCACCATGCAGAAAAGCAGTCTTGACATCTAACTTCTCAACCTCAAGATCATGCATAGCAACAATACCAAAAAAATGCACTAATGGAATTATGCTTCACAACTAGAGAGAACACATCATTATAATCAATGTATGCTATCTGAATGAATCCCTTAGCCACTAACCTTGCGGGATCACTATGAGACAAACCCTCCTTTCTTTTGAAGATCTATTTGTAGTGAACGGTCTTCTTTTGTTTAGGCAAGTGCAAAACATCCCATGTGCCATTTTTCTCAAGTGACTGCATCTGTTCCTGCATATATAGCTGCAATCCACTTCTTGTGGTCACCGGAAACAACCACTTCAGTGTATCTGGATGACTCATGGATGTTCTCAACCTGTTCCGCACAACTGAAAGCATAATGAACAATGTCACACTCTTCAATTAGGCATTTCGGTTTGTTAATGACTCTCTTTCTCCTGCCAGCTACAAGAGACTGAATTTGTCGCTGCAGAACAGGGGGTGAGTGTTGCACAACACCATTACCATGAACCTTTGTATCTCATTCTCAACAATTATATTTTCCTCCTCATCAACATGCTACACCTACATAGTAACTCGTTGTGGCTCTACATAAAAAATATCCGTAGACAGATCATCATGATACATAACAGATTCATTGAAAACAACACTCCTACTCATGAAAACCTTATTAGTTTCAGGATTTCATGACATGTATCCCTTTACTCCGAAACCATAACCAACAAACACACACTTAATAGCTCTAGGCTCAAGTTTTCCGTTATGAACGTGTGCATATGAAGTGCAACCGAAAACTCTCAACTCTCAATAATCAGCTGGTGTACTAGACCATACCTCAATGGGAGTTTTCTTATTAGGTCGAACGGATGGTGACCTGTTGATGAGGTAGCAGGCGGTGGAGGCTACTTTAACCCAAAAATGTTCGCCCATGCGAGCATTGGAAAACATGGAACGAGCTCTAGAGATGATGGTTCTGTTCATGCACTCAGCCATACCATTCTGTTGAGGAGTGCATGGACGGTGTGGTGCCCGACGATGCCCAAGTTTTTGCAATAACTATTAAAAGCTTTAGAACAAAATTACATACCATTGTCAGTACGAAGTATTTTTTGTTCCTCCCAGTTTGTCTGTCAACCATAACTTTCCATTGTTAAAGGCATAAAAAATATCACATTTATTTTCCATAAAATACGGCCACACTTTTCTATAATAGTCATCAGTAATTGTAAGCATATAACGAGCACCAGCAAGCGAGAGTTTATGGGAAGGTCCCCACAAATAAGCATGTACATAATCCAATATACCTTCTGTGGTATGAACAACAACATTGAACTTTACCATCTTGTGCTTACCAAAAATGCAGTGCTCACAAAGCTCCAGATCACTTAAATTGCAGCCATCCAAAAGCTTCCTCTTGGTTAATTCTGCCATGGCAGGTTTACTCATATGCCGAAGGTGCATATGCCAAATATTAGTTTACTAGAGTTATCAGAAGTAACAGCAGCAGAAGTAGTACCAGTAATAGTTCTTCCTCTATGAACATATAACTTAGCAGAATTCATGTCACCTACCATATGAACGAGAGAACTTTTTCTTACCTTTAAAACTCCACCTAAACCGGAGTGGTTATACCCTTTGATGTGAAGAGTACTCAGCGCGATGAGGTTTCTGGCCATGCCTGGTATGTGTCTCACATCTGTCAATGTGTGTATTATGCCATCATGGGTCCTGATTTGAACAGAACCAATCCCACAATCCCACGTGGGTTGTCATCTCCCATACACACAACATCTTCACTCTGCACAAACTCATAAGTACCGAACCAATCTCCATTACAGCATATATGAAACAAATAGGCAGAATCAAGTATGCATTCATCATGACACGAAGCACATCCAGCAAAAACAATTCGAGCATCATCTGAATCAGACTTATTATTACAAGATGTAACATTGACCTTACCATCACCTTCGGATTTGTTTTTAGGCTTCCACGTACCGTTTTTCTCCTTATTTTCCAACTTCCAACAATCATCGATAAGGTCACCCTCTTTCTTACAATACCTACACAGTTTGTCCTTCCCAGATCCTCTGAACTTCGAATGACCTCTGCCATTCTTGCTTTTATCTATGTTGTTGTTGTAGTACCTTTTCTTCTCAGGCCTGCATCGTACATGCAAAGCTTCTCCTTTGGATGACGATTCCTCATATTGCAACATATCTTTCATCTTTTCCTTCTGTTGATGGGCCTCATACACTTCCACAATAGTTAGTTCATCACGGCTATTAATATGGTATCATGGAAATTTGCGAAGGAACTAGGCAGCGAGCATAAAGGTAGAAGACCTAAATCTTCATCATAATACTTTACCTCCATAGACTGCAAGTCAGACACGGTCTCCTTGAATATCGATAAGAGGTTTAGCACCGAACCACCTTCTTGCAACTTGTGTGTGAACTACTTCATCTTCATGTGCATCTTACTGGTCAGATCCTTGGACATGCAGATCGACTTCAGTTTTAGCCAAAGGGCCGCTGCAGTTTTCTCCTCCAGCACCTTTTGCAAAACATTGTTAGATAAATGAAGATGGATCATAGACATAACCTTACGATCTTTGCGCTTACCTTAATCAATCCACGCCTTCTGTTCTTTCCCACCAAAGCCATCTGGCGTCTCGTCCAGATCGGGATGTGCCAGCACTGCCTGCATCTTCACTTGCCAGACGGAAAACCTCATGTCGTAAACTAGTAGCGAAAGATCAAACTTCATCGATGCCATGTTGTCGAAACTCTAGACAGAAACAAAGATCTGATGCCACTTGTTAGAGATACGCCACGCAATCGAACACAGTAAAGAATGAAATGAACACAAGAGACACCTGATTTTAACATGAAAACCCCCTCCAAAACGAAGGGGGAAAAACCACGGGCGCTAGCCAGCAAATCTTCACTATATCGGGGGAGGTTACAAACGTTGTGGATTTACAACTGATCAACTTATACCGTGTTGCGGCTTACAAAGAATATATATATAACACAGGTGACCTAGCTAGGTCAATACTGTCTCGCTTCGGCCCAAGCCTAACTGCGTCGGGCCTCACTCCGCTCGCTCGTCGGAAGTTAGCATTTATCTTTAGACTTGAATTTGGATCATAACATAACAATTTGACATACCGACGCAACAAGGTGCCTTTGCCTTCTAGCTCCTTGGACAACATAATGAACAATCCTAAACTTTATGACTTAGGACTAGCAAAAGTATTCAGGTCAAGTAACACATGAAAATTATTACGTCATTTCAGCGGCTTCATTACTCCCTTATATGCTTCCAAGGGCCCATTCGCTACAAAGTCCGATGTGTTCATCTTACTTTTTAAACTTTTAATTCTTGAGATCCTTAGCGGAATAAGAAATTATGGTAGCCGTCAATGTTAGTTCGACCACCGACATTCGCTTGTACACATAACAAGACGGATTGGATTGGGGTCCCCATTTGGTTGGAAAGGAGGGTTTCATGCTTGTAATCTAGAATATATCTTGCACATAATGAACTTTCCATCAGTCACAAAGAAAAGCACTACCGGGGTCTGAACAAGTAGAAAACACAATCAAATTTCATATCAAAGTCATCCAAGGTTTATCATATAGTACAACATAATCTTTCATTCTAATTAATATGATTAGCCAAGACTTGTCGTTTGGCGTCTTGGTGGCGTCCATGCTGGAGGACCTTCCAAGGCTTGCGTAGGTGGAGGTCGTTGTTTGACGTCGTGGTGGCGTCGATGGCAGTGGACCTGCCAAGGTTGACACCTCAATCTGATCTGAAGATTGACCAGTGGAAGATGGCGGTGACGACACATGTGAGTGCATCGGACCGGATTGTGCCCCGGACCCGGTAGATGGCTAGGTTGGGGCTTCCGGCTTTAGATGTTAGGCTTAGGTGAGAGGCTTGAGTATGTGGTCCAGCTTGCACCCATTTATCATATGAATAGGAGTAGTGACAGATGTTGCCAAGATGGCGGTTTCAGGCATATTATTTTTTTACTTTATAAAGTCCTGGAGAATAATCAATAAAATGATCGTATGCATCTCCCAGGTGCAGAGGCCGGGGTTAGCCTTCTTTTCTAAAAAAAATATGATTAGCCAATCTTCCTCGAGTCTATGATCGCTCTCATATGTTGGTTGCTTTTCTTTTAAATATTACGTCGTTGCAGGTCGACACCCTTGAGGTTGAAAAAATGTATATTCAACTTCCTTTAAGTGAATGTTTTATTTAACACAGTACAAACACAAGCGCTCATATACACGCGCATACACTCATTCCTATGAATGACACACGCACACCCTACCCATATGAGCACCTCCAAAAGACTGAGCTGGCATATCATCTTGAAATTTACGAAGTAACCGTAGACACCTCGTCGTCGACGAGAACGTCTCCTCTCACCAAATGCGCATAGCCGAAAATCCTTAAATAAATCAAGGAATAAATGCAAGCATCAGAACTTGAACCCTAGTACGTTGGGTATACCACAGTCCCTGTAATCATCCAACCACAGGTTGGTTCGCCTTTTAAGTAAATAATTGCCCATAATAAATTAATAATAGAGATGTATGTAACGGTATCTTAACCAAAGGGCCACGCCCCCTTGCCAATGGTTTTGGAGAGAATAGATCAAAAGTTTCTCAAAAAAAAAAACTAACATGTTACTCCCTCCCTCCTACAATACAAGATGTTATTTATAACCAATGTATAATATATTTGGCTATAATAACCGAAAATACAAAGGTGAATATGGGTGAGCGCGCACCCACATGAATAATAAATTCATAAAAAATACTAGAAAAAATTTAAAAATCTAAAATTTCGCGGTATAAAACTTAATCTTAGTGAAGTTTCATGATGTATTGACATCCATGATATTCTTAGTGAAGAAAATACAAATAAGACCATACTATTCATTAAACGATATATTTTTGACATTTCTATTCAGATTACCACATATGTGATTTCTTCGTGAAACTTCATATTCGAGTATACCGGTTGGGTACGTATATTAAAAAATAAATTAATATTTATTTGTTTTTTTTAATTTTTTTTAATTTACTATTTATAAAAGGTGCGCGCACCTATGTTCACCAAATTCGCGTCTATAATAACATCTTATATTGTACGAAGGAGGCCCGGAGTAGATGCTACTCCCTCCGTTCCTAAATACTCCCTCTGTAAACTAATATAAGAGTGTTTAGATCACTAAAATAGTTATCTAAACGCTCTTATATTAGTTTACGGAGGGAGTATAAGTCTTTCTAGAGATTTCACTATGGACCACATACGGATGTATATAGATGCATTTTAATGCGTAGATTCACTCATTTTGTTCTGTATGTGGTCCATAGTGAAATCTCTCTAAAGACTTATATTTAGAAACGAAGGGAGTACTATAATATTACTGCGTGAGCCTATAAGCACCCAATTGGTTTGTGTGGCTCTCAGCCTCTCAGCCTCAGGTTGAAGGCATTGATCGCCATGCAGTTCGCACCTAATGGATGTAATTAGTGTGCCTCTCAGCCTCAATTGGTTAGCCAAGTTTAGCCAAGTTGTTCCACCACCACCCCTCTCGCCTTCTCCTTCCACTATAAATCCTCAAGAACACCTCCTGTTTCCTCCACCCACCACCAGAGCTCGCGAATAATCCACCGCAATAAACAAATAAACCCACCTCCATCCACGCAATCTCTCAATCTTCCGCAGGCATCAATGGCGGGCGCAAGGAACAACGAGCTGCGCATGACCCTGCTCGGCCTGGCCCTGCTGGGGCTCCTGCTGCTGAGCCACACCGCGGCGCCGGTGGAAGCCGCCGCGAGCGTGCGCGAGAACAGCTTCAACATGAACAGCGTCGGCGGCCGCAGTCTCAAAAGCTTCAGCATGAACACCGCCGAGGGCGGCGAGGGCTCCAAGGGGGGGAAAGTCAAACCCGCCGCCGGCGACTTCTGATCGACGACCCTCCGTCCGCCGCCGTCGAGTACTAGTTAAATAATTTATCCTCCGGTTAGCCCGTGCTTGCATGCGTGCGTGCATGGGCTCGTGCGGTGGGCGCGAAGGATCGATCGCATCGGCCGAGCGGCCGCCCGGAGCTCCTGCTGCATGCGCGCGCGCGCGTATGCTGCTGCGTTTGATTAAGTATCATGATTTTTGTTTGTGTGTGTAATTTGGATGTGCAGATGCAGTGCGTGTGCTGCACCCATCCGTTGTGTTCAGTGTAAGGGCCGTCTGTTCCTTTGTATGTGGCCTTACTGATCATTATGAAAGTTATTTATATTACTATTTCTTAAATGGGCACTACTAGGCGCCGGTGCGCCGGGCTAAATTTGGACCGGTCGCACCCTGTCCCTTCGATTTATTTATTCCTAACAGTCAGACCTGATGCTCGTCTTCGTCCCTAACATCCCACCCATCAATACAGTGTGCAGTCTCCGCTCGCACCGCGCCTCCTCAGCCGGGCTACTCCTCCGCTAGACGCGGCGGTCGTCGGTGGCGTCGGCCCCAGCAGCACCTGCACTTTGCCGCCCCTCGTCTCATGGACGCCAGGATTGCAGCACGGTCGTTGTTGTGTGCCAGCTTCAATTGTTGACCGGTTCCAGCGCACCACATCCATGGTTGTAGCAAAAACTCTTGCATCACCAGCTCCGGCTCGCCGCACCGTCGACTAGCACCGTCGTGCTCCAGCAAAACACTCGATAGCAAAAACCAAAAAATGGTCAGTTGAAGCAAAACATTTAGTCGGTTCCAGCTAAAAAAACATCGGTTGTAACAAATAGAAGCAACTAATCCAGGAAAAAATCTCAGTACCAAAAACCTCTAATAGTCGGTTGAAGCAAAAACAATAGTCAGTTCCAGCTGAAATTAACACTAGATGCAGCAAAAAAAGTCACATCAGCAAACTCCAAAAGAAAAAGATTGTAGCAAAAAACTAGCAGGTTCCAGCAAAAAATCGCCGGCGGCTAGGGGCTCATCCGGTTCCAGCACCAAAAGACACTACTTCCAGCATGCTGCCTGGCCAGTTGTAGCAAATGCCGACGCAGGTTCCAGGAAAGTGTTCGTTGGGTCGTAGCAAAACGTTGATGCTGGGTCCAGCCAAAAAATTGATGGCCGCGGGTGGTAGCAAATCGCGGGGCTAGTTCCAGCAAAAGTTGACAACGGTCACAACAAATTGTGTGCACCCGTTGTTCCAGCATCATGCCAGATGAGGAAAAATAGCTCAGGAGGGTGGTCGCCGGCCACGGCGGACTGGGTGGCTAAGTGCTGCATGGAATCAAAACACGGCGATGTACGGCCATGGCTAGTATGTGAGGTGGGGTGATGCTCAAACTCTGAGATTTGGGGACAAAAATGGAGTCTCTGTCTTGTGGATGGACGAGGGAAGCAGGAGATCGAGGGGATAAGGCAGGTGCGGTTGCGAGCGATGGGTGGCCCCCACAGCCAAGTACGCAGCGTCGGTGGAGCCACGTGTGAAAAGCGAGCGTGTGTGTTACATGGACCGTTGATGTCGCCCCAGATGCAACGATTCGCGAGCGACCGGCGGAGCGTTCCGCCGGCCTGCCGTATTCAAGTGTTTCCCTTTCCTAAAGCAGGACCGTAAGTGGTCATTTGATCCACAGATGCAACAAGGTTTCCTTGCTTTCTGCGCAAACGTGCCGGTGCATCGCAATGGGAGAGTAGATACTTTTTATCTGAGCCATTGTTTTCATTTCGATTCAATTTTGATTCTGACTCGTAAAATATTGATGACGTGCACCTATGGCCAGACTCAGATATATAGCAACCGGTCGGTGCCATTCAACACTAACGAGGTCGCATCTATAAATAAAATCTATGTGTATCACCATCACATATAGCGGATAAAACACAAATTAAGATCCTATGTATCGGTTTCAATATTGACTTTCATGACTATCACAAGAATTGTTTGGATATTTTAAAAATAAATCTTCTTTGATGTTCATGAATTTTATATGTATATGCTATACAAATTATCTGTGTATTCACTATAAAAAATAGTGTAGTCCGTTGGTAAGTACGTGTGCGGATTTTACCCAAAAAATACGTACGTAGGGTCTTCGATCATGGTACATGTACAAAGAGCGAAGCTGATGGAAATACAACATGCCTACGAATGATAATTTATTTATTGTAATCATTTCCCTCACTCGCTCCTTGCCAAGTAGCATAGAGAAATCCATGTGGCATGCTTATTTCCAACATGAATTGCCGCCGGTACGAAGGAATGACAGATCATGAGCTATTGATTTAGGTTGCACCCTGAATAGCATTTTTTTAAAAATTGTTAATTAATAAAAATAACATCATATTCAAAATCTAAAAAAATCATATATAACATGTTAAAATTAGAGTTAGTATTTAAAATATATGATTATTTTGTAAAAATATTTAATCTAGATAGACTGCGGGTTGATTAACACAAATATAGGGCCTTTTATGTAAAACTTTAGAAAACAGTTCACTGTAACTTAATGTTGGACTGCTAGTTGATTAGTGTAAATGTCAGGGGGTTTTATGTAAGACAGAAAAAAACGATTCATCCCGACTTAAATATGGACTATGGGTTGATCTCAACAAACTGCAGGGATTTTTTTTCCAAAAAGGCACGGCAAACGACCAGAAGCAATGCGTGATTTATTTATTATTAGGTAGAGACAAACCCTTTTAGAGATTCCAATACGGACTATATACAGATGCATATATACATATTTTAGAGTGTAGATTCATTCATTTTGCTTCGTATATAGTTTATATCGAAATATCTAAGTGGTCTTATATTTGAGAACAAAGGGAGTAGTTCATTGGGCAACATAATGAACAATCCTAAACTTTCTAACTTCGACTAGCAAAAGTATCCAGGTAAGTAACCGATAAAATTTATTACGTCATTTCAGTGGCTTCATTACTTCCTTATATGCTTTCAAGGGCCTATTATCTACCAAGTCCGATGTGTTCATATCTTTTAAGGAGGGTTATCCCCGGCCTCTCCATCGGAATGATGCATGTAACCCCTTTATTAAGCAAAGTATCTGAAATCTGTGGTCCAGAACAAGCTTGCTCAGAGCTGAAAAAGTAATCCAGAAAGTAAAAGTTGCCACAACCAGCGAAAATACGATGAGATGACTAAACACCTAGTCTATTACTGGACATCCATCCAAACCGATTATAGATATCCCGAGCTAGCATCTCTCATCGGGTAGACTCAGTAACCAAAGGCTCCCAGACTTTCGCAGGAGTGAGTAACGACCATGACACTAAGATGTGTTCATCTTAGTGTTTTAATTCTTAAGATCCTTAGCGGGATAAGAAAGTATGGTACCCATCAATGTTAGTTCGACCAACTACATTCGCTTGTACACATAGCAAGACAGATTATGCACCGGCTTGGGGTCAAGCACTTTCTCAAGGAAGGGGGAATGTTAGCACTTCTACTTCGACTACTCGTGCCTCGATTACAACACAAAGAGATGTCGGCCCATGAGTTAGACTCACGAAAAATATGAATTCAATTTCCCCAATCGCGAACACGATAAGACACAAGACATTTTCAGAGGGATAGGAGTCTTGATCGGCCAAGCTGGCATAACATTTAGTAGTTCAGTATGGATGCACTGAGCTCTAAAGACTACTCAGATGCATACATCACCACACTTCCATTTGACACGTATTTAAATAGCTCATCTTGTACCTTATCCTATTTCCATACTTCCGTCGCCCCATCCCCGTTTGGGTGGAGAACCCGTTGTTGTCTCGGCTGACACGACCTCTCTTTGGTCCCCATTTCACTGGAAGGAGGGTCACATGCTTCTAAACTAGCATATATCACAGAATGTACCTTACCATGAGTCACAACGAGAAGCACT
>LR738711.1:919711975-919746077 GCA_902687465.1 Secale cereale | reverse complement strand
GGGGGGGGGGGGTCTGAACAAGTAGAAAACACAACCAACAATTCATATCAAAATCAACCAAGGTTTATCATATGCAACAGAAATCTTCATTCTAATTTGATTAGCCAACCCTCCCTCGAGTCGCATACTTTCTGATCACTCTCATATGCCGGTTACTTTTCTTTTAAATGTTATGTCGTTTCATGCCCTTGCCCTTCAGGTTGAAGGAGACGTGTGCTCGACTTCCTTTAAGTAAGTGGTTGCCCACAATAGTAGAGATGTATATCACAGTAGCTTAACCAAAGGGATAGACTTGAACTCTTACACGCCCCCTTGCCAACGGTTTTAGAGTGAATTGATCAGAAATTTCTTACAAAAAAACTAACATGATACTTCCTCCATTCTACAATACAAGATGTTATTACAACCAATGTACTCGTATTTTGGTTGTAATAACATCTTATATTATGAGGGGAAGGGAGTAGATGTTACTACAATATTTCTAAACCGCAAGACTATGAACCTGCGTGAGCCCAAACACCCACCTTATTTATCTGTTTATTTTTTTCTGATGCCTCATAATTCTATGTGTTTCTCCTTCATTTTTTTTGTATCAACCTATACACACGCTTGTGACGATGTAAGGAATTGTACTTGGTATCAAATTTTATCAAGTGTTGGCCGTGCCTGAATGAACGGTGAAGCTTGTGCTGCATGCCATCTATATGTATGCCAAAGAAGGGAATCTGACCTCAACTAAGGGTTGGTGTGCCATTCAATACCGCTGACTGAAACACATGTCCTACACACATGGAAGATCTTACTTTTTTATTATTCATCTTGAAGTGAGTTATTGACCAATCTTCTTTCTTAATTCTCTCCTACTCCAAGTGCTTTAATTTGTGTCTTTATGTTTTTGGTTCCTAACAGTCTTGCATTTTATCCTTAAGGTGTTTTTTTTATGAAATACCCCTTAATAATAGGCCCATGTGTGAGGAAAAATCAGCCCAAAACACATATTCTTTGCCACCCATCCCATTCTCCCCCCTAAGAATTCAGTGTCACTGCCACTGCTTGTATCGGTCCGCTCGGTGGCCCAGACGCACTTTTTCTCATAAACCGAAGACAAAGTAGGGGGCTTTGCCAGCATCCCGACCACTACCACGTCCGCGTCTGACCACACTGGCCCACCTAAAACCCTCCTCCCTCTCCCGCGTGCGTTTTCTCCCGACGCCAGCTGCCTACATTCATGGCGTTGTAGAGCGGCCACTCCGCAATGACGTTCGCCTAGAGCGGATGCTGACCTCTCACTGGCACCGGCATTGAAGTGTCATGGGTCTTGAACCCCGCCGCCGTTCATGGAGACGGCAGATGGAGGACGTGGTTGCCGAGGCAGAATACAAAAGAACTGGACGACGGCCACCCCATGGGATAAGTTTAGGGTCGGGCCGCTTTTTATTCCTAAATGTAACAAAAAATGTTTGAAATGTAACGAATTTTGTCTGGTTTCTATGAAATTCTGTTTTAATTTGTATGAATTCCATCCAGTTAGTTGAAAACCCGACTTGAAATGTATGTAGGCGACGTTGGATGGCCGTCTCCCGCACCCGTGTCCGCGGACAAATGCCGAAGTAAATTTGCGGATTGGCGTTGAAAATGCCCTTAGATCACTAAAATAGTGATATAAAAGATTCTATATTTCTTTAAGGAGAGAGTATATGCATAAGAGCAAGTACAATAAGGTGATGTAGGCGGGCTGTAAGACATTAAATATTATATTTTTGCTTACTTGGAAGAGAGAGAAGAGGAGAGAGAAGAGAAGCGGGCTACTAGTTAACAGCCGGCTGTAGCACGTGCTCCTAGATACTTTGTGAGAGAGTGAGGTGGGCCATGTATCAACAAAGTAATACATATTTATATCTAATTATTGTACTTGTTGGCTATAAGCTTGGCTATATGTGACATGGCAAAATCATATAGCCAGCAACTGGCTATATTATTAACCATGCTCTAACATGGCTTTTTTGCGTGCATCCACTCAGCATGTCCCAGTTGAGCCGCAGATGGAGAGAGGCCGAAGTCTCCTGTCTACTCTACTGAATACATGGGCAGAGTGACAACCCCAGCAGTGCAGCAGACTTGTACTAGCATCGTGGCATCCCCAGGACCTCATATCGCTGACTCACACCAAGCCCTGCACTAAATTATTCAGACTAAGAACTGAACAAACTGAAGGTAACTGAAACTAAATAAAGACAAAAGTGCAGTTAACTTGGCGTGAGGTTTGCAGCACCTAACGAGGCCTACCAGCCACTCTACTCTACCCGGCCTTGAGGCAGAGGCACTACAACCAACTTGAACTCATACGTGCAACTACCCCACCTTTACATCCACATAAACCACCATAACCACCTCCATTCTTTCACTGCCTTCCCTTGCACTCCACACTTCCTCTCTCTATATAACAAGACCAGACACCAAACCGAGGCACCCACGGCATTCTGAGCACTCAAGAATGACATCGATGATCAGGACGGACGATGCTGCCGCGACGAGCCATGTCGACGCTCCAGTCCCAGGTAAACACGACACATGCGTGGCCTTCCCGCACCCTTCTCTTGTGCGCCCAACGGATCGACGTAATTATGTCTCGCGCGCGCGTTCATGCATGCAGTGGCGACGAGAGATCACGGGGAGGCGGCGGATGTCGTCGGCAAGGGCGCCGCGTCCGCGGAAGAACAGGCGCAGGCGGCGGCGAGGCGCGACGTCTTCCTGCTGGCCGGGATCAGGAAGCTCATCAAGAGCTTCAGGAGCCTGTCCCACATCTTCGAGCTGTACAAGGACGAGGAGGAGGAGGACGACGACATCCAGATCGGGTTCCCTACGGACGTGGAGCACGTGGCCCACATCGGGCTGGACGGCTCCAGCAGCGTCGCCAGCCTCAGGGGGATGGACGGCGCCAGGGAGCTGCTCTCCCTCTCCACCAACATCTCCCTCCAGCAGTTCGAGTTCGCCATGGCCTCCATCTCCGCGCATGACGAACGCAGCGCCGCCATAGCAGCTAGCCCGTAATTATTTACAGTGCTTAATTAATAACTGGGCCACAACTCGCGCCGCGCACCTACGTGTACTAGTTCTTCTTCTTCTACGGACCCCCACTGGCGCTGTCTAGCCTACATGTTCTTCCCGTTCCTGCCCAATGCTGGCAGCCGCCACGTCAAAACAGGGATTGGCAGATGGTGGTTTACAATGGTTGCCCGTGGTGTATATAATGTCACCAATGGATATTTTTGTAATTTGAGACGCCAAACTGCTTTGGTGTGTGACGTGAATGTACATGGTATGTCACGCACGGGGATCTCAACCATTTTTTTATTTGCAAAAAAGCAGCTTCCTTAGTTTAACCTTTCTTTTTTAGCAACAATAATATTACATTTTTTTGCGACAAACAATATTATTATTATTATATTACTTCCTTAACAACATATGTGGGACCCAAACTAAGATGATTAGATTTCTTGTAGTGGAACAAACCCATCAAGTTGAAGTCTTAGACTTGACATTGGTGGACGCGTTTTCCTGAATTTATTTCAGGCCTTTCAGCGATGTGTGTTAAGTGAAATGAGACGTTTTCGTTGACTACAAAGATGTTTCCGTTGTGTTCATAGATTTAAGTGTATGTGTGTGCATGTGAGCGTCCGTCGTTAGTACTATGTTAAAAAAACATACTGGGACATAACGAAGTGATATGTTTCCTGCAAAACCAGAGCCTCCCTAGCATAGATTATTGCTAATTTAGCGGATTCACTATCAAAACGTGATCCATTTCCTGCCTAAAGGCATTTTCAATGCCGACCTTCAAACTGCCCGCATAAATTCGGATCATGCGGTCGGGACGTATTTTGTCATCCAATGCGGGCCTGTATCAGTCCGTCGAGCAGTCCAGACATACTTTTCCTGCAAAATGGAAGCAAAGTTGGGGGTACGGGGGCTTTGCGAAACTCCGGACAGCACCCACGTAGGACTCTGACACCCCAGGCGAACAAATCACCCCCCCCCCCTTCCGGCCTCATTCTCTTCCAATCCATCCCTTCTCCACCTTACATTGCATCCGCACCCTCCTCCTTTGACCCTGCCGATGTACTACTCCGGCCGCCGCACAACCATTGTCGGACGTCCGCAACTAGCACCGACGCGCCAGCTCGCCTTTTACAACGGCGCCGTCCACCGAGGACCCGTCCACAGCCAGGTACATTCCGCCCCCCTATCGACGACATCCATGGCGGACTCCATGCCTCGCAGGTGTTCGGTCAAATGTCATTGAGGTTATTTTGAATGCCATGTTAATTTTTGTTAGAGTATGAAGGGTGGCGGGGTACCCGAACATGGAGGATGAGTTGTTGTGCGATGTGTGGTTGGTCGCGCGGATTTCGTAGGCAGGAGTAGAAGGGTGATTTTCTGGCAGCGCATGCATGATTCGTTTCATGTGCGAAAGCACATTGCGCCCTACGTAATGCACATCATCCATGATCACAATGTGAGGTAATTATCGCATCGATGGTACGCCATCAAGACCATCATCACCGAGTTTTGTGGCGCGGTTGATATGTTGGAGGCAAGGTGGCATTGCGCGCGGCAGCCGAGGAGATCGTAAGTTTTGCTTCTTCGTGCTCAACTTCTTGATTGATTCATTAATTTACTCAAAACTTGCTCTATACATCTTGTAACATGTACGTGATGATGTGGGGTACCACAGGCTAGAGGGCAGACCATTTAGGCTCATACTTTGTTGGATGAAACTCAAGGGGCAGTACGTGTGGGACGACATGATCCATTCATGAAAAAATTATTAAACATCTGATTATTTCTCGTTGAATTTGAACTATTTCTCGTTGAATTTGAACTATTGCAGTACTAGACTTATTTATGCTATGCATGGATGATGTGTGCTATTTTCTATTTAAATTTTGATGAATCCCATCGTCTTTGATGGTTGGCTACTGCATTCGTGTCCGCATACTGACCCTTGTCTATGAATGGGTGCGGAAGGAAATTTACGGATTAGCATTGCAGATGGACAAAACTTGCCTGCTCCCTCCTCGTGCTCCCATCCGTGCTCCCACTTCATCCTACGGCTGTTATTTCATCTTTTTTCTTTCTAATCTAATCATCGCCCCCCCTGATTTTAAGGGGGTGGGGCCGGGCCTAATTTTGGTCCAATCAAATCAAGCCACGTACGTGGGAGCACGGATGGGCACACACGAGGGGAGCAGGCAAGTCTCGTCCATTGCAGATGCCCTAACGCACTCCCAGAGAGATTTGTCTTTTTCGGAAGGAAACAGATTAGCCCGACATCAATAACTGAGGGTGGGTGGAAAAAGAATTACGCAGTGGTAATGGCAACTGCGTAAGGGGACAAAATATCATCATGAGTCACGAGGATCGAGATAAAAAAACTGCACACACACACACATGTTATTTACCAAATCAAATGGTCTATCAACTCGCGTTTGAAGAAGGAAAGCTCATTGTCATGTCAATCAAATTTTGACAATTTGGGTACATTTATTGTTTGGAGTGCAGAAAATTAATCTAATAAAAACAATCACATCAAAAATTACTTAAATCACTGCAGTTCTTTACCTCCTCCTAAGAATTGAAAATATCATCGATGGCTCTCGTTACTGTTATCAATCTCCTTTCCATTATCGGGTCCTAGTGACTGAAACATTGAGGGACATTAGACTATTGTAATACAACATACCCGAGTGTATCATCATAGAATTTACTTGTTATGAACTTAAGTCATGATATCATGCTCTGAATAATGATAATCTCAATGTGATGTTGGGAGGCTAAGATATTTGTCCCTGAGTCATAAAAGAGATATCATTCCGGAGCCGAATCGATTTTCCGTATCATTACATGCACTTATACCTCCTTGTCCTATGTGTTTGCTGACACCGTTTCCTTCGCTGCCTAAAACAACCATCTTGTCATGAATATGTATTTGTGTGGATTGTACCTATTCACTAAACTGGAATGTTCAGAGAATTTGTTTCAAAAAAAAATGTTCAGAGAACAGAGTAGTGACATCAAAGTGTAAATTGTGCACGAAAGATATTATAGACATTACCGCTAATTACTCTCGTTCATGATGGGATAAAGGTGGGGCACGTTTTGGGAAGAGCCAATATGAGCACTTGGGATTTGATGCATCTATAAAAACAACCAATTTCATGATACAAAGCTTCTGAAGATAATATTTGCGTATTTTTATTGAATGAAATAGTCAACAGCTTCCACAACAAATTCCTCGAGATTATGTAGGAATCATCTTTCATTCTCAAGATTCTGGGAAGGGAATCATTTTCATCCTCAAGTTTATGCGAAGGGAGTCATCTTTCATCCTGAAGACTTTGTCGGAGGAAAATTCTTAACTTTAAAGCATGTCATGTTGAATACTAGCAAATCACAATGATAGCTAATTTACTCGTACCAACAATAGGGAGGTGCCTAATCTCCCTACCAGAACCAACATGAACCCCCGTGCTACCTTGATGCCATGATGAGCCTCCGTGGCCAGCCAGAGAACACACTTCTTCCGCGACGCCTCTCATTCCCTAGTATACGTTGGTTGCTAATGTAATACATGAAAAACTACAACGTGATCGACAGATTATTCAACGTAGAAGCCCTGATGGATGTACCTCAAGCTACCTTCCTCGCTATTTCTAGTAGACTCTAGTTATGGCATGTACAATGGTTCTATCTTAAGATTGCCACGTAGGATAAATAATGAGGTGGATGAGAGAGAAATCATAAGAGAAGGCTTGTCTTCTCTTATTTAAGAAAAGCTAAGAGATGATCTCTTAGCACAATTTGTCTCACCATGTTTTTAGGAACAACTAATTATTGAAGATAAGGCTAAGAGATGACCCATTGTAGACATCTTTTTTTGTCATATCTAATTTACATGCAAAACTTAAGATAAGACTATCTTATCAACCATTGTACATGCCCTTATTTCTCTTCCGTCTTTGGTATTTAACTTTGGTATGTTTCTCACAACCTCTTTGGCAATGAATGCTTTGGTCTGAGACTGCTTTTTCACATGGAACATAATCAGGCATTTGTACTCTACTACTTGGGTACTATATTACTGAAGCACTATGTTTTGATTTTGATAGCTCCACCAAACGAACAAGTTCTTGTAAACTGTTCTTGCCCACACACGTATGTGATATGTTTCCTGCAAAACCAGAGCCTCCCTACCTAGATTATTGCTAATTTAACGGATTCAATTCCAAAACGTGGTCCATTTCCTTCCTCATGCACTCCCAAAGAGATTCCTCTTTCTTTGGGAAGAAAATATATTAGCCTAACATCAATAACCGCGGGTGCGGTGGAAGAAGAACTATGCATCGGCAATATGGCGGACCAAGCATGGTCATGAGGTTTGCCAAAAAAAACATGGTCATGAGGATCGAGACAACAACAACAAAAAACTGTACACACACGTGTTGTTTACCAAATCAAATGGTCTATGAGGAAAAAAACTGGTGTTTGAAGAAGCGAAACCCATTGTCAGGTCAATTAAAATTTGACAAATTTCATACATTTATTGTCAAGGGTTGCAACAAATGATTATAGAAACAAGCATATCAAAAATTACTTACACCATTCCCGCATTTTATTTTACATAAACCATTGTAGTTCTTTCGTCTTCCTAAGATATTTTTCCTGAGTCATAAAAGAGATATCATTGCATGCATGTGTTTGCTGACACCATTTCCTTTTGTGCCTACTTCAATCATCTTGTCATGTAAATGTATTTATGTGGATTGTACCTATTTACTATATGCTGAAATGTTTAAAGAATTTGTTCCAAAAAAATGTTCATAGAACAGAGTAGTGACATCAAAGTTTAAATTGTGGACCAAAGATATGATAGACATTACCGCTAATTGCTCGGGTGAATGATCGGATAAAGGGGAGCACATTTGGGAGGAGCCAACCTGGGCACTTGGGATTTGATCCATCTAAAAATAATCAATTTCATGATAGAAAGTTTCTGAAGATAATCTATGCATGCTTTTATTGAATGAAATACTCAACGTACTTCACAACAAATTCTTTGAGATTCTGTAGGAATCATCTTTCATTCTCGAGATTCTGGGAAGGGAATCATCTTTCATCAAGTTTATGGAAAGGGAGTCATCTCTCATCCTCAAGACTTCGATGGAGAAAAATTGCAAGACTGTACGGCAGTGGCGTAGCTAGGAGGTGGCCAGGGTGGTCCATGGACCACCCTGAAATTTCCTCATAGCTTGTATATAGTGTAGTAAAAAAAATATTTCTTTGAAAACAAATAAACTTATATAAATATTTTTATTAATGGACCACTCTGACTTATTGGGCTGGCTACGCCACTGCTGTACAGCATGTCATGCTGAAAACTAGCGAATCACGATGATCGCTAATTTGCACGTACCGACCATAGAGAGGTGCCTAATCTCCCAGCCAGGATCAGTAAGCCCAGATGTGCTGCCTTGACGACATCGGGAGCCTCTATGGCGGGCTAGAGTACAAACTTCTTCCACTACGCCTCCCATTCCCTAGTAACCGTTGGTTGCTAATAAAATACCTACATGGAAAAATACAACATGATCGACAAATTGTTGAACGGCGTCGTGATGACTCTACCACAAGCTAACTGCCTTGCAACTTCTCTAGTTTGTTCTTTTCTGTCTTCTGTATTTAACTTCTGTGTGTTTCTCTTGACCTCTTCTTCTGTGAGGCTGAGCAACCCCTTCTTCTTATGCTCCTCTTTGCATCCTCATTGACGCCTCTTGGTATACGGCAGTTAAGGGCCGCACCACTTTAATTTTCAACCCCTGTCAATGAAAAGATACGCAATCTGTGTATTCGTGATATTTTTTCTTTTTGTTTCTCTCGGCCTCTTTGGCAATGAATGCTCTGGTTTGAGACTGTTTTTCCACATGGAACATCAGGCCTTTGTATTACTTCCAAAAAAAGAAACACTGTACTATTACCTCTGTTCCGAAATATAAGTCGCTTGGGAGTTCACTTTACACTCCCCCAACGACTTATATTTAGGAACGGAGGGAGTACTTCCGTATTCTGAAGCAATATGTTTTGATAGCTCCACCAAATGAACAAGTTCATATAATACCGTTATTGTTCATCGTAGTACATTATTTATTAAGTGTCACAACTAAAATGATATTAATACGGGGATGTAGCTCAGATGGTAGAGCGCTTGCTTAGCATGCGAGAGGTACGGGGATTGATACCCCGCATCTCCATGTTTTTTTTTGCTGTAATTTCTCTGTTTTTTAGCGGTTTGTAATTTCTTTATTTTTTAGTCAACCTCGCATGCTTTATTCCTCGTTCATAATGTTTACAGGAAGAAAATCAAGGTCTCCTGGCTGGCCTAGCCAAACATGACGGCCAAACACTAATGACAAAGCATATCTAGCGAGATTGTGAGCCTCGAAATTCGAGCTCCTAAACTCATGAACTACTTTACATGAAATGAAAGAGTTTGCACGAAGAATTATCTCATGCACTATAGCTCCATATCCAGCCGCCGAGTTCTTTTGGACATCTTCTACCACCCTCTTGCAGTCTGTTGCAATTTGAATTGAATTTTCATATAAATCCTCAGCTAGGGCTTGGCCTTCCCGTACTGCTATCGCCTCAAGTGTGCTTGCATCTGTGATGAACTCAAGTTTTAGAACCGAAGCACCCAAGAATCTTCCATTGTGATCTCGGCACACCACTCCCGCTGCATCAAACTCCCCCTGCATGGACACTGCCGCATCAACATTCATCTTTGCATGACCCTCAGGCGGGGGTAGCCACGTACACTGTCTAACGATGGCTTGCTTTGGTCCTCTTCTAACTCCTTTGTCTAACATCTCCAATTCCCTCAAATAAGAGGTTATGAAAGAGTTAGTAGTAAACGGACTATCAAAAATCTCTTCGTGTATAGCCCTCCTCCTTGCTCGCCAGACTGCCCAAAGAGTCACCACCATCCGTGTAAAATCCGTCTGCGGCAATGATTCATGCATTGTGAATATACAGTTCTTCGCATCTAGGGACAAATTATCAAGCATTATCTCCACTGTGTCCTCTGAACAAAGAGACCAAATACTCCTAGCCATCACGCAGTCTATGAGTGCATGCTTTCAGTTGTCTTGCGAAGAACAAAATGCACACACACTAGTAGTTGACATATTCCGGTGATGTAACACTCCTGCTGTTGCGATTGATTCATGGCATAGCCTCCATAGGAATACCTTAATTTTTGATGGGACCTTTATGTGCCATAGGGAAGTCCAAGCTGATTCCTCTTCTCCCTCGTTTGAGTGACTCCCGACCGGCTGCAATAATGCTTCTCCTTGCAGTTTCATTTTCAGCAAAAATTTGTAAACTGACCTCACTGAAAAAATACCCCTTTCATCTTCTCCCCATGCCCAAAAATCGTCAACCCTTCTGGTACACAGCGGAATTTTGAGTATTACATTAGCATCCACCGGTAAAAAGGTCGCACGTACCTTGTCCTCCTTCCACTTAGCCGAGCTTGCGTCAATTAGTTCGGCAACACATGCTGGTCTATCCACCACCAGACACGCCATTGGTCTCATGAGACCCGATCGGGGGAGCCAGTTTTGGTCCCAGATTCTAGTATCCTCTCCCGTACCAATTCTCCGAATCAAGCCTTGTGCTAGGGCTCCTCTTCCCTCTAGAATAGACCTCCAAATCTGCGAAGGCCGGCCTCCCAGCTCGGCTTCAAGAAAAGACGTAGCAGGGAAATATTTAGCTTGCAAAATCCTGGCACTTAAAGTAGAAGGAGTTTGTATTATTCGCCATGCTTGTCTAGCCAGTAATGAGAGGTTAAATAGATCAATATCTCGAAAGCCAAGGCCTCCCAGATACCTTGGTTTAGTACATATATCCCATGATATCCAGCAAGGTTTCCTCTTCCCTCTTTTACTCCCCCACCAAAACTGCCTGATCATCGATGTAATACTTCCACAAATGCCTCTAGAGAGCATGAAACACGACATAGAATATACAGGAATAGCCTGAGCCACTGCCTTGATCAACACCTCCTTTCCCGCATATGACAGTAATTTCTCCATCCATCCTTTGATCTTCTCCCATACCTTATCCTTTAGGTACTTGAAGGTACCATTTTTAGAATGTCCGACATCTGTTGGCATCCCTAGATATCGGTCACTTAGTTGTTCATCATGGACGTTCAAAGTGTTCTTGATCCCCTCCCTTATCACCTGCGGGCATCCTTTACTAAAGAAAATTGACGACTTCTCATTATTCACTCGTTCCCCCGATGCATTGCAGTATGTGTCCAACAAGTTTGATACCACAATTGCCCCTTCTGTACTCGCCTTGAACAGCAACAGGCTATCATCAGCGAAGAGCAAGTGGTTGACAACCGGAGCTGTCGGCGCCACCTGGACTCCCGAGAATGCTGACGACTGAGGAACTGATTTCAGTAGGCACGAAAGGCCCTCCGCTGCTATCAAAAAGAGATAAGGGGAAATAGGATCTCCCTGCCGAATACCTCTGCTAGGTTTGAACTCCTCCAACTTTTCTCCGTTAAACAGAACCGAAAAAGATACTGACTTGATCATACTCATTACCACATTTATCCATTGCTGAGCAAAACCGAGTCTCTCCATCATTGCTTGGAGATAATCCCATTCAAGCCTATCATAGGCTTTCATCATATCCAATTTGAGAGCACAATGATTATTTTTCTTAGATTTACTTCCCTTCATAAAATGCAGACATTCATATGTTGTGATTATATTATCAGTGATGAGTCTGCTAGGCACAAAGGCAGACTGCTCCTCTGAGATAATGTCTGGCAATATTTGCTTCAGCCTGTTTGCAATCACCTTCGAGGCAATTTTATACAAAACGTTGCACAAACTTATAGGCCTGAACTGAGTAAGCAAAGTTGGGCTCATTACCTTTGGAATAAGGACCAGAAAGGTGTCATTGATACACTCTGCATCTTCCTCACCTCTTACTATCTGAAGAACTTCCTTTGTAATTTCTGCCCCACATACATCCCAGTGACGTTGATAAAAATGGGCTGGAAATCCATCCTACAGACGCCAGTTAACAAAAATGCACGTTAACTGGCGCCTGTGGCGCCAAATAGGAAATGCCGAACTTTGCTGCCATGGTTCGCTTCAGAAACCAAGAGCATGCCTAAAAAATATCAAGAGCATGTTGAGATGCATGCATGCAAAATCATCAGTTTTGTTGTTACGGGAGCATGTGCAAGTAGTACAAATACGATTTCCATTGATGGAATACTTATATTGATAATTAAAGTTGAACAAAACCATACAATGATTCCCCGCAAAAAAACATATAATGACACTCACACGCATTTGTTTATCCTTCTCAAAGTTTCTAATCCTTTAGACCACTAGACACATATGATACTTAACAGAATAGCTTAGCTGGCAAGGCAAGCATATGTTTGCCACATGTTTGCAATCCAAACATTTGCAAACATTGATTTGGTCTACTGTATAGTCCGCATTACACGAAAAAGAAACAAGAAGTTGTAGTTGTCCTATAAAACAATTTTTTGCGAGAATATAAAACATTAATTCACATCAAAATGGCATGACCGATGTTGCCAATTGATCGGTATAACTGGTGGAGGTGGATGTATGCATGCCCATCTAACCCATGATTTATAAGCTCTTCTGTAGTCTTTTTTTTTTGGAACCCATATGGATGTGGATGAGGATGTGGATGTGCTTGTTGCTTGTACTAGATGAATACCCCGCACGTTGTTGCGGAAATTATAGTATGAAAAATGGAGGCAATGAAATATAAATAATTTGAATATACTTGTTAACCACATCATCTCCCAGCTAAATAAATCCATTTCGTTAGATTGAAGAATGGACGACGGTCTAGAAAAATACAAAATATTTCCTTTAATAAAATATTAACCCGCCATTTACTAAATACAATGACCCGTCATTCATCTGTACATCCAAAACATCTCACTTAGAAAGACCAAATGAATATACCACAATTTCAAATAGGAATTGGAGATTTGCTTGGGAGGTGGTAATGATTCTTCTCAGATGCCCGCATCACATCTCACTTTTTATTTTCATCTGGTGAGGATTACAAACAGCCACCCGCATTAACAAAGGACATAGTGCTCGCAGTGGAAAAGTGAAAAATATAGTGTGTAAGAAGGGTTGCGTGATGGTAAGAACAACACCGTACCATTTCAGGTAGTACCATAATTGATGCAAAAAGATTGAACCCCTACTACATTTTGTGAAATCAATATTATAGAAAATTGGGTAGAAAAATAAGTTTTGGGATGGAAAAAAGTAGTGATACAGTTTGACTTAGTAAGGCAAGACCAGTCAAGGGAGAAGTCGACTTTTAAAATTACCACGGTGATGAAACTTTTGTTCAATAACTAAACATGGCACTCCATAAGCATTTTATGAATTCTGTCTATTTTATTCCAGGTTTGTTAAGTCGGGTAAACCTGTTTGAAAATAAGGACATGTACGTTAAGTCGAACAACTATAACAATGAAGAGGGATCAGTAAAATAAATCTTACAAATTGTACAAAGCCGAACTGAAGGTGTAGAACGAAACAATTCAATAGAAACTAACAATCAGTAATGATAATTATAGGAGGAAACGCTCTTACCTCTATAGATAGAGACAGAAGAGAAATTAGCATTTGAGAGCACGATCACCAAACTTGTCATCATATAGATAACTATAAATAGAAAGTCATATGAAAACATTCCTTCAAATTTTTATGGCTTCAGGAGCTAGCCAAGGTAGTCAATTGCTTGTGGGGGGTTGCACCGTGAGTTTCTTCCACTGCTTGTGGCGCTAAGGGATGGTATCAATCTACCCACACATGTATCAGGTCCGGCCAGCACCAAATGGCAAGGTAGGGCGGGTGAGGCGTACCTTGTGGTGAGGTGCAGATATTGATGGACTGGCCATGGCGAATCGAACACAGTCAGAGTCTGGTAGGAGAAGGAGGGCGATGCTGCGGGGCGGTGGCTGCACGACGGAGGCGGGCGTCTCCCATTGATGACGGACTAGTTCTAGAAGCCTCCACACTACGCCTCCTCTCGAGATATACCAGCAGGCGACGTCGTGGGTCGCCGGGACTCAAAATTCATCGTCTCCGGCATGGTAACGGCGAAACCTGATTACCTGAGATTGATATGGTGTGGACGGAAGCTTAAAGGGGAGAATGCTCCATCTGTTACTACTGCAATTATGCTGAGAAGTTGAATAGGATCTTGTGGGAATCAATGGGCGAGGGAGTTAACTGGGAGATGGGTGGGGAAGTTAATTGGGGAGATTATTCAGGCACGAGGTGGGTGCACTCTTCTTACTCTTTATTTTTATTGAACTGTCTGTACTCTGTACCGCTGGCGAGCGTCCGCTCGATTCTCCTGTAAACTGATAGTTATAACTGATCGCTGAGGTGGCTGTTCTCTGCGTTGCTGAACTTTGGTTGGCCCCACATGTAAGCCGGTTGTAGAATGATGATGTGGATGACCTGCTGATGTGGATAGGCTGCATGTAAAGAGAAATAAGATAGTGGGGATGAACTATTTAGGTATTATAGATTCCAGTAAGAGGTTCTGCACTCGAACGTGGAACCAACCCCAATCAGATCCACACCACGTCAAGTTTCCACACCTACTCTTCTCCCTACTATATGCTAACTCATCCCACAATGAGCTATGTACAATGGACATTGCTGCTGGAGCGGCTACGCTTGAACGAGTTGGCAAACGACTTGGCGGTGTGATGAGTTGATAATGATCTGGCTGATGGTGGCCTTTACGGATGCAGGCATAATCCCAACCGTACGGCCAAGCAGTAGGAAAATTGTTTTTGCATGGTGGACGAGAGGACATGAGATCCATCTACAATGGAGTTCCATGCATCGGCATGAGGTTGCTAGGGATCTCTCATTCAACAACTGATCCAACTCACAACAACAGAGGTTGGTAGCTCTACATAGCAATACCACTTTCTTTCCCCAAGCCTCCTATTCCCAATTGCATTTCACAATTTTGATCTAATTTCGTTCTCCTGCAATGCACCTCCTAGACTAGCTTCTATGATTTCCTCACTTGTGAACTATTTGATAGCAACAATAGAAAATTTTGGCAACTGGTAGATCGTCAAACTTGCAGCCATAGAGGAGATCGAGAAGATATATATGTGCATGTGACATTATGGATATTAACATGGAAAATGGTGGTGGGCATGTGCTACCATTTTGCACTGATTTCATGCCGGTAGGTGGTAAAAATTTATGAGCATGAGAGTGACTTATGACATGTCATTATTGTATCATTGGGTTTGTATTGACTTGAACGCGGGTTGTGAATGATAGAAAAGAATTATTGTGTATCTCTCGTAGTTCAGTTCAGGCATGCACAATATGTTGTTAATAATTCATTTTCGAGATTGCTAGCGCTTGGCCACAACTTATATCCCACGTACATGCTGAAATCATGGACAAGCCATCATGGCTCAACCACAAGTAAATTAATTTCTTATAAATTGTACACAAATAGTTTCAAACAATTAACATACACTATTTTAAGGCAGTTTAGAATAGCACACAGGGTCAATTCCTTGAAAAAATAAAAACACACATGACCTATGTAATCGTCTTTATCTCGTGAATATTCTCGAGAAGCACGCTTATAGCGGATCCACTAATATTTCAACAACAACGTTGGTGGTTGGTTTGTAGACACATATCTAGAACTTCATGAGTTTTGGGGTATGGGGCCATATTCCATCCTCCAAATGTAGACACTACAGGAGAAAAATTGCAAGATTGTAAAACATGTCATGTTGAACACTAGCAAATGGCGATGGCCACTTCGGATTTCGGCCTCATGCGCTGATCCCTTGCTTGTTCTTTCGGACTAGCACTCTATCACTCTCTTCGAAGTAGATTTCTCACTTCCATGAGTGCTTAAAGGGCTATCTGGCTGTGCGACTTCCCACATTTGTTTGAATAGATGAATTACAAATATATCAATTTATGTTTCTACCTGTTGTATGGATATAACAACTAAGAGAGATCAATGGTCTAACTGGGTCACTCATGTTGTTAGGAGTTACTACCAAGAAAAAGAAATTTGACTTTCAGATCAAGGATAATAAATAAAATAGGAGCCGGATAAAATTGGAGAGGTGCTTAATCTCCCTACCAGGATCGGCATTCCACAAGACTTGCTCTATTGGGCCCATTCCATGAGGAGCCTAGTTGGCTAGCCAGCGAACACACCTCTTTTGCGACGCCTCTCATTCCCTAGCATCTATCTATTGCTAATGCAATACATGAAAAAGTACAATGTAATCGGCAGATTATTCAAAGTAGACATCATGATGGATGTACCTCAAGTTACATCCCTTGTTATTTCTGGTAGACTCTAGTTCTTTCTCTTCCGTCTTTGTTATTTAACTTTGGTCTATTTCTCAGTCTGAGATTGTTTTCCCAGATAGGACATCGGTCATTTGTACTACTTAAAAAAAATTGTACGTATATGCTGTGAAAAGTTATAATGAATAAACTACCATGTCTGAAGCACTATGTTTTGATAGCTTCACCAAATGAACATTTCTGAAGCACTATATGTTTTGATAGCTCCATCAAATAAAAAAAATCATATAATCCCGTTCTTGTTCATATATGTATATTGTGCTAAACTTTACATAAAGAAATATCACCTCCGGGATGTAGCTCAGATGCTAGAGTAGCGCATCTCCTCTTGATTTTTCGCGCTTGAAAGTTTTTTTTTTATCCGGCATGCGAGAGGTACCGGGATAAGTTGAACATGGCCATCTCAAAATTGAACAGAGCCATCGATTTTCTGACATATAATGGGAAATCACAAGCATATGTTATCCTTTTCAAAGTTTCTAATCTTTTGATGCATCTTTGAAACCACCATGTTCTCAATTATATCCACGGATTATATTAGAAAATTACCCGCACTAGAACATAATATGTACCCCAAATTGCCACATCCAATCGATACAATTCCACTTCAGAATCGATCCATACAATTCCACTCCAAAATCGATCAATACAATTCCACTTCAGAATCGAAACTTCAAAGGACAAGCAGAGTCGTCGCTTTCGGGTCGCCGTCATATCGAGGGAATGTCACATCCACTAGGTTGATGGCGCGTGGGCGGCGCAGGGTCTTCGGCCTGTCGCATCACAAACGGCTGGTTGGTGTTGCATGGGGGTGGCATCGGGTCACGCGGGGCTTGAAGTAGTGCAACAAACCACAATTCACCGCCGCTTGGTTCGTCGACGTCGTTTGTCTCGAAGATCCTGGTGCTGCGATGAGTTCTCAAATATTTATCTAATCATTAAGATGGAGGGGTTATCTGCTAATTAGCATTTATCGTAGCTAGGTATAAATTCTACTTGCCCTTGAGCTCTCCATCTCCCAACTGAGGTAGGCCCGGAGCCGCTCCTTGAGCTCATGCCTAGATCACCGCTCATCAAGACCTCCCACCCCTTTACACACTTCAGCTGCTTCCTTTCGTCGAGTGTCATGCACCAGTCTAGGGAGTAACACTCCACTCATCTCGTCGCCGCGGCATGGATGAATTCAATTTGGTGAAATTTCATATGAGGGGTAACTTGGTCTTTCCATGTCAGCTAAATTCTCGAGATGATATAAATTTCTAGAAGAAGGGCAAAAGGCAAATGGTCAAACGGCAAGTAAAATTGGGGAAAAAGATCATGTAAAAGAAGATCAAAAGGCTTGGAAAGATAGGGCAAAATCCCAATTTCTGAACGAAAATCCAACGGCTAATTCAGCCCAACCGCCACGCACACATCCGTTTAGGCCTCCTTTGGTTCATAGGATAGGATTATCATAGGAATAGGAAATTTGTAGGAAATAGATGACATGTATCTCAAATCCTATGAGTAGGAATAGGAAAATAGATGTCATTTGGTTCACACCAAAGGAATTTTTCCATTGAGTCTAGGCTCATTTTTATTTTCCTATAAAATGTGGAGGATAGGAATCAATCCTATGTAGGAATAGGAATCCATTCCTATGAATCAAAGGGCTCTAAAGGGAAAATTCCTATAAAAATCATATCCTAGAGAATTCCTATGAAATTCCTCCAAACCAAAGGAGGCCTTAGTTTTAGTTTACTCCCACGCCGCTTCGTTTTCGTTCACGTCGGCCGTTCCTCATCCATCTCCATCCAGATCGCGCAACCAGGACGAACCCCATTTGACTACTCCCGGCTTCGCGGGACCCCCTCTCCCCTCCGGGATGGACGACGGGCCCGGCCTCGCCGGCGAGCCCGCCCCCGCGTCCTCGTCGGCATCCTCTTCCGGCTCGCGGGCCTCCCGGCCGCGCAAGGGGGTCCGGCTCCGCCCACTGCACCGGCGGCGCGGTCCGGCGACCTCCACCCTGGCCTCCCGGGGCGGCGACGGCGAAGGCGAAGATAATGGGGGCGGCGCCGCGCAGGACGACCTCGCGCTGCCACTGGGGATGTCGTTCGCGGCCGTTCTCGCGCGGGTACGTGCTCAGCCGGGCCGTGGTACACAGTAAAGTTTCGATTTTTGGTTGGTATACTAGTACATTGGTTGCACGAGTCCAGCATTTGTAGCATTTTCTCTAAAACTATATGCTGCCTTTACACACACCTGATAAATTCCTAGTATCGCCTTCTTTTGGTTTTGAGGTTTGCACATTTGTAATTGTACTGAACCAATTCATATGCTGTAAAACCTCCTAGTCAACATAGAAACCTGAAGAAATGTTTGCGCCGTTAAGGGTAGTTTCATGGAACAAAAAATTGGTGTGCCTATTGGAGGGAGAACCTCCTCATGCAAACTGCAGCAAAACAAATAAAGGAAAATTGACTGTTTACTTGTAGAATTAAAGATGAAATATGATGGGGGTATATTGGTATAATGTTGGCGAACCGTGGCTGCTTGTCGGATTGAGCACAGCTTGTCAGTTAGTGCAACATCTGCTATTGGTTCCAAGTTTTGAAATTGTTACTAACTTCCATATCAGTGGTGAACGCTAAATGCTCTAAAAATTGAACTGGTGAATGTGCTAGCCTTTCTTTCCTCCACCTCTGCTTATCAATGCATCAACTTATGCATGTCATTCGTCGTGTTTTCATCTCACAACTGCACATGTGTTCTCTTTAGTAAACGATACATTGTACTCACCTGCATACCACTACACATTTGCGTTTCATGATCATTTTGTTAAATGGTCTACCTTATTGGTCAGAGTAATAAGGAGTTACCTTCTTTGATCACAGGTTATGAATTCGAGCAATGATTCAGGAGAAAGATTGCATCCTGTCATCCTTTCCAAGGTACATGATTTCTAATTTAGCGATAAACTCTGTACACCATTAAAATAATGTTCTCTCAAATCGAGCTGGATTCAAAATGCAGATCTGTACCTCAGCAGTGAAGGAATCTTTGGCAAATGTAAGCATGGCTCTCTTTTTGTTGGAGCTCACTTTTCTGTTGACATTCCTTGTATATCTTTTACTTATCAGTTGTATAGACATATGGTGACAGGTTTGACAGTTTCATGAGAAATTTTGAGAATTCATTTAGCAGCACATTGAGGACGCTTCATCGTATTAATGAGATACCTGTCTATGAGAGAAGTCCTACTCCTGAATACTCTTCTACGCATGGAGGCTCTGGGGCTGTAGGAAACTTGAGCGCTGTTGATCTGCAAAATCATACAAAAGAAATCGAGCAGGACCTCATGAACTCTGTAGAAAGTCAACTTGTTCTTTATGCCAGAGACAATCGACAGCTGGTTGACCGTGCTCATAACAGATCCTCTCGTGAAGCTGATCAGTGCATTCTCAGTGCTTTTGAGAGATCTGTGAAGGAGCAGGCTCGCTCAAACGAGCTCAAGGAGTGTGAGATTAGTCTTAGCATGAGAAAGCTGCAGCTGAAACAGTCTGAATTAGCTCTTAGCTCTTCCTCGCACATGTTAGAGAAGATTAAGTTGTCCTTGGGTTTTCAGAAAGCTTCCTTCCAAGGGGAGAAATTCAAGACTCAGATGCAGGACACAAGGCACGCAGAAATCCTGAGGACTCTTATAGATTTCCTTGTTAGTGCAGTGGTAATTATGTCAGTGTGTTTTGCTTATGGAACCTATGTTCACTCGTACCAACGGATAACTGATGTTACAGCGGCTTGTTCAGCTGCTTCAAGGGTACGTTCATGTACCTTATAGCTCAAAATTACTCTTGATAAGTCTCTTTGTTAATCAGAAGCTTCTCACTGTCTTTTCCCACCTCATACAGGGATCTAAATCTTGGTGGGTGCCAAATTCAGTGTCAAACTTCAATTCTGGCTTGCAGTTCGTCAGATGTCATGTGATAGCAGCAACACGTATGTGCTTTGGCATTGTAATGATTGTGGCAATTGCTTGGTTAGCATCCCAGCGTTCCGCACTGACTGGATCAAATATGCCTATAACTTTCAATTTCATTTTGTTGGGAGTTATTTGCGGCTTTGCTGGAAGGTTTTGTGCCAACACTCTAGGTGGTGATGGAAATATCTGGCTTGTATGGTGGGAAGTCCTTTGTTCCATCCATTTAATCGGAAACTGTTATCCATCTGTTATTTACCATGTTCTTCATGGTCCTATAACAATAACTCACAGCAAGACTGGTGTGGGGTTGCCGTACTGGGTTCGCCGGTGCATATTTTATGCTGCACTGGGGCTTGTTATCCCGGTCTTGACTGGCTTACTTCCATTTGCTTCTCTCTCTGACTGGAGGGACCATTTTTCTGAAGAGATAAAATCCTTCTTTGTTGGTGACGAAGTTGAAGCCTGAAGTATCTTGTGTTCAAATAAACCTTTTGGACTTCTGGAGGAGTAAGATATGCTGAATTGGATGTTTGCCTCAGAAGTTTAATTTGGAGAAGGAAACTTTGGATGCCATTGGATGCCATTGTTGAACGATAAAGGAAGAATAGTTGAAGTTATCAATGCTTGCAGTCAGATGTTGCAAGCTTCTTCGTTGTAGTGAACTTGTGACCTTGCACCCAGATGTCAGGTATCAATGCTTCAGTTTGCCGTATATATTTTGTTTCAAGGTGCAAGGTTAGTGTTAAGAGTGCAGACCAGTTAACTACCACCTGTGTTGTAGTTATGTTCGTCTAATCGTTCTCTTGGAATGAGAGGCTTTTCTTGACTCGCCTGTGTAAATTTAGTGACAATACAGTATTAAGAGTGCAGACCGGTTGACTACCATCTTTGTTGTAGTTATGCTCTTCTAATCTTTCTCCTGGAATGACGTTTTTCTTGCCTCAGTTGTGCAATCTTTTTGCTCACTGTCAATATCAAGAGATGTAGTTCCTCTAGTGTTGACCGCTTACGCCTAAAATGTTTATGCTGGCATTGTTTTAGCTGTATGCCTGCATGTATGATCCTCAACTATTTTACATGCAAAGCTGAAAAGTATGCACAATTATGAGTTCTGCTGAACATAATAGTGCATTTATTTTCTCTCATTTGCATATAGTTCGTCTTTTTATTCTCCCACTCATGTACACAATTGTGAACCCCAAATATTAGTATAATTTAATAAGAATTTATTGGCTATTAATAACTGTCTAGTGAAATACTCCGGAACACAATATAAGATATTTTTTGACACAGTCTAGTGTCAAAAAACTTCTTATATTATTTTACGGAGGGAGTACTAGTGAATATTTGAGCTGATCTCATAAGGATGCAGCAGTTGATGTAATTGAGAAGTACATTTCTGTTTTGATTAAAAACTCCTTCCCAAAATATTAGGAATATTAAATTTATCTCAAGTCATTTTTGATACTGATTAGCTCTGAACTCTCTCAACAAAACCAACATGTGCGAGGAAGTACTAGTGAATATTTGAGCTGATCTCATAAGGATGCAGCAGTTGATGTAATTGAGAAGTCATTTCTGTTGAGAAAGTTTATAGAAAGATATCTACTATTGATACTGATTTGGTATTGTAGCTGTTGATAGCTGTTTCTCTGAACTTGCTCAACAAAACCAACATGGCATATTTTGGGAAGGAGGCAAATGCACTGGTTACTGATTTGACAGTACTGACATAGCATTTTCCACCGATTACATCATCTTGGACCACCATTAGCAGATTTTCTGGCATCATACAATACTAAATCTTACAACTGTTGCAACTGGCACTTGATACAAACCTGAAACTATGGCTCCAGACCAATCTACACATCTACACATAGCATTAAGCCTCTTAGGCATGTCAGTTCACACATCTTAGCTCTGCGAGTTGTTTCGAATAACCAAGGCTTGTGACACAAAAGCCTTGGTCTGCAGGATAGATTCGGCATCACCGGACTCTCTTGCATGGGAGTGAGGTGACCATCTCATCATCTCGCGCCCGCTTTCCATGCCCGTTGATGAAGCTGCAGGAGAATTTGACTGGCTGCTGTGTTTCTGCTCAATTGGTTGATCATCCAATGCAAGAACAACCAAATAAGGAACAGTTCAGATTTCCGGATATGATGTATTTAATTTACGAATATGAATGATTAAGTGAAGAAACTGAACTTCATCTGTTATAATTCACCTGAGTTGTAGTCTACTTGTTTGATCCTCTTAGATGGAGTCATATCGTCCAATCTGAGTCTTCTCTTCAAACCAAGGGTGATCTCATCACTAAGTAGCTCCTCGCTAGATTTTGAAAGAGCTGAGCTGTTATGTTGAAGCTTGCTCTTCTTGGAACAATTTTCTGTCTCCAACCCAGACTTCCGCTTCGAGGACTGAACAACTCCAGGATCTGACAGGAATATCATGCGCAGATTCAGATCAATATGTTGTGGGAATATCTCTTTGCATTAAGCTTTTTAATCGAGTGCAGCATAACAACATCCTTCTAGGCTTCTAGCACTATGAACATAAGCAACACAGGTTTGCAACAAGTAGATGAGAATGTTGTGAGCATATGAGCATAGTGTATGACATATGAGCATATGTTGCTCTCTATCTCCAGTAGCGCCATGAATCACGATGCCGAGGTTCCTCAAGAACACGGCGGCGCCGCAAGAACCTTTTAATAGTGCGTATTATACTGTAAGAGAGGCGCACCTGGGCGTGGGGGCGAAGGCGCGGGCCTGCCGCGGACGGCGACGGGCGCGGCGGGGTCGGCGCCGGTGGGGAGCCCGCGCGCGGCGAAGAAGGCGAGGAGCGCGCCCCAGGTGACCGCCGCGGAGACGTGGCCGGGGCCGCGGCTGACGAAGTAGCCGTTGAGGCGGACGCTGGCGGGGTCCAGCCCCAGCGCGCGGCCCACCCGGGCGAGGTCCACCCCGCCGCCTCCGTCGACCGCGATGGCCGCCGACTCTGGCGCGGCGTCGGGCAGCGAGGGAGTCCGGCGCAGGTGCACGGTCCGGAGCGGCGGGGCAGGCATCGGCGGCGACTGTTCTTCGATACTCGCAGATGGTACGATCGGGAGAGGAACAATGGCGAACACTCTGGTTGCTTTGGCTCTGCTGCTGGTGCTGGTTGCTGGCGCGGACTCCTGCGGTGATTTCTGGAAGTGTCGCCGCGGCGCGGTTGGTTGTCGGATACGGACTCTCTCTGCGGCAGGGTCCCGGCCCACTCGGACACCAACAGCGTGATCTTCTTGTAGCATGCTCGGCCCTCGGCCCCCGCCCTCATCTCGGCCCATTTGAAAAAAAACTATTTGGTTCTGAGAAAAAAACGCGTCCTAAACCGAATCGTTTCCGTGATTCCCAAGTTGATGTAATCTGTATACGGCTCGGTCAGGAAGTTGATGTAATCTGTATACGGCTCGGTCAGGCTTTGGCCCTCGATCAATATATACGTACGCGGCCTCTCTCCTGAGGAGTAGAGAACGCTTCCTGAAATCCCGTAGAGAAAATCCTTCAGAGGCAAATAATCATGGGGAAAGGAGCCCGCTCGAACGCAGCTAAACGGAGCACCGTCGCTTGTGCGGGAGACGGGGAAGAGCAGCAGCGCAAGGCGATGCCCGAGACAGACGCGCAGAAGGTGGCCCGCCCGCGGGCACGGGCACGGCTAGCGTTCGTCAAGGCCGCGCTCGCGGAAGCCAAGCGCTACATGGACATGGAGGAGGAGGAGGTGGTGGAGGAGTACCGGCAGGCTGGCAAGCTGCACTGCTACGACCTGGACACGGAGTGGAAGAAGCGCTTCGCCAGAGTCTTCAAACTCCACCCGTGCCCGTGCAGCAAGCAAATGGCCGCGAACATCGTGGAATACATGTTTTACCTTGAGGAAAACGAGGACGACTTCAGAATGGGGCTTTATTCGTTAATCGGGCCGGACGATTAATATTAGAGCATCTTCAATAGTTGTAAGATAGTTATTAGTAGATTTTGCCAAATTTCCCTTAATAAAAGTAGGTTTTGCCAAATATAATTTTTGATGATGTGTCATACAATAAATGAGAGAACAGAGAAATGTTGTACTCCTTGCACAAGCTTCAATGTAGAATGAAAAACACCTTAATTATTATCTCACATCTTATTTGGCAAATTAGATACAATCCATTGGAGTTGTTGTATGTTAAGGTGTTGGTTGATGACATGATACCAACAAGATAACATATAAACTGTTAGATATGCCCTTAGTAGTTTATTTTTACTTTTTAGCCAGATGAATCTAAGATTACTTGTTTGTGTATGGTGAATTTGATGCGAGATTCTGAAAACAATAATCCTATATCTACGAAACAGGCTACGAAAAGACCTACGTAAATTTCCAAATTAATCCTCTCGGCCTCCCTAAATTTCATGGGGTTGGACCTCTTCCTCCTCACCGATCCAATTATAATCTTCCACGTTAGTTGTTAGAGCATCTTCAGCCGCGCCCCCAACAAGCCCCCCAAGCCACTTTTTCGGCGCCGGCGCCGAAAAAATGGCCCAGTCGCGCCCCCAGGAACCCGTTTTTCGCTGGATTGGGCCGAAACTGGCGCCGGCGGACCCAACCCGAACCCGAGGCGCTGGGTCGCCTGGGGGCGTCGGATGGATCTTTTTTGGCGCGAACTGTGATGGGCCCGCCCTGTCAGCGACGCGCTGCTTCGTCGTCCGCATCGTCTCGGTTCCCGCGGGAATCAATGCCAAAGCTGCCGCACTACCCCGCCGTCGCCTCCATTGATGCCCCGCGCTGCCGAGATGCAGCGCCGGTCAGCCTGCCCATTGATGCCGCGCAGCGAACCGTCGCGTCGCCCGACGCTACGGGCGCCCTCCACGCCGCGTGGCATGCGCCCCTCGCCGCCCGAGCTCTGGCTATAAAAGCCGCCCACCTCGCCGGTGAACGCCACACCGCAGCATCATCGCCCCCCCCCCCGCACTCTCCCACACTGCCACGCACGATTGACCGCTTCCTCCGCCGCTCGCTGCTTCGTCGCCGCCACGCACTGCGTCCCCCATGCCGCCTCGCCGCTGGGGAGCTGCGGGCTACCGCGGCGTCCGCGTTCGTCCGTCTGGCACCTACTCCGCCGAGATTCGGTCGGGCGATGTGCGCCTCGGACTCGGAACCTTTGACACCGTTCAGGAGGGCGCCCGCGCGTACGACGATGCGGCGTGGCGCCTCCGGCGTTCCCGTTTGTAACACCCTGAGTGCCAAGCTACAGTAACCTCACCCTAATGATGCCAGGTCACCATGCTTACTGAGCTAATGTTCACTTGATGAAAAATCAAAGTCAATTCATTTTCATATTACAAGTGAAATAAAGAATTTTTCAAACATGATCACAAAAATGTTCATCATGTTGGAAATAATTCCTAGGTAATTAAGTTGAGGAAAACAACTTCACCCAACTTCCTAAAATGCCCTAACATCCACAACAGTAGCAAAACATGCCCCAATTTAAATCATGCCCTTTCAAAGAAAATTCAGATGATATTATCTTGCCTCAAAACCATTTTATAAAAGTGGCAATTATTGAATTGTAATTATTGGATCAAGATACATAATTTATAAAACTATTTTACAATTAAAAGTAATGTCAAATAGGTAACAAATAAAAGAATAACAGAAAACAGGGTTTAATATATAAAAAGGAATAGAAGGTAATGCACACTGTGCACCTTGGCCCGTTTACTACAGTACAGCCCAGCCCAACAGCCCCCCCCCCCCTTCTTCAACCCCTGTTCATCAGGGGCGGGCTGGCTGCCTCTCGGCCGCACACGACGCCGATGGCCACGGGGCAGTCATCCGGTGCGCCTGGCGTCTACAAGGCCTCCCTCACGCCCCTCCCTGAAACCCTAACGCCCGCACAACCCTCCTCTCTCGCTCGCTCTTCCCCCGATCTGAATCGAGATCGGGGCGGGGACCCGAAGCCGCCCGACGCCGCCATGCTGTCGTCGTCGTCACCTCACCTCGTCGAGCCACCCCACCGTCTCCGTCAACGCACGTCCTCCTCCCCGAGCCCCGCTGCCCTAGTCCCTACGGCCACGCGGTGAGGCCCCCGACCTCTCTTCCTCTTCCTTCCCCGTTCGGTCACCGCGACCGCTGCAGCCGCCCATGCGTCCGGCGCCGTGCTCCCCACGTCGCGTCCCGCAGTCGCCACGCCCCGCCACTCCGTTCACCGGCCGCCCCTAGCGCCGCTCCGCCCACGCCAAGCCACTGACCGCAGCCGCCCCGCGGCCGCACCGGCGCCACCGCAGCCGTGCCGGCTGCCTTCCCACGCGCGTCGTCCTCCGCCGGCGCCACCCACAGCCGCCCGTAGCCTCGCCTCTGCTCCCGCGCCCGGCGGCCGCCTCTTACCTCCGCCGGCCTCGCCTACGCGAGCGCCCACACTCCCCCGCTTCCCCTGTGCCGTGCCTCGGCACTCGCCTCGCCCACAGCCGCTCTGCCCCGTCGCCCTCGCGTCGCCCCGCCTCCGCTCGCCGTGGCTGACCGCGTCCGCTAGAGTCGATGCTCCCCACTGCCGCCCGGCCACGCCGCGTGCGCTCGCGGCCTCCCTTGCCCACCCGCCTGACCCCGCGGTCCCTCCCGCCTCCGGCCGATGCGGCCCCTCCCGCCTCAGGCCGCCGCTGGCCCCGGCCGGCCGCCAGGGTCGCGCCCTCCCTGGCCGCAAGTGGCCTCGGGCGATACCCGTTACGCCCGTAAGCCCAGCACCCAAATGGCTGCTGGGCCACTTACAAGTGGAGCCCCCCAGCCCCATAAAAAAAGAGTTAAAAAAAGTGTTTAAAAATATATATAATAAAATAAAAGTTAATTAATTAATTAATAATTAACTTAATTAATCCTGATAATTAATCCTAATTAATTATGTTTAATTAAACTAATTACACATTAGTCTAATTAATCCTGACTAATTAAATTAGTCTATGACAGTGGGCCCCACTGCCCCTTTGACCAGTCAACCAGTCAAAGTTGACTGTTGACCCTGCTGACATCACCCTGACATCATGCTGACATCACCTTTTAATATTCTCGATAATGTTCGTTTTAAAATAATTTAATAATTCTAGAAAATGCCTAAAACTTTGAAAAATCATATAAAATAAATCGTAACTCGGATGAAAAGGTTTTATATATGAAAATCGCTCAGAACGACGAGACGAATCCGAATACGCGGTCCGTTCATCCACCACACATCCCTAGCATAGTGCACTTGCAACTTTCCCCCTCCGATTCATCTAACCGAAAACACGAAACACCGGGGATACTTTCCCGAGTGATATCCCCCTTCGCCGGTACCGTGTACCACCGCATTAGAGCACCCTAGCACTGCGTGTTAACTTGCCGTGCTTTTATGGCATCTGTATGCTTCGTATTTATTGTTTCTTCCCCCTCTTCTCTCCGGTAGACCCCGAGACCGATGATGCCCCGGTGATCGACTACGGTGTTGACGACCCCTCCTTCTTGACAGAGCAACCAGGCAAGCCAACCCCCCTTGATCATTCAGATATCGCCCACTCTCTTCTCTCTTATGCTTGCATTAGAACTGCTACTGCTTTTCTGTATGATCCTATTCTGATGCATAGCTTGTTGTTGTTACTGCTTTCATACCTTACATGTTTATACTAAACTGTTTTGTATAGGCTGGTTAGAGATCCACCAGTGACCCCCCTACCTTGTCCCGACTGCCTCGCTGGATTATCAGAAGACCCGTTCAACGGGATCGAAGACCAGGACCCGGCACCGCACATCACTTTCCCCTTAGTTGCTCGACACTACTGGGTTACTATCGAGTGCCGAGGGTGAGACCTCATCAGCACTTCTGATGTTAAACTTGTAGGTTAGTTCATCGGTTGTGGTCATCGAGGGTGATTCCTCTTTCTCCACTCCCGATAACGACATTGTCATGCAACTCCTCAAGAGTGGACCTCGAGGGTGACTCCTCTTTCGTTCACCTTGACGATAAACATCAGGTGGAATTCCATCGAGGGTGATTTCCTCAGGTTTTCCATTGGTGTTAGACACACAGTTACTTTGGTTACTATGACTTTACACTGAACCTGGTTACTAAAGACGGGTCGACCCCGAGGGGTACCCGCGCGAGCTTAATTGCGAGTGATGTGTAGTCGGGTTGACCTGGAAGGTGCCCGCAAGTTAAATACGAGGCGTGGCCGGGCACTCGCCCTTGCCGCAAGTTCTCGAGACGGGGCGATGGGGTCACATCTTTCGTGAGTCTCTGCTCGTTACCGCGCGTTCCCAAGACACTAAACGGTTTGGATATTTGATCCGAGGGGCCTCTGGCCTGATAGCGCTAACCATCACGTGGGCATAGTATGGGCGTTCTGCGTCGTATGCATCAGCCGAAGCTTAACTGACGTCATTGCGACTGAGCGGCGCGCGCCGGGTTGGACTGCGTAAGCACCTACCTTTTTAAGGAGGTTGCCCAGGTCTGCTCACCGGCCGCCCACGCAACGTGCAGGAGTTCCCGGGGCGATTGGCCCATGACCCCTGGGGGCATAGGGTTTAGTCCGGCGTGCATGACCTCTCTATTAAGCCTAGGTCGGGTTGCGGCGTATTGTTTGGCCGAGGGCGGGCATGACCTGATGGTGTGTCCGGCCGGAGTTAAGCAAGCGTGTTGGGTAAGTTGGTGCACCCCTGCAGGGAAGAAAACATCTATCGATAGCCTGTCCTACGGTAACGGACACTTGGAGTTGTATCCTGATCGCTACAACTAGAACTGGATGCTGAGGCATTGTTTGGATATGTTGCTTCGGGAGTCGAGAAAGGATCCCGGAGCGTTGGAACAAGAACATAAATATGACTTATGATATACTACTCTACTCCCCCCTGTTGCTGCAAGACGGTGGTTTCCAGAAGATGCTAGTCTTCGATAGGGCTAGCTTCTCCCCCTCTTATTCTGGCATTCTGCAGCTTAGTCCACAAATACTACCCTTTTCATTGATACTGATGCATATGTAGTGTAGATCCTTGCTTGCGAGTACTTTGGATGAGTACTCACGGTTGCTTTGCTCCCCCTTTTTCCCCTTCTTTCTTCTTGCTGGTTGATGCAACCAGATGGTGGAGTCCAGGAGCCAGACGCCACACTTGATGACTGCTACTACCCCGACGGAGCCTACTACTACGTGGAGACAGCTGACGACCAGGAGTAGTTAGGAGGTCCCAGGCAGGAGGCCTTGCCTTTTCGATCATTGATGTTTTGTGCCAGCCTTCTTAAGGCAAACTTGTTTAACTTATGTCTGTACTCAGATATTATTGCTTCCGCTGACTCTTGTGTTTTCGAGCTTATGTATTCGAGCCCTCGAGGCCCCTGGCTTGTAATATAAAGCTTGTATTATTTTATTTGTGTCTAGAGTTGTGTTGTGATATCTTCCAGTGAGTCCTTGATCTTGGTCGTACACATTTGCGTGCATGATTAGTGTACGGTCAAATCGGGGGCGTCACACCATTGGGACATGAACTTCACGGACATGCTGACGCGGGAGCGGGCACAAGAGTTGGCGCCTCCCCAGTGGCTTATCACCGACGACTGTCGTCGGAAGAACCGTAGGCGGGCGCACCGTCTCAGCCTGGCCGAGATGGACGAGGAAGCCATGGCGACGTGGCGCCAAAACTTCCCGCAAGACATCATCAACGAGCACCAGTTCTTGGCCGAGAAGAGGGCGGAGAGGAAGAAGAGGAGGGAGGAGCGAGCGGCCTATCGCGAGGACAAGCGATCGCGGAAGGCGGTCGCTAAATTCAACATCGAGCTAGGAGATGCTTCCTCCTGGGACTCCACCGACGAGCGGTTCCTTGACGCCTATGCTGAGACGTCGGAGGAGGACATCACCGAGGCAGAGTCCGAGTTGGAGAATGACGAGTAGTAGTAGTTCGTAGGAGAAGATTATGTGAACTATCTATCTATCTTCGTATGTGAAACTGTGATTTTATTTGCGACTATGTGATTCTATTTCAATAGCCGCTGAAACACATCGAGCCTAGGCCGTTTTGCGCCGGAAATGGGCAGAAAATGGGCTGAAAGCGTCGAAACTGGGCCGATATCAGCGCCTGGGGCGACCTGGGGGGCGGCGACTGGGAACGCACTGGCATCCAAACCGAAACTAGCGCCGGATCGCCCCCAGGCGGCGGTTTTCGGCGCGTCTTGGGGGCGCAACAGCTGTGTAAGGGCATCTCTTGCCTAGGGTTTTTGTGATGATGACAATACATATGTGGACTAATCGTGCGTCAAATATTACTCAGGTATACAGTGTGTGGCGCAAGACGGTTAGGCCTTCCCTCTAGAAGGAAAAGATCGAAGACGGATTTTCCGACGCCTTTTGTTTCCCTTGGTCGTAGGAAATCCGTATTATTAAGAGGGAACCCGCATCAGAAGGTATTGGGTGAATCAAGTCACGTACACAGTTACTATGCACCCACTATATTGCCTTCATTCGAGGAGAGAGAGGTCCCCTTGCTTTCTATGTGTGTGCAGTTTTCTCTACTGCGGTAGTACCGCTGTTAGCAGCGGTAGTACGGGTGGCCGGTAGTTCCGGTCAAACCACCGCCCCTAGTACCGCACAAGGGTGATTACCTTCTGTACTAGGTGCGGTGGTGGACCGGTGGTGGCACGGAAGAACCGGTGTCCCCTCGACAACCGGTACTACCGGTATTCAGAGCGGTAGTACCGCTTTAACAGCCACCACTCAGGAGCTACTACCCTAGCGGTTGTTCCGGCTCTACCACCGCCCCAACTACCGTCCTTGGTTAAAACCTTCTGGACTCGAAGCGGTAGTTGACCGGTGGTGGAGCGGTAGTTCCGGTTTTCTCCGGAAGACCGATACTACCGTGTGCTACACCGAAAGTACCCCCTGATGCCATGGCTGCGGTTTTCTTCACACACCGGTAGTACCGGTGGGTTGTGCGGAAGTACCGGTCCAGTGCATTTCTGCACATAACGGTAGGAATCTTGGGGACCCTATTTAAGGAGGTCCTTCTCCTACCTCCCACCTACCTCTTACCTCTCTCTCACCTCCATTAATGCCATTGAAGCTTTCTTGCCCGATCTCTCTCCCTAGCCACCCAAACTTGTTGATTTGCTAGGGATTGAAGGAGGAGACTTAGATCTACACTTCCACCAAAGGAAACTTGATTCCCCCATACTTTCTTGTGTGGATTTTGTTACTCTTGGGTGTTTGAGCACCCTAGACGGAAGAGGTCACTTCGGAGCCCCGAGACCGATGCGCCTGGTGTCAGCCAGTTATTCGTCGTCGTTGCCATGTCATTTGCTTGCGTGTTGCACTTTGTCATGTCATCATGTGCATTTCATCAACATGTTTTCAAAACTTGCATTCATTCGGGTTCCCCAGTTCTCTCCGTTGTCCATTCTGAGTCCAGACACACTCGCACGCGCCCGCGGCACCTTCGAATATTTATTTTATGAGTGACCGAAAAACATTCTCGGAATGGGTTGAAACTTGGCGTGCGGTCTTATTATAGTGTAGGCAGACCACCTGTCAAATTTCGTCGCATTCGGAGTTTGTTTGATAGCCCAACCGTTAAACCTATAGCGGCATTATAGCCGGTTTATTCGTCGGACGTTTCAGTGCTCTGAAACTGCCGCCGGGCCTCTCTCTCTCTCTTCTCTCGTCTCAGCCCGATGCCTTCTACACAACCCGCTAACCAACCCACTTTTACCCCCCTCGACTGCTCGTCCGAAACTGTCCCGAACCCGACCCGGGTTTTCGTTACCGATGTGTCCGGATCATCCTCAAACATCCCTAAAACATCTCCGTTTTCTTATTTGAACTTTCTATCTATTTTATTTTCGACCGTCGGATCTCAATCGGATGATCCAAAACTCCCTCCTTTCCTTTTATATATAGACACCACTTGCCCATTTCTAGTCTAACCCTAATCCCTAGGGGATTTGTCCCTCTGCCGCCACACTCATCTCCCACCTTGGGATCCCTCCTCGATAAAAAAAACCCTACCCAAACCAACCACATTTTCATCGGGATCCCTTTCGATCTCTCTCCCAACCAGAGCTCTCCTCTGGATTCCCTCGTGTCACCCAACAGGAGCTGCACACCGGCGCTCTCTCGCCTGCGTCGGCCACCCTGCCTCCCGCTCCTCCACCCTGCGTCCCGTCGCCAAGTTCCCCCGACGCCATGGCCTCTGCCGTCCAAGCCCCGTCGCGGCTGGTCGCGAGCGTCGCCGGATGCGGCCTCCGCGTGCCGCGCCACCGACGGATCCGTGAAGCCCGTTTCCCCTCGCCTCTTCGCCGGAGTCCACCGCCAGGAGCCGCCGTTGCAAGTCCCTCGCCATGGCGGCCGCAGGAAGACCCATCGCCCCTGCCTCGTTCTGGCCAGATCGGATCGCCGCCGTCGCGCTGAACGTCGCCAGCCAATTGAGCTGCTAGGAGCACGAGCTCCATCCGCCGCCGCGCCCCATGGCTCGTCCGCAGCGCCACCGGGTCGTCGTCCCCTGCATTTTTTTCCTTGATCCAGCGGGTTGGGGCGGGTGGTCGTCGACATGCGCCCGTTACCGCTCGCCCGACTCCACCGCACAGGACCAACGCCCTCTTGGGCCTCACCTCTTTGATCGGACCAGCAGCGCCGGCCGCAAGCCCAGCAGCGCCAGCCCCTCACCTCTTCGATCGGGCCATGGCCCATGGTGAGAACCCCCAGCCTCTCCAGTTTCGGCCCTGTATTTTTTCCCCTGATCTGCGAATTTAGCTATTAATCCAGTTGCTGCAGTTTTACAGTTTGGACCCTAAACTTCATGCATTTAATATCTCACAAACAATGCATCCTATGCAAAAACATTATATATGAAAAATGCTTAGAATTTTGTGTAGATTCATAATATGCCTTTCACCCCTATTAAAAATGTTTAACTTGCTATTTTCATTAATTTGTGTAAATAACATGCTAAAATGATTAAATTCATAACTAAATAACCGTAGCTCCAAATTTAATAAACTTTATATGTAAATGGGGTGGAAAAATGTGTAGAATAACATCATGCACTTTGTTTTGCTGTTTAACAACTTTAAAATGTGGTAATAGGCAGAACAGTACCAAATCCATAATATGAACATGGGGATTTTCCGGAATTGTTGTTTGTTGTTCCGGCCTCATTTAAAATTGTCTAAATAGTTAGTTTACTTTTGCTTCACCCCTTGCCATGTATTGCATCATACCTTGCCATGTATTGCATCATATATAGACTTGTCTTGCATCATACTTGCTTGAGCATATTGTCATGTTCTTGTGTTGTTTTTCTGTGCTTCCTACCTTGCCATGTATTGCTTCCTGTATAGACTTGTCTTGCATCATACCTTGCCATGTATTGCATCATATATAGACTTGTGTTGTTTTTCAGTGCTTCCTACCTTGCCATGTATTGCTTCCTGTATAGACTTGTCTTGCATCATACCTTGCCATGTATTGCATCATATATAGACTTGTGTTGTTTTTCTGTGCTTCCTACCACCACAGGGAAACTCGAGGATTGGCTCCTGTAGGATGTCCCATCCGGTCGTGGCCTGAGACGAGATACGCGCGGCTACTAT
>LR738711.1:919660797-919711965 GCA_902687465.1 Secale cereale | reverse complement strand
TTGCTTCCTGTATAGACTTGTCTTGCATCATACCTTGCCATGTATTGCATCATATATAGACTTGTGTTGTTTTTCTGTGCTTCCTACCTTGCCATGTTTTGCTTCCTGTATAGACTTGTCTTGCATCATACCTTGCCATGTATTGCATCATATATAGACTTGTGTTGTTTTTCTGTGCTTCCTACCTTGCCATGTTTTGCTTCCTGTATAGACTTGTAATGCATCATATATAGAACTGTCTTGCATCATACTTGGTTGAGCATATTGTCATGTCCCGTGTGGTGTGTTTACCGTGTTGCTTGCTTCTTCTCGTTAGTGCTTGTTCCGTTGCGTTCGTGAGGATTCGTTCGTCTACCCGTGGTTCTTCTTCAAGGCTTCTTCTTCGTCTTCTTCATGGATCCATTCTTCTTCCTTGCAGGATCTCAGGCAAGATGACCATACCCTTGGATACCTTTACTATCATTGCCATGCTTAGTTGTCTCGATGCTATCGTTACATGTCGTGCTACCCATCATTATTGTCAGCCTCTCCTTGTTGCCATGAAACCTCTAACCTTTGAAACCTTCCTAGCAAAACCATATTATGCTTAGCCGCTGCTGCAACCTCACCACTTTACCTCTTCCTACCCATAAAGCTTTGCTAGTCTTGATACCCATGGTTATGGGATTCCTGAGTCCTTGTGGCTCACATATACTACAACACCAGATGCAGGTACAGCTGAGTACGATGCAGGAGATGGATCAGAACTTCAGTGGGAGTTCAATGAAGAGCGTAGCCATATGTGTGTGACGTTTTCGACGATCAGTAGTGGTTTCTACTAGGGGTGATTCGGACCTATGGCTTTATGTATTTGGTATCTTTCTTTTGGATCTTCCCCCGTAGTCGGGTTGTGATGTTTTGGATGATGATTTGCTTATGTAATGTATTGTGTGACATGGCGAGTGTAAGCCAACTATCCTTTTGCAATTTCATTCCTATTTTTTTCATGAGTCGTGCAAAGATACCAAACTTGAGATCATTCTAGAATGGGCTTATACCTTTAAGTCATGCCTCGACACGTAGAAGGTATAATCCCATCCTGGGCATTACAAGTTGGTATCAGAGCCTTCTCCGACCTAGAAGCCCCCACTGATTGATCGAATCGTTGACGGTTGAGTCTAGGCACACACATGAAAATGTTTTGAATCCTATATATATATCGAAGAGTAGGATTTCTTTTGCCCCTCTTCTTTTCCACTCTGGTGAGGACTCCTGACGATTACTTGTCTCTTCTACTCTAAAAAATTCACTATTTTTTTTAGGATCACGCGAGTATTGTTTGGATTGTTCCGATGTCTTTGTGACGAGAACATTGTTCTCGATGCCTCCTGTCATTTAGGGGTTGTGGCAATGTCCCGGGGAGTTGAGCTCTGAGGTGTTGTCGTCACAAATATATCGCAGTAGTTCTGGAATACTTAAGACGGCCAACATCGAAAACTCTCCTATGCGGTTAGTGGCAAGATAACTCCGACATCACCCAGTACTGGAGAGGTAGTTCGAGAGTATTGCCATAGCTTGTATAGTAGATGCGTTTCGAAGGTCCGAGGTAAACGGTTTCCGGAAATAACTTGTTATGTGTTGAAGGATGGATACAGCTGGATGTAGGATTAGAGTTGAGTGCGTGATGCTTCCCCTGTATCCCCAACACCTGATTGCATAACTGGAAACTTTCGGAAATTAATAGGTGGGTTCATCTAGTAGCTCGTAGGCATTCTTCCAACGAATGCATGATATGGAGTTCGGGGTTCTACATTGAGTGAAGTGGTTTTATGGGCGTTGTTCCGATCGGGAGTTGCATCTTAAAGGGTCCTTGGCTATGCTGATCCGGGAATTGCAAAACCCTTTTGTAACACGTTCCATGAGCTTTCAGCACGAACATGTGGAACGAAACTTCTACCTTGTTTTTGTTCTATCTGCTCCTTGTTGCTTTTTATTCACCTTTTGTTCTCCCAAGGGCTTCTCGACAAGTTGATGTATCATTTAAGCTGTGGAATTCATTCGTTCAATTCTCTGTTCGAATGATATTGTGAAGATTATGCTGCAACATATCTATCCATTGTTTTTGTTTTGATTCTGGTATTCGAGTTGCTTCGATGTCAAATGTTGATTCCATACCTTTCCTAATCGATGTTCTCATATTTCTATGGGAGTGCTAATTCTTCTTGTCCATCGAGATGGTCATGTTAAATTCTTTTTCAACGGTGTCTGTTTCATTCATCCCAAGTTGTCTTCGTTTTTCCCTGCCCTCCCACCCTTTTTCTTATGGAGCCAGAGTCCTTAATCAAGTTTCTTTATATTCTTGTGATGCCTCTTCATCAATCTTCTTTAATGTTTCATTCGGTGAATTCTCGCGAAAATGCTCAGGAAGATTCAAGTTTATCATTCTTCGTTCTCGTTTCTTCTCTGGTGGATGTAATTCAAGCTTCGGTGTTGATCACATATCTTCCTCTTGTTTCACATGTTTTCCCATGTTGTAATTTCTTATCCAAGGCTCTCTTATTTATTCAAATCTCTCTAATTCTTCTCCGGAGTGTTCAAGATATCTCGGAAGATTCGTGTTTCCATTCTTATTCTGTTCAAGCTGTTTTCAGGTTGTTATCTCATTCAAGCCGTTAATTCAACCGGTGCAATATCTCTTAAGTAATCAATTCCAACGGTGTTCCTTTTGAGTGGGCCCTAACCCACAGGCCTTTTCCCAGGATCTTACCTGACTCTTCTAATTTTTCTGGAGTTATACTCAAATTCTTTTCAAAGTGTGACGTAAGTATGGATTCCATCAGTCATATGCCTTCTCCCAGATCGTTTTCAAATTCTTTTCATGTTTGGTTAAACCTTCCATCTTTTTATTCTTCCGGAGTATCTCGCAATTCTTCAAGGTGTTTCTCCTTGTCATTCCCAATATTTGAAGATCGGAGAAGAGTTTCTCTTAAATCCTGGCTCGTTCTCTTGAAGATTCGTGGTTCTAGCTTCATGCCATCCTCATTATTGTTCCGATCGTGAGGAATTCTTTTTATACCCATCCAAAGCTTTCATGAATTCTTTCCATTGTGATCCTCCGAAGGCCATCATTTCAGAAGATTTCGTCGTTCTCAGTTTTCAACTTCGTCCTCCAACTATTCTTTGTGATGCCTCTTCGTTCGTCTCCATAATTCTTCCGATGCCCTGTCCAAGTATTCCTTAACCAGTTCGCGATCTCTTCGTTCTGTTGCATCTAAATTTCCTCTAGTGCTTATTCTTCCCGGTGATTATTCTCTTTCATCACCCGGGTTCAATTCTTACGGTGGTTCGTTCAAGATTTTCTCTTCCTTTGTTATCGTATTAATTCATTAGTTCTTTCAAAACCCTACCGGTGATTCGTTGAATACTTTCTCAAGCTTGTGCGAGATCTCTCTTTAATTCTTGCAACGAGAATAAGTAGTATGCCAAATCCAGTGGTTGCCATCAATTTAAAATGGTGAAGGATAAGCATGGCATAATTGTTATTCTTATTCCTTCAAGGTGATAAATTTCGTTCGTCTGGAGTTTGTTCGCGATATCTTATTCTCGGTTCGAAGTGCTCCAACTTTCTTTTTCCGGAGTTCCAAACTAGATCAATTATCTTGTCACGAAGCTCTATCTAAATCATTGCAAGGCTTCAATCTTATTCTTTTCATCCTTTTGTTACCGGAGTCCATCTTGGTGGTTCATCATGAATTAATTCATGCTCGAAGTGTTCTTCAAGATTCTTGTTGGAGCTCAAGCATTCTTCATCATGCTTTCCAATTGCAATCCTTTCTACCTTACCTTTTCAGATGGTGTTATGTCATTCTTGACAAATTCCTTCATGTTCCATGATTCACAAGTTATCAGGAATGACATATTTAATCCCGTCAATTTCTTCGTTGGAGTTATCTTGGGTTGTATTTCACCTAAAGCTTTCCCTAAAGATTGTTGCTATTTATGGTGCTTATAAATGACCCAGTTTCTTCCTTTATCCTCCTGCAGAAACAAGTTTTCATCTTGTCGTTGATGTCAATCCAATCATTTGTTTTCCATTAGTGGCTGGTTGTCACCTCATAACTTTGAGATGTTTTCCATAAGGCCACAACAAGCTTATTCTTTTGTTGTTGATCATTTTCAACAACTCCGTTCAACCCTTCTTCGTAAGGATGATTTTCATATTCATTTGTCGGAGAAGTTGTCTTTTTCTTCTCCGTTCTTTTCTTTCCAACGATCTAGCATATATTCTTTCATTCCGGAGGCATTGTGATATTGCCCTCTTTGTCCCATAATCTCGTTTTGTCAAGATCATGTTCTTTTCCTTGTTTATCTATTTAACTGGAGTGTTGTGCCCAACGTTCGAGTTCTCTCATCTTATCAAAGATTTTCCTCTCTTTTCAACTGGAGTGCTGTCTGAAATCTTTCTTACCTCTTGTGCCATCCTTTCAATTGTTCCGGAGGCAGTGTGTTGTGGATTTCATCAAGTATCTTCCCATCTACTCAAGTTCTTGTTCAATTCCTTTCATTTTCAGTCGGATTGCTGTCCAAATTATTTCGTTCTTATTCCTTCTCAATCTTGGTTAACCGGAGTGGTTTTGAAATTCTTTCGTCATCCGTGAGCTCTTGTTTAATGTCTTTCAACCTACAAGGTTCTCCTAATGTTCCTTGTTACTCATTTTACCGGAGTGCTTTTAACTTCGTTCATCTCCGTCGTATTCTTTCTTTCAAGATTGTTCAACCTCTCAAGGTTCGTGGTTTCACTCGTTTGTCGAAGTAGCAACTTTGTTTTACCTCTTCCTTTATCCTCTTCTATCCGGTGCCATCTCCAGGATCTCGGGTCGAGATCCTCTGTTAGTGTGGGAGAGTTGTGACGCCCCGAGACCGATGCGCCAGGTGTCAGCCAGTTATTCGTCATCGTTGCCATGTCATTTGGTTGCGTGTTGCACTTTGTCATGTCATCATGTGCATTTCATCAGCATGTTTTCAAAACTTGCATTCGTTCGGGTTCCCCAGTTCTCTCCGTTGTCTATTCTGAGTCCAGACACACTCGCACGCGCCCGCGGCACCTCCGAATATTTATTTTATGAGTGGCCGAAAAACATTCTCGGAATGGGTTGAAACATGGCGTGCGGTCTTATTATAGTGTAGGCAGACCGCCTGTCAAATTTCGTCGCATTCGGAGTTCGTTTGATAGCCCAACCATTAAACCTATAGCGGCATTATAGCCGGTTTATTCGTGGGACGTTTCAGTGCTCTGAAACTGCCGCCGGGCCTCTCTCTCTCTTCTCTCGTCTCAGCCCGATGCCTTCTACACAACCCGCTAACGAGCCCACTTTTACCTCCCTCGACAGCTCGTCCGAAACTGTCCCGAACCCGACCCGGGTTTTCGTTACCGATGTGTCCAGATCATCCCCAAACATCCCTAAAACATCTCCGTTTTCTTATTTGAACTTCCTATCTATTTTATTTTCAACCGCCGGATTTCAATCGGATGATCCAAAACTCCCTCCTTTCCTTTTATATATAGACACCACTTGCCCATTTCTAGTCTAACCCTAATCCCTAGGGGATTTGTCCCTCTACCGCCGCACTCATCTCCCACCTCGGGATCCCTCCTCGATCAAAAAAAAACCCTACCCAAACCAGCCACATTTTCATCGAGATCCCTTTGGATCTCTCTCCCAACCAGAGCTCTCCTCTGGATTCCCTCGTGTCACCCAATAGGAGCTGCACACCGGCGCTCTCTCGCCTGCGTCGGCCACCCTGCCTCCCGCTCCTCCACCCTGCGTCCCGTCGCCAAGTTCCCCCGACGCCATGGCCTCTGTCGTCCAAGCCCCGTCGCGGCTGGTCGCGAGCGTCGCCGGATCCGGCCTCCGCGTGCCGCGCCACCGACGGATCCGTGAAGCCCGTTTCCCCTCGCCTCTTCGCCGGAGTCCACCGCCAGGAGCCGCCGTTGCAAGTCCCTCGCCATGGCGTCCGCAGGAAGACCCATCGCCCCTGCCTCGTTCTCGCCAGATCGGATCGCCGACGTCGCGCTGAACGTTGCCAGCCAGTTGAGCTGCTAGGAGCACGAGCTCCATCCGCCGCCGCGCCCCATGGCTCGTCCGCAGCGCCGCCGGGTCGTCGTCCCCTGCATTTTTTTCCTCGATCCAGCGGGTTGGGGCGGGTGGTCGTTGACATGCGCCCGTTACCGCTCGCCCGACTCCACCGCGCACATGACCAGCGCCCTCTTGGGCCTCACCTCTTCGATCGGACCAGCAGCGCCAGCCGCAAGCCCAGCAGCGCCAGCCCCTCACCTCTTCGATCGGGCCATGGCCCATGGTGAGAACCCCCAGCCTCTCTAGTTTCGGCCCTGTATTTTTTCCCCTGATCTGCGAATTTAGCTATTAATCCAGTTGCTGCAGTTTTACAGTTTGGACCCTAAACTTCATGCATTTAATATCTCACAAACAATGCATCCTATGCAAAAACATTATATATGAAAAATGCTTAGAATTTTGTGTAGATTCATAATATGCCACTTTCACCCCTGTTAAAAATGTTTAACTTGCTGTTTTCATTAATTTGTGTAAATAGCATGCTAAAATGATTTAATTCATAACTAAATAACCGTAGCTCCAAATTTAATAAACTTTATATGTAAATGGGGTGGAAAATGTGTAGAATAACATGATGCACTTTGTTTTGCTGTTTAACAACTTTAAAATGTGGTAATAGGCAGAACAGTACCAAATCCATAATATGAACATGGGGATTTTCCGGAATTGTTGTTTGTTGTTCCGGCCTCATATAAACTTGTCTAAATAGTTAGTTTACTTTTGCTTCACCCCTTGCCATGTATTGCATCATACCTTGCCATGTATTGCATCATATATAGACTTGTCTTGCATCATACTTGCTTGAGCATATTGTCATGTTCTTGTGTTGTTTTTCTGTGCTTCCTACCTTGCCATGTATTGCTTCCTGTATAGACTTGTCTTGCATCATACCTTGCCATGTATTGCATCATATATAGACTTGTGTTGTTTTTCAGTGCTTCCTACCTTGCCATGTATTGCTTCCTGTATAGACTTGTCTTGCATCATACCTTGCCATGTATTGCATCATATATAGACTTGTGTTGTTTTTCTGTGCTTCCTACCACCACAGGGAAACTCGAGGATTGGCTCCTGTAGGATGTCCCATCCGGTCGTGGCCTGAGACGAGATACGCGCGGCTACTATCAGGGTGTCGGCACGCCGGGAGGTCTTGCTGGACTTGTTTTACCATTGTCGAAATGTCTTGTGCACCGGGATGCCGAGCCTGATCGGATTTCCCTAAGATAAGGGGTAATAATTATTATTACTTCAGCTGATCGTGAGAGCTTGTGATGGGCTAAGTTGGGACACCCCTGCAGGGTTATGATCTTTCGAAAGTCGTGCATGCGGTTATGTGGCAGATTGGAATTTGTTAATGTCCGGTTGTAGAAAACTTGACAGAGGACCCGACGTAAAACACACAACGGTGTGAGTAACCGTGACTGTCTCTTTTCACTTTGAGAAGAGAACACGGCGGGGTTATGTTTGACTCGTAGGTAGATCAGGATCTTTAGCGATCACTACTAGTTTGCGACCGTTTGCGTAGATGCTCATCTTATTCTTGCACTCGTAAGTTAGCCACCATATTATGCTTAGCCGCTGCTGCAACCTCACCACTTTACCTCTTCCTACCTATAAAGCTTTGCTAGTCTTGATACCCATGGTTATGGGATTGCTGAGTCCTCGTGGCTCACAGATACTACAACACCAAATGCAGGTACAACTGAGTACGATGCAGGAGATGGATCAGAACTTCAGTGGGAGTTCGATGAAGAGCATAGCCATATGTGTGTGACGTTTTCGACGATCAGTAGTGGTTTCTACTAGGGGCGATTCGGATATGTGGCTTTATGTATTTGGTATCTTTCTTTTGGATCTTCACCCGTAGTCGGGTTGTGATGTTTTGGATGATGATTTTCTTATGTAATGTATTGTCTGATGTGGCGAGTGTAAGCCAGCTATCCTTTTGCAATTTCATCCCTATTTTTTTCATAAGTCCTGCAAAGATACCAAACTTGAGATCATTCTAGAATGGGTTTATACCTTTAAGTCGTGCCTCGACACGTAGGAGGTATAATCCCATCCTGGGCATTACATCCTTCTCCTACCTCCCACCTACCTCTTACCTCTCTCTCACCTTGATGGCTTCTCGCCCCTCGTTGGTTACCCCAAGTGGAAGGTTTGAGATGCAGTGTAGCGGAAGTTTTCCCTTGGCAAAGATACCAAGGATCGATTTCCCTGAGACTCCCAGTTTCAACAAGAAGGTGTCAACTGCTAACGGCGCCAGATATTAGCAATCAACGTGGACCTGCACACAGATACAAATAACTTTGCTCCCAACGAGTACAGAGAGGTTGTCAATCCCTCCGGCCTTATAGTTTAAAAGGATCAAACGCAAGTGGTAATAGTGATAGGTATTGCTGCAAATAGTAAGTAAAAGCGTGAAGTAAATAGCGGATGTGATCAATGATGGTAATATGGACCGGGGTCCCATGATGTTCACTAGTGATGTCTCTCTCCCAAAAGACGATAAAACAGCTATGTGAGGTAAACGAATTACAGCTGGGCAATTGACAGAATTATGTGCGCAAACCAGTGCTAACTATGTTGCAAGAAAGGTAGAGGTTCAAAGCAAGAGCAGTACGCCAAGGCAAGTAGACCGAAATTCATCTGCATCTACTACTAATCATCCACCTTGAGTTATCTATCCAGAACATCTCGCTGGTATTAAGTTGCGAGTCCCACCCATAGTGTAAACTCAAAGCAACAGACAACTGCATTAAAAGAACTTTGCGTAAAGTAAACAATCCTTGCACCCGCGGGCACAAGTGTAATGCCCCGGATGTAATACTTTCCCTTTTGGGTATATAATATATCTCCGGCTTCATCTATTTCCATTCCGGGTTCTTTGTCTTTCGGGTTTTCGTCGTTTGTTGTGTGAGTGTGTGGCATTCATTCATAGCATGTAGATGTGTGCATAGCATTGCATTTGTGTTGTCGGTTGCATCCGGTTCCACGCGTTCCTTCCCGTTGTCCGTTTCGCGTTCCGGAGCTCCCTCACGTGTCCGTGACGTCCCGTAGACCTACTTTGTTGTTTGGGCGTGTAACATTACCGGTGTGCCGCGAGGTTGTTGTGTGTGTTGTTGTTTTGTTGTGTGCAACCCGCCTCTCAAATCTCGTCGCGTTTGGACTCCGTTTGCTATCCCATCAGTTATTCGTGTGGGTCCAAAGTGCCTTCACTTTGTGTCCGAGAAACACCCCTACTGCAGTCCACTACCCTCTCCTAGGCCCATCTAGACTACCCCCGTGATCGGATCTGTCGGATCGCGATCGGAGGGCTCCTAACACCCCCAGATCCCCCTAACCCTAAAAACCTGCTATATAATAGACCCCCTAGTCTATTTTTGGCATCCCTAATCCTAGCTCCTTCTTCCCCACTTCTCCACCTCAAAATCTGGATCTAGCCATCCAGCCCCAGCCACTTGGCAGCTTCCCTCCCGCAGAAATCGCGCCTGGATCTTCCACCTCGAGCCACCGCTCCGACCAGATCCCTCCGTTCCCGAAGGTCAACGCAGCCTCCACCGCCGGCCTCGATCGACCTGCGCCCCTTCGCGTGGACCTTCGTCGCCTGAGGCCTCGGCCTTCTTCCACTCGCCCGACCGCCTGACTCCACCGAGCCAGCGTCCAGGCTGGGCTCGCCTCCCGCGCCGCACGCGCCCTCCAGGCCGTACGCTCGACCGCAGCGGCCCGTCTCCGCTCGACCGCAGCCGAGCGTGGACCACATCACCGCTCGCCCCACCAGGCCGCTCCTCCGGGCCGTCGCTTCGCCAGGCCCGAAGGCCCAGCCGCTTCCCGCCTCTCCGTCGAGCCAGGCTCCAGCGCCCGCAGCGCCGCTGGGCCTCGCCATCACTCGCCTGGGCCGTGCCCCTTCAGCCTCCAGGGTCTAGCCGGGCCTTCCCGTCGCCAGGCCGCGCCGCCTCCGATCCGAGCCAGCTGGGCCGCGCCACTCCACCGCAGCCGCAGTTCGCGGGCCGCCGCCTCTCCTGGGCCGCGCCGCCGCGCTACTGTAGATCCGCCGGGCCGGATCCTCCCGGGCCCGTTGACTGTGTTTTTTTCCAGATCCAAGGTTGATTCCCCTCTCTTTTTCTGCTAAGTCCTTAATGATTTGATCTGTGATGCATATTTCAACTGAGGATATCTTTTAGTGTGTTTGTCCGTTTCGCGCAAATAGCATGTCCAGACGTTCGTGGTGAATAGCACTACGTTTTATCTTTTTGTGTCATGCATGTTAGAGATCATCTAGGTGCTTGTTTTGCTGTTGCAAGAGTGCATCGTGATATAAACTGCTGTTATGTGATGTTTTTATGCCATCTTTGCCATGTGATATCTTTTAGCTCGTTTGTCCGAATGATGCAAATGACATGTCCACGTGTTCGTCTTGCCATGCTCTACATGTTGTATGTGTTAGGTTGCATGATAGATTTATTCTTGCCATGTTTATCATCGTTGCAAAGTGCCATGTGGCTGTGATGTTGTTTCACTTGTTATGGAATGCCATCTTGTTGAGCTCGTTGATATCGTTGTGTTTATCTCTATGAAGCATGCTTGTGTGTTTCGGAATCACCTTCATGTGTACTTTGATGAGGTGCTTACCACTTGCCATGTTTAGTTTCGAGGTGACTTAAACATGCTCTTTTAGATGCCATGATGAAATTGTTGTTTTAGGACTTAGTGGTTTTTCACTAAGTCTGAAATCTGTAACGTTCCGATGCCATGTTCGTGTGATGTTCTAGGACAAACCATGTTAGTTTTGGAGTGGATATTGATTGTTCCTTGTAGTATATATTGTTGGCTTTCCATTCATGTTCTCACATGCCTATTTGAGTGGCTGTAGCATGTTTATCTTTTGCTCCAAAGTTTCAATAAAATTCTGCTGCCAGAATTTTATTGTCAAGTTCAATATGTCCAAGCTTATTGCTATTGATCCGTGGCTCCTTTGGGGGTGCACCCTTGGACTTAGTTGCTGTAGTATATTTCTAGTTTGTGTTCATGTCCTTTGCCATGATGTTTGAGTGCTGTAGCTCAATTATTTTGTGCTCCGAAGTTGCTATGTTGCTGTAATTTTTAGCTTTCGCTCATTTCTTGTTTCGGGCATAACTTTTAGCCCGTAACTCCGATTTCAGCGAGTCTTATATGAAACTTGATTGATTTTCTGTGTAGATTCATAATATCACATTGTTATCATGTTTTGAGGTGTTTTGCTTGAGTGCCATTTTCCGTGCTCCATGTGCATCCTTAGTGCATCCTTCATGCATCCATCATTCTCGAGTGCGCATTGCATCTTGTTGATTTGTGCTTGGTGTGATTGTATTGTTTATAGCCGGAAGCTGAGACCGAGTACGAGTACGAGCATGAGGTTACCAACGAGGTTGAGCACGAGGACCCTTCTTACGATCCGAACGACTTCTCTTCAGGCAAGATGACCGAACCCCGATAACATTACTATCTTTGCCTATTGCTAGTAGTTCCGCTCTATGGTTTTGCCTCGATGCCCATGTTCATCCTGTCAGCCTCCTACTTGTAACCAATGCCATGTTTAACCACCCTACCTACGCAAACCGTTGCTTGGCTAAGTACGCTTCGCTCAGCCCTTCTTATAGCATTGCTAGTTGCAGGTGAAGATCGAAGATGCTTGCTTCATGTTGAAGTTTGGTTGGGTTATATCAGACTATATAATTGCTAAATGAAATCATCTATATATTGGCAAGGGTGGAAGGCTAAGCCTTTTGCTTGGTGATTTGTTCCACTCATGCCGCTAGGAACCGTATAAACCGGTGTTATGTTCCTTGATTATGCGTTCCTAACACGGTTGGGGTGTATGGGACCCCCTCGATAAACCGCTAAGAGCTAAGTCTTTTCCAGCAAGTCCCAACATTGGTACTATTTGCCTAATAACAAACTAAACTTGCATAGGGAGTTATAAACCCTTTTTCTTAATTCAACAACCCGGGCCAGTGCTCCACATGAGTGTTGGTCCAAACTGGGGGTTACGCGGGGCCACCTCGAGGGAACTCAAGGTCTGGTAAAAACCTGTGGGATCACCCATCCGGACGTGGCCTGAGACGAGATACGCGCGGCTACTATCAGGGTGTCGGCACGCCGGGAGGATTTGCTGGATTAGCCTTACCTTAGTTCGGTATATCTTGAGCACGGGATTCCGAGAATACTCGGGTCTTCCCACTTTGGAGTTGCGACTCCGCGGATCGTGGGCTTGTAATGGGTCAAGTTGGAACACCCCTGCAGGGTTATGAACTTTCGAAAGCCGTGCCCGCGGTTATGTGGCAGATGGGAGCTTGTTAATATCCGGTTGTAGATAACTTGACACAATGTTTCTAATACACTACCAGCGTGTGTTCCGTGACCGTCAATTTCCGAATAGGGATTCGGGAGTTGAACACGGAGGGGTTATGTTTGTTGAGCTTGTAGCTAGGATCACTTCGTGATCACTTCTCGTCCGAGGCTTTCTCTTCTCGCTCTCACTCACGTAAGCTAGTTGCTAGTTGCTGCTGCAGACACTTATACTTTTCTTCAGCCTTTATCCTCTCCCAAAGGCTTAAATAGTCTTGTTACCCGGGAACGGGATTGCCGAGTCCTCTGTGGCTCACAGTTACTTCACCACACCAGATGCAGGTCCAGTTGTGAGCTATCCAGGTGATGGCACCGAGCTGGATTGGGAGTACGACGAGGAGCGTAGTCGGTACTATGTTCATTATCCGGATGATCAGTAGTGGAGACTTCTACTAGGATTCGATCCGACCTGTGGATGTTATTTAAGTTTGGTATCTTGACATTTGGGTTTTGCCCTTAGAGGGTTGTGTTATTCTTAATGTATGATGTTTGAGACATGTATTGTAATTGTGTGAAGTGGCGAGTGTAAGCCAACTATTTATGTTTACAATCCCCTCTTTTACATGAGATGTGCAAAGATTACCAAACTTGAGATCATTCTAGGATGGACTTATGCCTTTAAGTCGTGCCTCGACACGTAGGAGGTATAACTCCATCCTGGGCATTACAAGTTGGTATCAGAGCCTTCTCCGACCTAGGAGCCCCCACTGTTTGATCGAATCGTTGACGGTCGAGTCTAGGCACACACTGAAAACATTTTGAGTCCTATATTATATCGGAGAGTAGGATTTCTTTGCTTCTCATCTCCTTTCTCTCTGGTGAGGACTCCTGACGACTACTCTTGTCTCTCCTATCTTCAAAAAATTGCACAATTTTTTTTAGGAATCCCGCGAGTATTCTGGGATTGTTTCGATGTTCTTGTGACGAGAATATTGTTCTCGATGCCTCCTGACATTAGGGGTTGTGGCAGTGTCCCGGGGAGTTGAGCTTCGGGGTATTGTCGTCACAAGCATATCGCGGCAGTACTAAATACTTATGACGGCCGACATCGAAAATCTCTCCTATACGGCCAGTGGCAAGATAACCCCGACATCATTCAGTACTGGGGAGGTAGTTCGGGAGTATTGCCATAGCTTGTTATAGTGGATGCTTTTCGAAGGTCCGAGGTACATAGTTTCCGAGAAAGACTGGTTATGTGTTGAAGGATGGATACACCTGGATGTAGGTTTAGAGTTGATTGCGCGGTGCTTCCCGTGTATCCCCAACACCTGATTGCATAACTGGAATCTTTCGGAAATTTATAGGTGGGTTATCCAGTAGATCGTAGGCATTCTTCCAACGAATGCAGGTTAGTGAGTTCGGGGTTCTACATTGAGTGAAGTGGTAGTATGACCGATGTTACTATCAGGAGTTGCATCTTAAAGGATCCTTGGCTATGCTGATCCGGGGATTGCAAAACCTTTTCGTAATGCGTTCATATGCTTTCAGCACAAAGATGTTAGAACGAAGCTCCTATCTTGTGTTTGTTCCCGTCTGTACCTTGTTGTTTTCTTATTTTACCTTTTGTCCCCTATGTGGCTTCTCGTGAAGATTGATGTTATCATTTTACTGAGAATTTCATTTGTTCCTCTTGTTCGGATGATTTCATTCGTTCCTATTGTTCGAATGATTATTTTGAAGACTTGTTGCAATTCATTCCATTGATTCAGCTTATACCAATTGTCAATCAATTGTTGATTCATGGTCATCTCTTTCAGGATGGCTCCGAAAAGGGTTCCCAACGCTAACCCAGAGGCGGAAGAGGTCCCAGAACGTCCTCCTTCCCCTCCTCCTCCGCCTGAGGCTTGGAGAGCGATTATGCAGACTACAGCTCAGAACACCCAGATGTTGATGCAGATGATGCAGCAGATGCAAGCTAATCAAGCTAATCAGGGTGTTCCAGGGAATCAAGGCAACTTCTTCAACCAGCAGCACCATGCTACTCTCAACCAGTTCTTGGCCAACAATCCTAAAGCTTTCAGTTACTGTGTCGACCCTCTTGATGCTGAAGATTGGTTAACCGACATAAAGAAGCATTTTGAGTGCAGTAACGTGAAGGAAGATGATTATGTGAAGTTTGCAGCCTTCCAACTGAAAGACCAAGCAGCTGATTGGTGGCAGCAGTACAAAGACTCCAGGCCAGGTCAAGTGATCTCTTGGGAGAATTTCTGCAAGGATTTTCGCTCGCACCACATTCCTACAAGTGTCATCGAGGGTATGCGTGAGCAATTCCGCAACCTGAAGCAGGGCTCCATGACAGTCTATCATTATAATGTCAAGTTCCAAAACCTCGCCCGCTATGCTAAGCAAGACATTCCTGATGCCAAGAGCAAAATCTATCAGTTCCGTGGAGGTCTCAAAGATGAACTTCAGCTTGCTCTCACTTTGTTTGAGCCCGATGAATTCGACAAGTTCTATAACATGGCTTTGAAACAAGAGGCAGCTCAGCTCAAGATGGAGGCTTCTAAGAAGAGAATTCGAGATGCCGTTCACTCTTCCTCATCGTCTCAGATGGTCTCGAAGCATCAGAAATTCTGGCTTCCTCCTCCTCCAGTGATTCGAGCTCCTTACAACAACTCCAACAACTACAACAACTCCAACAACAACAAGAACTCTAGTGGACGTGGTTTCTCCCACCCACCCAACCCGAGCAACAAGTCGAAGAACCAGTTACAGTCTCAAGGCTCCAAGTCAAGTGGTTCTCATTTCCGTCCTCTCTCAGAAGTGACTTGCAACAAATGCACTCAGAAAGGTCACTATGCCAACAGATGTCCGAATCCGAAGCGTCTTTCACCTCCTCCACCTGTGAGTTCAGCTATTGTCAGGCATGATCCAAAGTCTGCAAGGGTCAATCTGCTGAGTGCAGCGCAAGCGGAGAATTCTTCTGATGTCATTTTGGGTAACCTTCAAGTTAACTCCATCCCTGCTAAAGTGTTGTTTGATTCGGGTGCTTCATGCTCTTTCATGTCTCAACCATTTGCATCCAAGTATAATGTGGACATCAAAAGTTTGCCAAGGGAGTTATCAGTTGTTTCTCCGGGTAGATTGATGCATTCTCGTATATATGCTCCGGATGTATCTATTCGCATGGGTAATTATCGATTTTTGGCTTCTCCAGTGGTTCTTGGTAATTCTGACATTGACCTCATCCTCGGAAAGGATTGGCTTTCTCAGCATGATGCTCACATTGATTGTGCTCAAAAGGAAGTCAAGATGACTCATTCTGATGAAGATGTGATTATCTTCGCCTCCAGGGATAACACTATCACGCTTTTCTCTCTCAATGATAAGGGCGAAATTAATGCCATATCTCAAATTCCGGTGGTGAACGAATATCAAGACGTCTTTCCTGAAGAACTTCCAGGCATGCCTCCACACCGTCAGGTGGAATTCGTTATTGAACTCGAGCCGGGTACTGAGCCAGCATGCCGGCGTCCGTACAAGCTCTCTCCAGACGAATTGAAGGAATTGAAAAAGCAGCTTGATAAACAGGAGAGTATGGGTCTCATCAGGCCTAGTACGTCTCCTTGGGGCTGTGGTGTCTTATTTGTCAAGAATAAAGATGGCACGGAGCGTCTCTGTGTTGATTACCGGCCATTGAACAAGAAGACAATAAAGAACAAGTATCCGCTCCCCAACATCAACGAACTCTTCGAGCAGCTCAAAGGAGCTAAAGTGTTCTCTAAGCTTGACCTCCGAATGGGCTATCATCAAATCCGCATTCGCGAGGAAGACATTCCCAAGACGGCCTTCAGAACGAGCTACGGTTCATACGAGTATACCGTCATGTCTTTTGGTCTCGCCAATGCTCCTCCTACCTTTTCGAGGATGATGCATTACATCTTCAACCCCTATACTGGCGAGTTTGTGCTTGTGTATCTGGATGCTATTCTGGTGTTTTCCAAGAATGAAGAAGATCACGAAAAGCACTTACGTCTGGTTCTTGATCGACTCCGAGAGCATAAATTCTATGCCAAGTTCTCCAAGTGCGAGTTTTGGCTCGATAAGGTTTTGTACCTGGGCCACATCATCTCAGCTGACGGTATTGCGGTTAATCCCGAGAAAGTTGAAGCAATTGTCAACTAGGAAGCTCCTCAGAACGTCAAGCAGCTCCGCAGTTTTCTGGGTCTTGCCAGCTATTGCAGAAGGTTCGTTGAGAACTTCTCCAAGATTGCCAAGCCTCTCTCCAACTTGCTTCAGAAGAATGTCAAATACTTTTGGTCTCCAGAGTGTGAAGTGGCATTCAAAACTCTCAAAGAAAAGCTCGTCTCTGCTCTAGTTCTGACTCCTCCAGATGAAACCAAGCCCTATGAAGTATTATGTGATGCTTCTCTTCAAGGTCTTGGTGGTGTGCTTATGCAAGATAAGAGAATTGTGGCATACACTTCTCGTCAGCTCAAGCCAAGTGAGAAGAACTATCCCACACATGATCTCGAGCTAGCAGTTGTGGTACATGCTTTGATTACGTGGAGACATCTGTTGTTGGGCAGAAAGGTCGACATCTTCACTGATCACAAGAGCTTGAAGTACATCTTCACACAGCCGCATCTGAACCTCCGTCAGACTCGTTGGGTTGGAATGATCCAAGAGTATAATCCCAGCATCGAATACACTCCTGGCAAGGCGAATGTGATTGCAGATGCTTTGAGCAGAAAGGCATATTGCAACAGCCTTCTTATCAAGCCGTACCAGCCTGAGCTTTGTGAAGCTTTCAGGAAGCTCAACCTTCAAGTTGTTCCGCAGGGTTTTCTTGCAAATCTTCAAATTGCTCCTACCTTGGAAGATCAGGTCCGTGAGGCCCAACTCAGGGATACCATGGTGAAGAAGGTGAAACATGGTATTGCAAAGGGCACTCGAAAATACAAGTGCTTCCGTGTTGATGAGAGAGATACCTTGTTCTTCGAGGACAGACTCGTTGTTCCCAAAGGTGATCTCAGGAAGCTCATAATGGAAGAAGCTCATGATTCTCTCCTTTCCATTCATCCTGGCAGTTCCAAGATGTATCAAGACCTCAAGCAGTCTTACTGGTGGACACGCATGAAAAGTGAGATTGCCCAATTCGTGAATGAATGTGATGTGTGCAGAAGAGTGAAAGCAGAACATCAACGTCCAGCCGGTCTTCTCCAACCTCTTCCTATTCCCGAGTGGAAGTTCGACCACATTGAAATGGACTTCGTCACTAGCTTCCCTAAATCCAAGCGAGGGAATGATGCTATCTTTGTGGTGATTGACAAGCTTACCAAAGTCGCTCACTTCCTGCCAGTCAAAGAATCAATCAATGCAGCTCAATTGGCAGAGCTGTACACTTCCAGAATTGTGTCCCTACATGGCATTCCTCAAGTTATATCCTCAGACCGTGGAAGTTTGTTCACTTCAAGGTTCTGGGACTCCTTTCAGTCCGCCATGGGCACTAAGATCAGGTTCAGCACTGCATTTCACCCTCAGACTAGTGGTCAAGTCGAGCGTGTGAATCAGATTCTAGAAGATATGCTCAGAGCCTGTGTCATCTCCTTTGGCATGAAATGGGAAGACTGTCTTCCATTTGCCGAGTTCTCTTACAACAACAGCTTTCAAGCAAGTGCAGGCAAAGCACCGTTTGAAATCCTCTATGGCAGAAAGTGTCGTACCCCTCTCAACTGGTCTGAAACAGGCGAATGTCAACTTCTTGGCAATGACTTGATCTCAGAAGCCGAAGAAATGTGCAAAGTCATACGTGAGAATCTCAAGGCCGCTCAGTCGCGTCAGAAGAGCTACTATGACGGCAAACATCGTGATTTGGCATTCAACATTGATGATCATGTCTATCTTCGTGTGTCTCCGGTGAAAGGCACCCAAAGATTCGGTATCAAAGGAAAGCTTGCTCCTAGATACGTCGGGCCTTTCAAGATTCTTGGCAAAAGAGGCGATCTAGCCTATCAACTTGAGCTACCTTCAAACTTCGCCAATGTTCATGATGTCTTCCATGTGTCTCAACTTCGCAAATGCTTCAAGGCACCTGAGCGCATGATTCCGTTTGAAGAGATTGATCTTCAACAAGACCTGTCCTACCGAGAGCACCCAGTTGCCATTCTCGAAGAAACCGAACGCAAGACCCGCAACAAGTCCATCAAATTTCTGAAAGTCAAGTGGTCACATCACATCGACCGAGAGGCTACGTGGGAACGAGAAGATCATCTTCGTTCCGAGTACCCTTCCTTTTTCCAGTCCTAGATCTCGAGACGAGATCTTTTTGTAGTAGAGGAGAGTTTGTAATGCCCCGGATGTAATACTTTCCCTTTTGGGTATATAATATATCTCCGGCTTCATCTATTTCCATTCCGGGTTCTTTGTCTTTCGGGTTTTCGTCGTTTGTTGTGTGAGTGTGTGGCATTCATTCATAGCATGTAGACGTGTGCATCACATTGCATTTGTGTTGTCGGTTGCATCCGGTTCCACGCGTTCCTTCCCGTTGTCCGTTTCGCGTTCCGGAGCTCCCTCACGTGTCCGTGACGTCCCGTAGACCTACTTTGTTGTTTGGGCGTGTAACGTTACCGGTGTGTCGCGAGGTTGTTGTGTGTGTTGTTGTTTTGTTGTGTGCAACCCGCCTCTCAAATCTCGTCGCGTTTGGACTCCGTTTGCTATCCCATCAGTTATTCGTGTGGGTCCAAAGTGCCTTCACTTTGTGTCCCAGAAACACCCCTACTGCAGTCCACTACCCTCTCCCAGGCCCATCTAGACTACCCCCGCGATCGGATCCGTCGGATCGCGATCGGAGGGCTCCTAACACCCCCAGATCCCCCCTAACCCTAAAAACCTGCTATATAATAGACCCCCTAGTCTATTTTTGGCATCCCTAATCCTAGCTCCTTCTTCCCCACTTCTCCACCTCAAAATCTGGATCTAGCCATCCAGCCCCAGCCACTTGGCAGCTTCCCTCCCGCAGAAATCGCGCCTGGATCTTCCACCTCGAGCCACCGCTCCGACCAGATCCCTTCGTTCCCGAAGGTCAACGCAGCCTCCACCGCCGGCCTCGATCGACCTGCTCCCCTTCGCGTGGACCTTCGTCGCCTGAGGCCTCGGCCTTCTTCCACTCGCCCGACCGCCTGACTCCACCGAGCCAGCGTCCAGGCTGGGCTCGCCTCCCGCGCCGCACGCGCCCTCCAGGCCGTACGCTCGACTGCAGCGGCCCGTCTCCGCTCGACCGCAGCCGAGCGTGGACCACATCACCGCTCTCCCCACCAGGCCGCTCCTCCGGGCCGTCGCTTCGCCAGGCCCGAAGGCCCAGCCGCTTCCCGCCTCTCCGTCGAGCCAGGCTCCAGCGCCCGCAGCGCCGCTGGGCCTCGCCATCACTCGCCTGGGCCGTGCCCCTTCAGCCTCCAGGGTCCAGCCGGGCCTTCCCGTCGCCAGGCCGTGCCGCCTCCGATCCGAGCCAGCTGGGCCGCGCCACTCCACCGCAGCCGCAGTTCGCGGGCCGCCGCCTCTCCTGGGCCGCGCCGCCGCGCTACTGTAGATCCGCCGGGCCGGATCCGCCCGGGCCCGTTGACTGTGTTTTTTTTTCAGATCCAAGGTTGATTCCCCTCTCTTTTTCTGCTAAGTCCTTAATGATTTGATCTGTGATGCATATTTCAACTGAGGATATCTTTTAGTGTGTTTGTCCGTTTCGCGCAAATAGCATGTCCAGACGTTCGTGGTGAATAGCACTACGTTTTATCTTTTTGTGTCATGCATGTTAGAGATCATCTAGGTGCTTGTTTTGCTGTTGCAAGAGTGCATCGTGATATAAACTGCTGTTATGTGATGTTTTTATGCCATCTTTGCCATGTGATATCTTTTAGCTCGTTTGTCCGAATGATGCAAATGACATGTCCACGTGTTCGTCTTGCCATGCTCTACATGTTGTATGTGTTAGGTTGCATGATAGATTTATTCTTGCCATGTTTATCATCGTTGCAAAGTGCCATGTGGCTGTGATGTTGTTTCACTTGTTATGGAATGCCATCTTGTTGAGCTCGTTGCTATCGTTGTGTTTATCTCCATGAAGCATGCTTGTGTGTTTCGGAATCACCTTCATGTGTACTTTGATGAGGTGCTTACCACTTGCCATGTTTAGTTTCGAGGTGACTTAAACATGCTCTTTTAGATGCCATGATGAAATTGCTGTTTTAGGACTTAGTGGTTTTTCACTAAGTCTGAAATCTGTAACGTTCCGATGCCATGTTCGTGTGATGTTCTAGGACAAACCATGTTAGTTTTGGAGTGGATCTTGATTGTTCCTTGTAGTATATATTGTTGGCTTTCCATTCATGTTCTCACATGCCTATTTGAGTGGCTGTAGCATGTTTATCTTTTGCTCCAAAGTTTCAATAAAATTCTGCTGCCAGAATTTTATTGTCAAGTTCAATATGTCCAAGCTTATTGCTATTGATCCATGGCTCCTTTGGGGGTGCACCTTTGGACTTAGTTGCTGTAGTATATGTCTAGTTTGTGTTCATGTCCTTTGCCATGATGTTTGAGTGCTGTAGCTCAATTATTTTGTGCTCCGAAGTTGCTATGTTGCTGTAATTTTCAGCTTTCGCTCATTTCTTGTTTCGGGCATAACTTTTAGCCCGTAACTCCGATTTCAGCGAGTCTTATATGAAACTTGATTGATTTTCTGTGTAGATTCATAATATCACATTGTTATCATGTTTTGAGGTGTTTTGCTTGAGTGCTATTTTCCGTGCTCCGTGTGCATCCTTAGTGCATCCTTCATGCATCCATCATTCTCGAGTGCGCATTGCATCTTGTTGATTTGTGCTTGGTGTGATTGTATTGTTTAGAGCCGGAAGCTGAGACCGAGTACGAGTACGAGCACGAGGTTACCAACGAGGTTGAGCACGAGGACCCTTCTTACGATCCGAACGACTTCTCTTCAGGCAAGATGACCGAACGCCGATAACATTACTATCTTTGCCTATTGCTAGTAGTTCCGCTCTATAGTTTTGCCTCGATGCCCATGTTCTTCCTGTCAGCCTCCTACTTGTAACCAATGCCATGTTTAACCACCCTACCTACGCAAACCGTTGCTTGGCTAAGTACGCTTCGCTCAGCCCTTCTTATAGCATTGCTAGTTGCAGGTGAAGATCGAAGATGCTTGCTTCATGTTGAAGTTTGGTTGGGTTATATCAGACTATATAATTGCTAAATGAAATCATCTATATATTGGCAAGGGTGGAAGGCTAAGCCTTTTGCTTGGTGATTTGTTCCACTCATGCCGTTAGGAACCGTATAAACCGGTGTTATGTTCCTTGATTATGCGTTCCTAACACGGTTGGGGTGTATGGGACCCCCTCGATAAACCGCTAAGAGCTAAGTCTTTTCCAGCAAGTCCCAACATTGGTACTATTTGCCTAATAACAAACTAAACTTGCATAGGGAGTTATAAACCCTTTTTCTTAATTCAACAACCCGGGCCAGTGCTCCACATGAGTGTTGGTCCAAACTGGGGGTTACGCGGGGCCACCTCGAGGGAACTCAAGGTCTGGTAAAAACCTGTGGGATCACCCATCCGGACATGGCCTGAGACGAGATACGCGCGGCTACTATCAGGGTGTCGGCACGCTGGGAGGATTTGTTGGATTAGCCTTACCTTAGTTCGGTATATCTTGAGCACGGGATTCCGAGAATACTCGGGTCTTCCCACTTTGGAGTTGCGACTCCGCGGATCGTGGGCTTGTAATGGGTCAAGTTGGAACACCCCTGCAGGGTTATGAACTTTCGAAAGCCGTGCCCGCGGTTATGTGGCAGATGGGAGCTTGTTAATATCCGGTTGTAGATAACTTGACACAATGTTTCTAATACACTACCAGCGTGTGTTCCGTGACCGTCAATTTCCGAATAGGGATTCGGGAGTTGAACACGGAGGGGTTATGTTTGTTGAGCTTGTAGCTAGGATCACTTCGTGATCACTTCTCGTCCGAGGCTTTCTCTTCTCGCTCTCACTCACGTAAGCTAGTTGCTAGTTGCTGCTGCAGACACTTATACTTTTCTTCAGCCTTTATCCTCTCCCAAAGGCTTAAATAGTCTTGTTACCCGGGAACGGGATTGCTGAGTCCTCTGTGGCTCACAGTTACTTCACCACACCAGATGTAGGTCCAGTTGTGAGCTATCCAGGTGATGGCACCGAGCTGGATTGGGAGTACGACAAGGAGCGTAGTCGGTAGTATGTTCGTTATCCGGATGATCAGTAGTGGAGACTTCTACTAGGATTCGATCCGACCTGTGTATGTTATTTAAGTTTGGTATCTTGACATTTGGGTTTTGCCCTTAGAGGGTTGTGTTATTCTTAATGTATGATGTTTGAGACATGTATTGTAATTGTGTGAAGTGGCGAGTGTAAGCCAACTATTTATGTTTACAATCCCCTCTTTTACATGAGATGTGCAAAGATTACCAAACTTGAGATCGTTCTAGGATGGACTTATGCCTTTAAGTCGTGCCTCGACACGTAGGAGGTATAACTCCATCCTGGGCATTACAACAAGCACCGTTGTTTTCCCCCTTGTGGCAACAACACATCCCCTAGACTCATGTTTCTGTCACTCAAGCTAGTCATCGAGGGGCATGAACCCACAATCAAGCATAACGTTCCCTCTTGGAGTCACTACCTACTACTTGGCCAAAGCAATAAATAACAACGGAGAACATGCAAGAATTACTTACGAACATAAATATAAAAGAGGTAGATCAAATATATTACTCAAACACAATCTGAACATAATCTCACAATCCATCGGATCCCAGCAAACTCATGATAGCAACAGCATAAGGATTACATATGTGCCTCGATCATGTAGGGCAGCTCACGAGGACTAATTAGTGAAGCACAAGAACGGGAGGAGAACATCACATAGCTACTGGTCATGGACCCATGGTCCAAGGGAGACTACTCACAACTCATCCGGGAGGCGTCCATGGTGGTGGAGAGGCTCCCGGTGGTGATCCTCCCCTCCGACAGGGTGCCGGGAAGAGTTCTCCTGGTGCTCCCGATCTTGGAAGCGGCGGCGGCGGCGGAACAGAGATGAGATCGCGAAAAAGAGTTCCCGTCTCGAGGGTTTCGGGACACGATATAAATATATGCCAAAGGGGGGCATCAGCGGAGCCCTGGGGGGGCCAGGCGCCCCCCGATGCGGCCAGGGGGGGCGCGCCACCATGGCGCCTGGAGCCCTGGTGGCCCCCCCCCCCCGGCTGTACTTTGGCTACCGGGAAGCTTCTGGAATGCTGATTTTTTATATAATTTTTCCGCGATTTTTCTGGCAGTTCTCGTAATGGGAAAACCTGAAATACAAAAACAGCAGAAAACAGAAACTGGCACTGGGGTGCACTGAGTTAATAGGTTAGTCCAAATATGATCAAAAGTGTATGGAAGTGTATAAATATCATAGCAATATCACCCAAAAGAGGCATGGAGCAAGCAGAAATTATAGATACGGTTTGGACGTATCAACATCTCCAAGCTTAATTCCTGCTCGTCCTCGAGTAGGTAAATGATAACAAGAATAATTTCTGTGGTGACATGCTATTAACCATATAAGACTTTTCATAGTCACATGACAAAAGCTTACTGAGACAATGAATCTGTAGTAATTAAGTTGCCTCATGAGAAAATCACAAAGAACTGAAAGTTTTACAACATGATACTGAAACATCAAATAGATTTGTAATGAGCATGGTGTGCAAATATGATAAAGTGATATCTCGCTTGCCCCCTTAAGTGAAGCAAAACATAAATGCAGGGGCACCTCCAAGGTTTAAGTGATGACTAGATACAATCATTTCAAGATAAACGATATCACAATCATGCAAAAGACAATGCTACTTTGGGACAATGCACATTACACTCAGAATGACAATCATGCTCTCAGTAGTTGGTGCTTTAAGAGAAGGTGGAGACTCTCGAACCGTGGCTTTTGTTGGCAAGGTTGAAAACCCGTAGTCGGAAACAAAGACAAAACATGTAACAGAGCTCTTGGTTTTAAAAACAGAGGTAATAATTATTTTTTTAGATCATGCATGTTCCGTCAACGAATGCTAGCAGACAACTCAATCACTTCTTGAGATGGACAAGTTTCGAGGAATGGCTCCCGAATGAGGACGATCACATCCTCTTAATCTCCTTTGTTTATCACTGCCAAAGTTTTCTGATTTCTCATGAACAAAGCGTGAAGGAGGGTTTGTTTGTTATATTAATTTTTGAGCCGGGCGCACTCAATGCCAGTTCCTTCTCGTATTATGGGTTTGCACATTATACATGCAATCCCGGGGTGAAGCTTGTCCAACTTAAAAAGATCATGAATTAACTACTACTTCCTCATGGACTTAAAACAGAGGCACAAAATAGGAATGCATTTTTTTTCTTTTTGAATAATTTCGAGGTGGTACATGCAAGTCTCCGTTAGGAATGGCAGGTAAATACCATGTAGGAAGGTATGGTGGACTCATATGACATAACTGGTTTAAAAGAATTTGGATGCACAAGCAGTCAGTCCGCTTAGTACAGGTGGAGGTTAGCAAAAGACTGGGAGCGACCAACTAAGAGAGCAATGACGGTCATAATCATGCAGAGCGACAAAGCAACATTGAATCAGGCATGGAAGTTATATCGCTACTCAGAAACAAAAGATCATCAAGGCTTGACAGACTTTCTTTACAGTCTTAAATATGTGTGAGCATACGCCAAGTCAATCAAAATAAATTCTCGAAGGAAGATATTACTAAACCATACCACATAATAGGCAAACAAATCATGTTGGTACTCCAATAACACATTGGGAACCCCCCAGCTATTTGAGACTAACCATAAGAAAACATGAACTACTAAGCACCATTATGCACGTAGCATCTTTATCATAGACATATCAACCAATGCAACAGAAGCAAACTCTCTTAATACGATAAGCATGATAACTAAAGAGAGTTCAAGCAACCAACTAAACAAAAGCTCTTTAAAAAGATAAGCATGAAAACTAAAAGCTAAGCATGATAGTAGCTACTGAAAGACAAAGAACACACACAGCAAAGATAGACATGAAAATTCTATGTTATGTTCTAGGTAGAAGTGGATCGTGTTTCTCTCCCACATAAAGAAGCTGAGTTCCGACTCGTTGTGAAAAGCTAAAGAAAACTAAAAAGGAAACTAAAAGCAAGACGCTCCAAGCATAGCACATAACACATGAAGTGATAAAAATATAGTGGAACGAAAGACGAACTGATAATGTTGATGGAGAAGGGGATGCACGGGGGCATCCCCAAGCTTAGATGCTTGAGTCTCCTTGAATATTTCTTGGGGGTGCACGGGGGCATCCCCAAGCTTGAGCGTTTGACACTCCTGAATCTTTTTATCATCTTCCCTCGCACACTTGAAAACTCCCTTCATACATAACTCATCATAATCTGATTAGCGAGGTTAGTACCCTTAATAAAATAATTGTTCCTTGCTGGAAATAAGGATATTCTTGAAGTTCTACTGTTTATCAAGATTGCCAAAAGGTTTTTGCAAAGAAAAAGCAAGCTCAAGGTTTGCAAAATGAGGGAAAGGCAAAACAGGACAGAATCTGTGAAAAACAGAACAACAGGTAGTAAATGATATTTTCGGGGCACTTCTGCAACTCTAATCACAAAACTCAAAACAGACGCACGAAAGACAATTATATAGAGCACGCTGTCGAAAAAATTCAGACCAAAAAGATGATCTGGTGATTTTATACGAATTTTTCTATCCAAGGACAGAATCTGTTTCCTGGACAGCACGTCACAACTTTTGAACTTTCTTGCAATCAGAGGCTACACTTGGCACAAAGTTGAAAAGCAAAGATACAATGATGATGCTACTGTAGTAAACAACATCAATACACAACAAAAGCAAAATAAAAATTTATTCATGTGGGCTGCCTCCCAAAAACGCTTTATTTTATGCCTTTAAGCTAGGCATAATGCAAAGAGATCAAGTTTTATCAAGAGTAAAAGAATAGCTAGCCCGTATAACAGACTCAAAAGGTAACTTAATCTTCTTTCGAGGGAAGTGTTCCATCCCTTTCTTGAGAGGAAACTGGAATTTTATATTCCCCTCCTTCATGTCAATGATAGCACCAACGGTGCGTAGAAAAGGACGTCCCAAAATAATTGGACACGAAGGTTCACATTCAATATCCATAATAGTAAAATCAACGGGAACATAATTGTCATTGACAATGATAAGAACATCATCGATCCTCCCCAAAGGTTTCTTTATGGAAGAATCAACGAGACGAACACCAAAAGAACAAGAATCAAAAGGTTTAAATTTAAGCATATCATATATTCTTTTGGGCATAACAGACGTACTAGCACCAACATCACATAAAGCATAGCAAGAGAAGTTATTCAACTTAATTTTTATCATAGGATCCCAACCATCTTCTAGCTTTCTAGGTATGGAGGCTTCTACTCTAAGTTTCTCCTCCCTAGCTTTGATGAGAGCATTAGTGATATGCTCTGTGAAGGCAAGGTTAAGCGTGCTAGTGCGGGGATCTCTAGACATCTTGTGAAGGAAATCAATAACTTCGGTAAGAGTGCAATTATCAAAATCAAGGTCACTACTATCAAGTAAGGTGGTAGTGGTGTCCTTCAGGTTCACTTGTTTGGTAGTTTCTATAGTCATAGCATCACCATTAATAGGTCCATTGGGACCAGGAGTGCATTGGGTGCTAAGAGTTTGGATATCCTCAACAACTTGGATAGTAGCGACAGTGTGGTGGGTAGGAAGGTTCTTAATTCTATCTTCTTCCTCCCTTTCTCTAGCCCATCTCTCTTTGAGTTTAGCCATCATCCTAATGTTTTCATTAATTTGCACTTGAATAGCATTCATAGGAGTGACTTTCCTCTCCTCAAGAGGAGAAGTTTTAATTTTAAGCAATTCTACCTCATTGGCTAAATTGTCTACCTTCGAAGAGAGATCATCTAGTTTGTTTAGTTTTTCTCCTACACTCTTATTAAAAGCTTTTTGGGTAGTGATGAAATCTTTAAGCATAATCTCTAGTTCAGTAGTGGAGTTCTTGGTGATAGGATAAGCATTGTTGTTCCCATAAGAATTAGAGGGGAACGGTCTAGGATTTCTACCAAAGTTACTCCTATAAGCATTGTTATTAAAATTGTTTCTAGAGATAAAGTTCACATCTACTTGTTCTTGAGCAATCAAAGAATTTAAAGGAACATCACGAGGATCAATAGAAGATTGCTTCGAAAGTAGGGACATGATCAAGTCAACTTTTTCATTTAGGGAGGAAATCTCCTCGACAGAGTTTACCTTCCTACCTGTTGGAGCGCGTTCGGTGTGCCATTGGGAATAGTTGGTCATCATCTCATCGAGAAGCTTTGTGGCAGCACCAAGTGTAGTTGACATAAAGGTTCCTCCCGCGGCCGAATCTAACAAGTTCCGCGAGATAAAGTTCAAGCCTGCATAAAAAGTTTGGATAACCATCCAAGTAGTGAAACCATGAGTAGGGCAGTTCTTGATAAGAGATTTCATACGTTCCCAAGCTCGGGCAACGTGTTCATTATCCAATTGTTTAAAATTCATTATGTTGCTTCTTAGTTGGATAATTTTAGCAGGTGGATAGTACTTTCCAATAAAAGCATCTTTGCACTTGTCCCATGAATCTATGCTATTTCTAGGCAAAGACTAAAACCAAATTTTAGCTCCTCCTCTCAAGGAGAAAGGAAAAAGCTTAAGCTTAACAATATCACCATCTACTTCTCGGTACTTTTGCATATCACAAAGTTCAACAAAATTGTTTAAGTGTAAAGCAGCATCATCTCCAGCACCGGAGAATTGATCTTTCATAACTAGATTCAGTAAAGCAGGTTTAATTTCATACGAAGGTGCTGAAGTGGCAGGTGTAGTGATAGGTGTGCAGATAAAGTCATCGTTGTTGTGACTAGTGAAGTCACACAACTTGGTGTTCTCGGTGGAACCCATAGCAGCAAGCAAGCAAGATAACTATTTTTTTGATTTTTGATAAAAGATACTAAAGCAAAAAACTGAAAGGTAAACTAACAAGACTAAAAGCAAAGGTAAAAGATAGCGTGCAACTCCCCTATCTTGAAGAGTGGAGTCCCCGGCAACGGCGCCAGAAAACTTTGCTTGATGGCTTCTCGCCCCTCGTTGGTTACCCCAAGTGGAAGGTTTGAGATGCAGTGTAGCGGAAGTTTTCCCTTGGCAAAGATACCAAGGATCGATTTCCCTGAGACTCCCAGTTTCAACAAGAAGGTGTCAACTGCTAACAGCGCCAGATATTAGCAATCAACGTGGACTTGCACACAGATACAAATAACTTTGCTCCCAACGAGTACAGAGAGGTTGTCAATCCCTCCGGCCTTGTAGTTTACAAAGGATCAAACGCAAGTGGTAATAGTGATAGGTATTGCTGCAAATAGTAAGTAAAAGCGTGAAGAAAATAGCGGATGTGATCAATGATGGTAATATGGACCGGGGTCCCATGATGTTCACTAGTGATGTCTCTCTCCCAAAAGACGATAAAACAGCTATGTGAGGTAAATGAATTACAGCTGGGCAATTGACAAAATTATGTGCGCAAACCAATGCTAACTATGTTGCAAGAAAGGTAGAGGTTCAAAGCATGGGCGGTATGCCAAGGCAAGTAGACCGAAATCCATCTGCATCTACTACTAATCATCCACCTTGAGATATCTATCCAGAACATCTCGCTGGTATTAAGTTGCGAGTCCCACCCATAGTGTAAACTCAAAGCAACAGACAACTGCATTAAAAGAACTTTGCGTAAAGTAAACAATCCTTGCACCCGCGGGTAGAAGCACCGTTGTTTTCCCCCTTGTGGCAACAGCACATCCCCTAGACTCATGTTTCTGTCACTCAAGCTAGTCATCGAGGGGCATGAACCCACAATCAAGCATAACGTTCCCTCTTGGAGTCACTACCTAATACTTGGCCAAAGCAATAAATAACAACGGAGAACATGCAAGAATTACTTACGAACATAAATATAAAAGAGGTAGATCAAATATATTACTCAAACACAATCTGAACATAATCTCACAATCCATCGGATCCCAGCAAACTCATCATAGCAACAGCATAAGGATTACATATGTGCCTCGATCATGTAGGGCAGCTCACGAGGACTAATTAGTGAAGCACAAGAACGGGAGGAGAACATCACATAGCTACTGGTCATGGACCCATGGTCCAAGGGAGACTACTCACAACTCATCTGGGAGGCGTCCATGGTGGTGGAGAGGCTCCCGGTGGTGATCCTCCCCTCCGGCAGGGTGCCGGGAAGAGTTCTCCTGGTGATCCCGATCTTGGAAGCAGCGGCGACGGCGGAACAAAGATGAGATCGCGAAAAAGAGTTCCCGTCTCGAGGGTTTCGGGACACGATATAAATATATGCCAAAGGGGGGATCAGCGGAGCCCTGGGGGGCCCAGGCGCCCCCCCGGCGCGGCCAGGGGGGGCCGCGCCACCAGGGCGCCTGGAGCCCTGGTGGCCCCCCCCGGCTGTACTTTGGCTACCGGGAAGCTTCTGGAACGCTGATTTTTTATATAATTTTTCCGGGATTTTTCTGGCAGTTCTCGTAATGGGAAAACCTGAATACAAAAACAGCAGAAAACAGAAACTGGCACTGGGGTGCACTGAGTTAATAGGTTAGTCCAAATATGATCAAAAGTGTATGGAAGTGTATAAATATCATAGCAATATCACCCAAAAGAGGCATGGAGCAAGCAGAAATTATAGATACGTTTTGGACGTATCACACCTCCATTAATGCCATTGAAGCTTTCTTGCCCGATCTCTCTCCCTAGCCACCCAAACTTGTTGATTTGCTAGGGATTGAAGGAGGAGACCTAGATCTACACTTCCACCAAAGGAAACTTGATTCCCCCATACTTTCTTGTGTGGATTTTGTTACTCTTGGGTGTTTGAGCACCCTAGACGGAAGAGGTCACTTCGGAGCCACATTCCATTGTGGTGAAGCTCCGGGGTTTCGTTGGGAGCCTCCAATTAAGTTGTGGAGAGAGCCCCAACCTTGTTTGTAAAGGTTCGGTTGCCGCCTTCAAGGGCACCACTAGTGGATTCACGGCACCTTGCATTGTGTGAGGGCGTGAGGAGAATACGGTGGCCCTAGTGGCTTCTTAGGGAGCATTGTGCCTCCACACCTCTCCAACGGAGATGTACTTCCCTTCAAAGGGAAGGAACTTCGATAACACATCCTCGTCTTCACCGGCTCCACTTGTGGTTATTTATTTCCTTTAGTTGTGCAAGCTTTCCTTGTTTATCTTATGTAGCTTGCTTGTGAGGTTGGTATCCTTGTTTCTTTGTAGTTGTCATCCTAGTTGCTTATCTAGACAACTTACCTTGTGGCTTAATTTAAATTGGTTAAGAAAAGCTAAAAATTGTTAGTTGCCTATTCACCCCCCTCTAGTCAACCATGTCGATCCTTTCAATTGGCATCAGAGCCTCGTCTCTTTTTAAGGACTTTACCATCCAAACAGTATGGGTGACAACGTAGTCGAGATGGAGGAACATTCCGGTGGAACTCCGTCCTTGCCTACGTCCGATGGGGGAGCCTCGGTCTCTCGTGAGGAGTTCAATGTGGCTATGACCACATTGAAAGAATCACTAGCGACCGAGGTCAAAGGCATGTTTATGGAATTGCTTGAGGGGCTTAAATTATCCACCACACCGTTGGAAGTGGTTCGTCCCGCTACCATCGTGTCTGAGGCTACTCCTGGCAAGGGAGAAGCTAGTAGTGAACAAGCCCCGGTTACTAAGAATGGGAGTGGGATCTTTGCCCACTCCGCTCCTCCTACCCACTATGGAGGACCCGTTTCCATACCGCATTTAAATTCCGTTGGGCCTCCTCCTAAGTTTATGAAAAATTCTGATTTTGCTACTTGGATGTTTCGCTTCAAACGTCATTTAAATCATTGCTCTACTAATCTTTGGAGAATCATTGAGCAAGGTTTTTATCCACGTGATCCCGACAACTTAACTCCGAGAGAAGCTGCGGATCATCAATTCAACGAGTCTGTTCTTTGCATACTTCAAGATGATATCCCTCCTGAAGACATTACACATCTTCGACCCTTCACCGTGGCCAAGGAAGCTTGGGAGCATGTTGGCTCCATGTACAAGGGGATCTCTCTAACTATGAAATTGTGCAAGATGAAGCCGATGAGTTTTCTATGATCGAAGATGAAGATCCTCGTGAACTTTATCGGAGATTAACCACTCTTGCGGTTTCTCTTCGAGATCATGGGAGCAAGGACACGGATCACAATTGGATCAAGCGCAAGTTTCTCAAGGCCATGATGCCTTACCACAAGGCCATGTCCTCCGTCATTCGCCAAAGACCGGACTTCCACACTTTGTCATCAAATGAAGTGTTGGATGAGTTCGTTGCCATGAGGATCTTGGACAAGACCGCCGACAATGCGGTTTTAAGAGCTCAATGATCAAAGAAGCCTAACCTTGCCTTGAAGGCCAAAGCTTGTGTGGAAGAAGAAGAGGAGGAGGATGACGATGAGTGTTGCCCCGAGACACCAAATATGCCTATCATGAGCACATGGCTCTTGCCTCACGGCAATTTTGGGGCAACAAGAAGAACTCAAGGCCCAACTTCAACAAGAACAACTCAAGTGGCAACAAGGGCAAGCAAAGAGTGAGGACTTGCTTCAACTGTGGGAATGTGTGCCACTTTGTTGTAGATTGCCCATATGAGAAAAGAGAATACTTTGGAGGCAAGCTTATCCAGAAGGATAAGGCCAAGTCTTATCCCAACAAGAACAACTTCAACAAGAAGACCCCTCCTAAAGGGTTGGTGGCCCAAGAAGAATATGTTGAGGATGATGATAATGATGAAGATGATGAGATGGTCACCATGGCCACAATTGCTATTGCAACTACTCCTCGCTCATCCCTCTTCGACTTACCAAATGAGAACATTACCGCCAAGTGTCTCATGGCTAAGGCCACCAACAAGGTAACTCCAAACATCAACACTACCATCATCACTAATCCTTCATTGACAGATTGTATTGATGAGAGTGAGGGATCTACGGAGAAAGAGAATGAATTCGAGTTGTTTATGAGTAAACTCAAGGGCAAACCCAAGAAGCATTTTGTTGCTCTCTTGGAACAACTCGGTGAGGCCAATGACATGATTGAGGCTCACGAGGAGACCATTGCTAAAATGGAAGGACATAGTAGAGACTATGCTGATGAGATTTCGGATCTCCCTAATGCTCTAGAGGAAGAGCGTAGTCTTCGTTTGGCTCTTGAGGAGCCACACAACGATGATCATGCTAAATTAAAGAAAGATCTCGATCATGCTTTAGTTGTCTCTCGTATGATTAACTCCGAGAAGGAAAAACTTTGGGTTGACCATGCTAGACTCAAGGAGGAGTTTGTTACACTTGACAAGGCTCACAAAGCCTTGAAAGGTATACATGCTTCTCTCAAGGAGTCTCATGATCAACTCCAAGTTTCGCTAACCAAGGAAAAAGCTATCTTTCTTCGCATGGTGTTGATTGATAATGCAAATGCTACTAACCCATGTTGCGAGCATGTGCATCTTGTTGAAGAAAATGCCAAGTTGAAGAAGCAACTTGAGAAAGGCCTTGTGACGTGTATACAAGGTGAGAAGAACCTCAACAATCTTTTGAGTAATCAAAAGGAGGTTGTGGCAAAGGAAGGAATTGGGTTTGCTCCCAAGCCCAAGAAGAAGAAGAACAACAAGACCAAGCTACCTCCCCCTCTCCATCAAACCTTTGTGAAAGAAGGAGAGGGTGCGTCTAAGAAGAAGAACAATGTGAAGGGTGGTGTAGTCAAGAAAAATCCCACAATACCATCAAACATGGCCGGCGACTTAAATCCTTCTTATGTTTTATGTCGTGCTAGTGATGGTCATGTCTTTACTAAATTTGTTGGTTCTTCTTATGAGTACATTGAATGGTCTATTTGGATTCCTAAGACCCTTGTTACTAACCTCAAAGGACCCATTACCAAATGGGTACCTAAATCCAAGCATTGATCTATTGTAGGAGTTTGCTTCCGGTGGGGGATCATGGTTGCTCGATAGTGGAGCCACAAATCATATGACCGGAAGCAAAGACTTGGTGGTGGACGTGCATCTAGGTTCATCCATGGCCACCAACGTCGAATGGGTTGATGTTTCATCTTCTAAGGTATTGGGGCTTGGCAAGGTTGTAGTTTCTCATGATCTCTCGATCGAGAAAGTCATGCTTGTTGAGTCCCTTGCATATAACTTACTTTCTGTTCGTCAACTTGCACTCATGGGCTTTGCTACATTCTTTGATATTGATACCGTGGCCCTCTTGTGGAGCAAGACTCTTAAAGTAGCCTATGTTGGACATGTCGAGAACGGTCTCTATGTGGTGAACTTCTCGGAGCAACCCACTAAGACCGTGACATGCCTAATGGCTAAAGTTGATGTGGGATGGCTTTGGCATCGCCGGTTAGCCCATGTCAATATGAGATCTTTGCAAGGTCTTCTCAAGGGGGACCATGTCCGTGGACTAAAAAATGTTAGTATTGCCAAAGATCGTGCTTGCAGTGCTTGTATTGAAGGAAAGCTACATGAGACGGCTCACCCTCCCACTACTATCATCTACTCAAAAAGACCCCTAGAGCTCCTTCACATGGATCTCTTTGGGCCTCCATCTTTTGATAGTCTTGGGGGTATAAAGTATTGCTTGGTGATTGTGGATGATTATTCAAGATACACCTGGGTATACTTCTTCAAGAAGAAGAGTGAGACCCAACAAACCGTCATCAACTTTGCAAATGAAGCTCAACGACAACATGAAGCAAAGATGTTGATGATCCGAAGTGACAACGGCACCGAGTTCAAGAACTACACCTTGGATGAGTTTCTTAGTGATGTGGGGGTCAAACATCAATATGCCGCACCTTATACCCCTCAACAAAATGGTGTAGCGGAGAGAAAGAACCGGACATTGATAGACGCGGCAAGGACCATGATGGCGGAATTCAAATCTCCATACAACTTTTGGGCCGAAGCCATCAACACTACATGTCATGCATCCAACCGGCTCTATCTCCGCAAAGGTCTGAACAAAACTCCATATGAGATTCTTACCGGTAACAAGCCCAATCTCAAGTACTTTCGGGTGTTCGGGTGTAAGTGTTTCATCCTCAAGAAAGGTGCTCGTTTGTCAAAATTCGAGTCTAGAGCTCATGAGGGCATATTTGTTGGTTATGCTACAAACTCTCATGCTTACCGTGTCCTCAACAAGTCCAATGGACTCATTGAGGAGATGTGTAACGTAGAGTTTGATGAGAATAACGGCTCCCAAGTGGAGCAGAGTGGTACTTGTGATGTAGGTGATGAAATTCCTCCTCAAGCCATAAGAAGAATGGGTGTTGGATACACCCTGCCCATTGAGGAACCCCTTGTGGCTGAAGGAGAAGGACAATGTTCCACCCAAGTGGAACCATCATCAACCCAAGACCCACACGCTTCTGAAGAAGAAAGTGAAGGCCCTCAACCAGACGAACAAGGTCAAGTGCAAGGTCAATCACAAGATGGTGGTGAGCCACCAAATGATGCACAAGGCCAAGTTCTCTCCTCTGAGCAAGATCAAGATCAAGAGAAAGCTCAAGATCAAGATCAAGCTCTTGACATCGCTCAAGATGATCAACTCAGTGCTCCTCAATTGTCACTTGAAGAGCAATTGGAGTGTTGTGCTGCAAAAGTTGCCTCCAGGCTTGCTTCTAGAGAACATCACATGGAGAATATTCTTGGAAGCATCAAAAGGGGGGTAAGCACTCGTAGACAATTAGCAAACTATTGTGCTCATCAAGCTTTTGTCTCCTGTGTTGAACCTCAAAAGGTCTATGAGGCGCTCGAAGACCCTGATTGGCTTAATGCCATGCATGAAGAACTCCACAACTTCGAGCGCAACAAAGTGTGGCGTCTGGTGCCGAGGCCAAAGGAGAACCATAATGTCATTGGAACCAAGTGGATCTTTAAGAACAAGCAGGATGCTCATGGCATTGTCATTCGCAACAAGGCGCGTTTGGTGGCTCAAGGCTACTCCCAAGTCGAGGGTATCGACTACGGTGAAACCTTTGCCCCCGTTGCTCGCCTTGAATCTATCCGGTTGTTGCTTGCTTATGCTTCTCATCATAATTTTAAGTTGCAACAAATGGATGTGAAAAGTGCATTTCTTAATGGTCATATTAATGAGTTGGTTTATGTCAAACAACCCCCGGTATTTGAGGATCCTAAGTTCCCCAATCATGTGTATCAACTCGATAAGGCACTTTGTGGCCTTAAACAAGCCCCACGTGTGTGGTATGAGCATCTTACCGAGTTTTTACAAGATCGTGGGTTTGAAATTGGGAAAATCGACCCCACTCTTTTTACTAAGAAGGTCAAAGGGGAGTTGTTTGTCTGCCAACTATATGTTGATGATATTATCATTGGTCCCCCTAACAAAGCTTTCAATGATGAGTTCGCCGCACTCATGACCACACATTTTGAGATGTCCATGATGGGAGAGTTGAAGTACTTCCTTGGGTTTGAGATCAAGCAAAGAAGAGAAGGAATCTTCATCAAACAATCCAAGTATACTCAAGACATGCTCAAGAGGTTTAATCTAAGTGATGTCAAGCCGGCTACTACTCCAATGCCAACCAAGTGCCAACTTGACATTGATCCCAATGGTAAAGCGGTGGATCAAAAGGTATATCATTCTATGATTGGTTCCCTGCTTTACCTTTGTGCATCTAGACCGGATATTATGTTGAGTGTGGGAATATGTGCACGGTTTCAAGCCTCACCTAAGGAAAGTCACTTTGTGGCAGTCAAGCGAATCTTTCGATATTTGGCTCATACCCCAAACTTTAGCTTATGGTACCCAAGAGGAGCAAACTTCAACCTTGTAGGTTTCTCTGATTCGGACTAGGCGGGAGACAAAGTGGATAGGAAGTCCACTTTAGGAGGGTGCCAATTCCTTGGTTGCTCTCTGGTAAGTTGGTCTTCCAAAAAGCAAAGTTGTGTATCTCTCTCGTCCATCGAAGCAGAGTATGTGGCAGCTGGCAGTTGTTCTGCTCAACTTCTATGGATGAGGCAAACTTTAAAGGATTACGGTGTCACTTGTGACAAAGTGCCTCTTTGGTGTGACAATGAAAGTGCCATCAAGATTTCTCTTAACCTGGTGCAACATTTCAAGATGAAGCATATTGAGATTCGGTATCACTTAATCCGAGACCATATTCGGCAAGGAGAAATCGAGCTTCACTATGTCAACACTCATGATAACCTTGCAGATATCTTCACGAAGCCTTTGGATGAAGCAAGATTTCGCGAGTTAAGGCATGAACTAAATATCATTGATTTGAGCAATGTGGCTTGAGCACGTGCACACCCCACCATACTCTTCATATTGTCTAATCTAGGTGTAGGCATGGACATAGGGGGAGTGTTGTTCTCTCAATGAACTCTCCCTCCCCCCATTATGCATAAATTGATCAACTTTTTCACATTCGTCATTTATGATGACACTTGTGTTTCAAAGACGAGCTTTGGTTATGGACCCTAGGATAGTTCTTCGCGGTGCCATGCCATTTGACTCTAACATAGGTGGCTCCGGGCACCGCCCTCGAGCTAGTTTGGTTTCTCTCTTTGGCTTTGCTCTTTGAGTTTTCTACTTCATACTACAGTGACTAGCTCCATCCTAAGCCTTCTCATCCAAGCCATCTATTCCAAATGTACACAAGCTTGCTATCTTGGAGTGGGATGTTGCTCCCTGGCGGTACAACCGGTGGTACCAGCGGTTCTACCGCTTTACCACCGGGCTGTAGCCCAGCGGTTGTACAGGTCTAGAGCCAGCGGTTCTACCGCTGGTACGCTGACATGTACCCCTGGCCGGTACTACCGGTGTTGGTGAGCGGTACTACCGCCTCGCGCGGAAGTACCACCCCAACCACCTGGTAGCGTCTGGAGTGGTACTACCGGTCCCCGGACCGGTACTACCGGCTGCTGAACAGGGCGGGTATAAATAGCACGGACCGAAGGGGTTTCTCTGTTCCCCCTCACTCGTCCGTTCCTCTTTCCCTAGCCGCCGGTTGCTCCGCCCACTGCCCTGAAGCGCCCTCCGGCACTTCGGATCGGTCGGCCCTTCATCGGATCCGCTCCGTGGAGGCCGCCTCCTCCTCGATCTCCTCCCATGGATACCGGTATTGCCCTGTTCTTCTCCTTTTAGGGTTCTCATCTTGAATCCTCTTTCTAGGGCAATGCTAGTGTTCCCTCATTTTTGGCTAAATGCTTTAAGGGAGAGATCCTTATAGACTCCTATTCACTGGTGCGTAGTTAGTGATAGACATAGTGCATCTAGTTTTGAGATCGGGTAGTTCCTCTCCTTCAACTTGGTAGATCCGTTCTCAGCGGTACTACTGGTTCCCACGACTGGTACAACCGCTGGACCGGAACTACCGGTTCAATTACCGGAACTACCGGTTGCTCTGAATATATATGCTCTGTCTCTATTATACTTACGTACTCGTGAATTATTCTTTTGATCTTGTGTACAATCCTCTCATCTTTGCTGGGTTGCTATGTGTTCTCCGTGTGCGTTTGCAGGTGGCTCTAGCTCTCGTGCTGGTCAGTTCGCCAAGAAGAAGGCCCATAGGGGCAAGAGGCCCGTAGACAATGAAGAAGATCACGAGGTTGTGGTCCCCTCCAAAACCACTCGTCGGGAAAAGTCAGTTGCTGCCAAGCAGCGTGCAGCGCTTCCTATGTATAAGTGGAAGCTTCCGGACTGGGAGAAGTTTCGCTTTCAGGATCCTTACACCGCTCCACCACCTCCTCGCTGGAATAATCCTAAGTTCCGGAATGAATTGCAAATAAGAATTGTGTCTGAAATCTTCGAACACCACAAGAACAAGTTCACCCGGATGTGGTCCATTGACCTTGAGCGTTGGAGGAACAACCTCAATTACTTTGGAGAGGCTCTGGAGGTCTGTGAGGAGTTTGACTTGATCAAGCTCATGGAGCTGCGCTGTGATTTTGATGTGGAGCTTATTCATCAGTTTTATGCTACTGTCCACTTCGGAAGTGACGATCAGCATCACCTTTCTTTTATGTGCCGGGATGAGTTCTTCCGTGTTCCCTGGAGTGCCTTCTGCAATGCTCTGGGCTATGCTGACACTGGTTTGGAGGGTCAATGTGGTCTCCGTCCTCATGACCGAGCCAACCCATGGATAAGGTAAAACTTGCTCCTCTGTATATCCCTGGCCGTGGCATTGTGGGTAAATCAAATGATCTTCAGCCAGTCTATGATATTCTACACCGTGTGTTCCGTTGTGTGATGCTGCCCAAGGTTGGGAACCAAGATGACATTTATGGCTGTCTGGTGGATTTGCTTGTGGCCATGAAGACCAAGCGAGGCAAAGGCATCACTTTTGATGTGTCTAAGTGGATGTGGGAGGAGATGTACAACTGTGTCTGGTACCGCAAGGTACCGATCTACGCTCCCTTTGTGATGCGCTTCCTATACTCAGTTTGGGAAGCCCGGAGGCCTCAAGAGCCTCTTACTACTCCTGATAGGCTCACGGAGCATGAGGTCAAGTTGCTGAGGCAGAAGAAACATGTTGCTCCTCGCTTCCATGCGGGGAATGAGGAGGATACCTTTGCTACCTCGGATGACGAGGACTTTGAGTTGGAGGCGGGGGCCAAGCCCTCTTGGGTGGAGAAGCTGACTGCCAAGGTCAAGAAGACCTTCTGCTTACAGGCCCATATTCAAAAGAAGCTCTACAAGGCACATGTGACTGAGAAGATGGTGCGTCGCAGACAGATTCAGATGATGAAGCACCTCAATGTGCCAGATGTGAAGAGTGGCTCTGAGAAGAGCATCACTCCTGAGGATAAGTGGTGTCTGGCTAACTGTCAGTGGTCTGATGACGAGCCCACGACATCTACTGCTCGTGTGACTGAGGATGCTATGGAGACTGAGGCTGAGGCTGCTGAGGATGATGAGGATGCGGAGGATGCTGACGACTCTGACGATGATGATTCTGATGACTCCCTGGCGACAGGCGATGAGCTTTACTGATCCCTGGGGCGTTAGTTTCGCTCTTTTCCTTTTTGGTGCTTGATGCCAAAGGGGGAGAGAGTTATTAGGTCACGGGAGTTGCATGGGTTTTCTTGCTATTTTCCTCGTTTTGAACCTTTTATTTTTGTCTTATGAACTTATCCTATGTTGTGACCTTGTGCATGGTGTAAGACATGTGTGCCCTTATCTAGTTATCTATGCACTTAATCTTTAGCTCTCTGCAATCATATGCGTTGTTGACTACCTTGTTGGATTGTGGTCGCTGGTTGGTCTATAAAACCTAGGGGGAGCATAGATCCTAGTTTGAGCACTTTTGCATTCCAAAAGCAAACTCTAAATAAGTGCTCATACTCAGGGGGAGCTCCGCCTACATTTTATAGTTCCCCCGTGCTATTCATGTGGTTGTCATCATTCACCAAAAAGGGGGAGATTGTAAGGGCATCTCTTGCCTAGGGTTTTGGTGATGATGACAATACATATGTGGACTAATCGTGCATCAAATATTACTCAGGTATACAGTGTGTGGCGCAAGACGGTTAGGCCTTCCCTCTAGAAGGAAAAGATCGAAGACGGATTTTCCGATGCCTTTTGTTTCCCTTGGTCGTAGGAAATCCGTACTATTAAGAGGGAACCCGCATCGGAAGGTATTGGGTGAATCAAGTCACGTACACAGTTACTATGCACCCACTATATTGCCTTCGTTCGAGGAGAGAGAGGTCCCCTTGCTTTCTATGTGTGCGCAGTTTTCTCTACTGCGGTAGTACCGCTGTTAGCAGTGGTAGTTCCGGTCAAACCACCGCCCCTAGTACCGCACAAGGGTGATTACCTTTTGTACTAGGTGCGGTGGTGGACCGGTGGTGGCACGGAAGTACCGGTGTCCCCTCGACAAACCGGTACTACCGGTATTCAGAGCGGAAGTACCACTTTAACAACCACCACTCAGGAGCTACTACCCTAGCGGTTGTTCCGGCTCTACCACCGCCCCAACTACCGTCCTTGGTTAAAACCTTCTGGACTCGAAGCGGTAGTTGACCGGTGGTGGAGCGGTAGTTCCGGTTTTCTCCGGAAGACCGGTACTACCGTGTGCTACACCGGAAGTACCGCCCTGATGCCATGGCTGCGGTTTTCTTCACACACCAGTAGTACGGTGGGTTGTGCGGAAGTACCGGTCCAGTGCATTTCTGCGCATAATGGTAGGAATCTTGGGGACCCTATTTAATGAGGTCCTTCTCCTACCTCCCACCTACCTCTTACCTCTCTCTCACCTCCATTAATGCCATTGAAGCTTTCTTTCCCGATCTCTCTCCCTAGCCACCCAAACTTGTTGATTTGCTAGGGATTGAAGGAGGAGACCTAGATCTACACTTCCACCAAAGGAAACTTGATTCCCCCACACTTTCTTGTGTGTATTTTGTTACTCTTGGGTATTTGAGCACCCTAGACGGAAGAGGTCACTTCGAAGCCACATTCCATTGTGGTGAAGCTCCGGGGTTTCGTTGGGAGCCTCCAATTAAGTTGTGGAGAGAGCCCCAACCTTGTTTGTAAAGGTTTGGTTGCTGCCTTCAAGGGCACCACTAGTGGATTCACGGCACCTTGCATTGTGTGAGGGCGTGAGGAGAATACGGTGGCCCTAGTGGCTTCTTGGGGAGAATTGTGCCTCCACACCGCTCCAACGGAGATGTACTTCCCTTCAAAGGGAAGGAACTTCGATAACACATCCTCGTCTTCACCGGCTCCACTTGTGGTTATTTCTTTTCTTTACTTGTGCAAGCTTTCCTTGTTTATCTTAAGTAGCTTGCTTGTGAGGTTGGTATCCTTGTTTCTTTGTAGTTGTCATCCTAGTTGCTTATCTGGACAACTTACCTTGTGTCTTAATTTAAATTGGTTAAGAAAAGCTAAAAATTGTTAGTTGCCTATTCACCCCCCCCCCTCTAGTCAACCATATCGATCCTTTTAGGCTCGAGATGCTCTTACTACGTGTTTGTGAGGATTTTCAGGAAATCAGTTTTTTTAAGGAATGTTTATACACTTTCTTGTATGGATTCAAGGTCCGTATTGCGTACAGGCTGTAAAAGGAGTTTTCCCCAAATGTTACTGCCATGAGTGCCGGTCCTCATGGAGAAAATTTGGAGTTACACAGTCCCAACCAAGTAGCAATAACAACAAAATTTTCATGCACGGAGGTACAAGTAACAATCATCTAACCAACGGTCAACACGGCGAAAGAAGAGAAGAGTTGGGGAAGCTCGTCGATTCCTTAGAGCATCTCCAGCCGTTGCGCCCCCAAGACGCGCCGAAAACCGCCGCTTGGGGGCGAGCCGACGTTATTTTAGGCATGAGGGCGAACACGTTCCCAGCCGCCGCCCCCACAGTTCGGCCATAATGCAGCAAACACGGCCAGAATTCAGCAAACACGACCAAATTTGAACAAACACGGCATATTTCTGATAAATTTAGGCGTTTTTACACGAAAAAGGGGCGAAAAAACCCTAAACTACGGGTCGAAGTAGGCGCTGAGCAGGGCGTAGTCGTCGCCGGTGTCGTCCTCCTGCTTTTCCTCCTTGACACGGCCGGCGCCGCTGCTCGACCCCTCACCCCGGCGAGCTGCTTCACGGCGGTGGCGTTCGGCGATCTCCTCCAGGGCGCGGCGCTGGCGGTCCAGCTCAATGTGCGCGTAGTCCTCGTGCGCCCACTTCAAGGCGGCCTCTTCGTCGTCGACCTCCTCGGCGAGAACAGGCTCCGGCTTCACGGCAGCGAGCCTCGGCTCCGGCTTCACCGTCGCCAGCCCCGGCTCCCTCTTCGGCTTGACGAGGCGAGGAGGGGCCGAGGAGGAGGAGCCACGGCCGCCGTCGTTGATGACGAGGCCGGCGCCGCGGGTGCGTCTACCGAGTGGCGTCTCGGCCGGCTCTGGCTTGACGCTGACCAAGGCCGGCGCGCCGGAGGAGTGAGAGGAGGATCGGGAGGAGGAGGAGGAAGAGGAGGATGACCAACCCATCATCCTCCTCGGCAGCCACGCGCCGCCACTCCGAGCGCTCGGGTACTCGAACGGCGGGTCGTTGCCGCCCTCGAGGTGCGCGAGCACGCCGCTGAGCATGCGGCCTGGAACGCCCCACCACAGGCGGCGGCCCTCGCTGTTGTTGCGGCCCCGCGGCGCCGGCGCGTTGTTGGTGGAGGCGAGCCTCTCCTCCTGCCGGCATTCGAAGAACGCCGCCCACGCCACGTGGTTGCCGACGGCGTACTCTGGGAGCGCCCGCTCCACGACCGTCATGGACGCCCGCGCAAGCTCAATCTCGGCGTGGAATTGGCGGGCGTCTCGGGGATGGGAAGAGGGAGGACAGGGATGCCGCCGGTGCTGAGCCTCCACCGCGACGGAGCGCGTACGTCGGGCGGCGCAGGGTAGTTGGCCTCGTGGAGGAGGTACGCCTCCCACTCATGCAGCGAGCGGCGGCCGAAACCGTTGGCCGCCGTCGCGTCGCCGGGGTACCTCGCGCTCATGGTTGCTGGGTGGGAAGTGCAGCCGCGAGGAGGGGGAGATGGGGGGAAGTGCGGCGGCGAGGAGGGGGAGGACTACGTGTTCCTCACCGGCGCGGCCAGGGGCGCCTTTTATAGCGGCTCGGGGCGGCCGCGTGCGAACGCGTGGAGGAAGGCGGGGCGGCGTCGCCGCAATGCGCCGCCCGTGAATCAATGACAGGCTGACCGGCGGCAGCTTTGGCATTGATTCCCCGCGGGAAAACCGGGACGATGAGGACGACCAGCCTTCGTCTCACTGACGCGCCGGTCCCGCCACTCTTTCACGCCAAAACGTTCGCGCCGGTGCCCCCGGGCGCCCCCCAGCGCGACGGGTTCTGGTTGGGTGTGCCGGCGCCAATTTCGGCCCAATCCGGCGAAAAACAGGATCGTGGGGCGCGACTGGGCCGATTTTTCGGCGCTGGCGCTAAAAACGGCCTTGGGGGCCTGTTGGGGGCGCGGCTGGAGATGCTCTTACACGGCTGAGGAAGTAGCCGTTCAGGCGCACGATGGTCCAGCCCCAGCACTAGGCCCACCCGGGTGAGGTCCACCCTGCTGCCTCCATCAACCGCGATCTATGCCGACTCTAGCACGACGTCGGGCGGTGAGGGAGACAGGCGCAATCATCGATGACGATAGGTGAGAGAGGGGGTTCGTGTTTAGATCCTTTTTGGATATAAATTTCGGATCTGATCCCTGTTTGAAATTATTTTGGGATCTGATAATTTTTTTTACCGCCCGGGGTTTTGGCGGTAGGGTTAGACAGCCTACCGCCAGGGTCCCCAGTGGTAAGGTGCTTATCAACGTCAGTCGGCAGAGACGGCCGCCGTCCCCCTCCGTCGCACCCTACCGCCAGGGACCTCGTTGGTAGGCTGTCTAATCCTACCGCTAGGCGTCCTGACGGTAGGGTGCGAGCAGTTATATCGCCCGAACCCCCGCCCCTGCCCATCTCCCCACCCCTCCCCCTCCCCCGTGCGCAGTTTCTTCTTTCCCCCCTCACCCCGCTCTCCCTCTCTCATCTCCTCCACTCTCCCCCTCGGATCTTCACCGTTTCTCCATCATTTTTGCGGATCGAGATGGCCCCGAAGAGAGCAACGTAAGCTCCTCCGATCCCATCAAGTAGTTTTTGCAAACTTGCTTACGATTCGAATCATTATTTGCTTGAAATCCCTCATTCTTTTAAACTTAGATTAGAATTTTTTTCCACCTAGGATTGTTTTAGCTTGATTGTAATTCTAGTTCTTAGTTCTTTAGTAACTAGTGGTATTGGATATAAACTCTAATTAGCTTTAGTTAAATGTCTTTCGATTCGTCGCACTTTTTGATTGAAATCACTTCATTTTTGAATTAGATTTAAACTTTTTGAACCCTAGTTGTTAGGGTTGTTTGAAGATGAACCCTAGTTGTTATGCTTGATTCGTTATATTATATTAGATATAAAACTCTAGGCAATAGTTGGTATGGTTGTGTGAAGATGAACCCTAGTTCATTTTTTTGAAAGAATTATCTGTTCTTCATATGATGCATGTTGATATGATGAACCCTATTTAATATGCTTATCGAAGTGAAGTTGCTCTTATTTTCTAGGGTACGATTTTTTTTAAAGATGATAAAAATTTATTTGATGCATCTATATGTTTAGGTACAGAACCGTGGCGCAAGCACCACCCACTCCATCACCGCGCGCTCCTCCCACTCCTCTCGAGCACATTCTGAATCCCATTCCGCTCCCGTTCGTGTATGAGGCCTTCCCCGAGCTGCTGCGGCCGATGGGATGTGTCTCAGACAAGTTCCTAGAGGCAACGAGGGCAATGCGGTGGCTGCAGAGGGCAGAGCGGATCCTCGATGATGTCCAGTCTTTGTCTGAGAGCGCGAATGAGTGGAGGAAAATGAAGGCAGAGATGGATGCAGATCCAACTATCTCCCATGCCCTCCGAGAAGGTTGCATTGAATTTGCCAAGCAACACTGTGACTCGGAGCTGCGCAATTTGGCCCGAAGAATTTACTTCGAGAGCAATGCGGAGGAGAGAGCCAGGATGCCGCCCCCAACTGCATCACCGTTCAAGACCATCAACTGGGGTAGGGCGGAGGCGAGAACTCCAGCGGGCAAGGCAAGGTGGGAGTGTTTGAACGGCCGGATGCCGATCAACGTTCCTCCTTCGCCAGAACCTGTGGATCCGCTGCCGTTTCTGTCTCCACCGCGAGGGCTAACATACGAGGAGATCAAGGAGCTCTACTGAAGTTACCGGCTATCTGAATTTGTCTTGCACTTTTTAATTATGCTCTCGAAGTGATGTTGAACTTGCTAAGTTAAAGTAGTTTTCTTATGTTGAGCTATTCGGTCGTGTTATTGCTACCTATATTACTAGTTGAACCTATTTGATATGTTGAATTTAATGGATACATCAATTTTACTATTTATAAGTGTGAGGTTATCATATTTTCATATGCAAACACTTTTGATATGATGTGATCCATCTACAAGTGTGATGTAATCCATCATTGCTATGATATTGTTTTTCAAAAGAAGCAAGCAATTAAACTTGGAAAAGAAACACATGACCCTATCGCCAAGGTCCCTGGCGGAAGGGTCAGACAGCCTACCGTCAGGCCGTTGCGATTTTTCCTTACAGAATCTTTCGGAGGAAAAATCCAAGCCACCCTCTACCACCAGGGGCTCTGACGGTAGGTTAAGATAGCCTATCGCCTTATGCCCTGGCGGTAGGGTCAGACAGCCTACCGTCAGGCCGTTGCGATTTTTCCTTACAGAACCTTTCGGAGGAAAAACCCAAGCCACCCTCTACCACCAGGAGCTCTGACGGTAGGTTAAGATAGCCTATCGTCTTATGCCCTGGCGGTAGGGTACTAATCCACGTCAGCATGTGGAGACGGCCGCCGTCCCCCTCCGTCACAGCCTACCGCCGGGGACCCTGGCGGTAGGCTGTCAAACCCTACCGCCAGAACACCTGGCGGTAGAGAAAGGGTTCAAATCCCGAAATAATTTCAAACAGGGGTCAGATCCCGAATTTATATCAAAAAGGGTCAAAATACGAAAATTAACCGGGGGAGGGGGACAAAGGGAAACATTGTAGTTGCTTTGGCTCTGCTTGTTGCTCGTGCTGGGTGGATTCTTGTGGGGATTTTTGAAAGTGTCCACTGTGGCGCGGCTGGTAGCTGGGTACGGACTCACAAATAGTAGGGTGTGACTGACTTGAACACCAACAATGTGATCTTCAGCGGGCTCAGACATTGATCCCCGCTCTCATCTCGGCCCATTTAAATCATATATATTTAATGCAAAATACTTGAACACTTTACAGTATTAATTAAAAATGAGCAATTTCTAAAATCACATAAATATTTGTATATATGCATGAACATTTTTTCAACATGTGAATATTTCCACTTTAAATTTTTAAACTGAATATAAGACATAAACATATAGTTTATAAAATATACTCCCTTCGTTCCAAAATGAGGCCTCTTTCAAAATAGATGACTCGACTTTATACTAACTTTAGTACAAAGTTAGTACAAAATTGGATCATCTATTTTAAAATGGGGGAGTATATATTAAAAAAATGTTGGTCTCACCTGAACCGACATACTTAATACTCCCTCCGTCCAGAAATACTTGTCATCAAAATAGATAAAAGGGGATGTATCTAGATGTATTTTAGTTCTAGATACATCTCTTTTTGTTAATTTTGATGACAAGTATTTTCGGACGGAGGGAGTAATTGGTTGTAGGCGAGCTAGCTGCAGCTAACTAGCCATTGCCTACCCTACCAACGATATTTTTGTAGGGGCACCCAGCCCAGGCTTACCCTTGTGGCCCTGTCTCAGCCGCGCGCTACAAAAATTGGGCCCGACAAGACTGGTCCCATTTAGTGTAAATACAATGTACTAGTATATGTTGGAAAAATATCAGCTGAATACAGAAACTGCACTCTTAACAATGGATGTCTTCTCAAAATAAATAAAAACAATGGACGTCTTCTCAAAAAAAAAACAATGGATGTCTTCTAAAAAATAGATGTTTAAGAAAGAAAAATGCATCATTATTTCCAATTTATCCATGCCAATTGCCAAATTTGCTCGTGTATATCAGACAAAATATCCACACAATTTGTGAAAATGTTTTCGTAGACCACCAAAAATGTTTGTACAAACCAATATTTGATATCAAAATCCACACAATTCGTGAAAAATGTTTTCACAGGCCACCAATAATATTTGTGCAAACCAATTTTTGATATCAAAATCCACAAAAAAATGTTCACATATTAAGGAAAGCATGGTTTATTTCCCCAGGCATCTCCTAAGCACCTTGCATTGTGTCTAGACTAGCTTGATATCAAACTTAAGGAAAGCCTGGTTTATTTCTCCAAGCACTACTCCTAAGCACCTTGCACCGTGTCTGGACTGGCTTGATATCAAACATAAGGAAAGCCTGGTTTATTTCTCCAAGTACCTCTCCTAAGCATCTTGCATTGTACAAGGCCTAAGAGGCCTCTCCATCTGTAACCTCGCCCTTAGCCTCATAAAGTCTGCTATAAAATTTCCTAGAAACTAATGAGTTGGAACTGTTGGGGAATGCATAAATCCTTAGTAGTTTGCTCTTGGGGATCCAAGAGTGATAGGAAGCAGATGTGTTTTTCCTGTCTAAAACACGTTTGCGTAAAGCTAAGACAGAAAACCTCTAATGACAGTTACAATTCTCGGGGATGGCTATTTCCGACAACGATGGTAGGAGTGGTGGTCTAGTTGTTCTGGAAGATGCGGTGAAGGTTACCTTTGTTGAAGTTCACACAAATTATAACGATATCCGAACTAATGAAGATAATGAGGTGGGATGTGAAAAATGCAAATGGTGCACGAGCACCTTGGTGCCCGTTTCCCAAAAAATATTTTCTACAACGCAAAATAAAGTTAACATTTTTGTAAACACACACAAACATGTATATTATGTATATGCAGAATTTCATAACGTTTTACTTTCGCATGTGGCACAAAAAAAGACAAATATGTAATTTCTTATGGGCCTCTCTTTTTTGTTGTTGGGCTGGATTTTGTCCTATAGCTTACAAATTACATTTTACATTTTTCTCAAAACAAAATTTCATGGATCCGTAGTGAACTCATAGAAGTTTCCCCGGATTTTTTTTTACGTCTAAGTATGGTTTTTTTTATTTAATTTTTGCAATGAATTGCACACATAGTAAAAGAGTATGAAGTTTTATACTTTGATGTGCATGTTTCAACTGAATTATCCATGACATGTGCACATGCTTGAATGATTCATCACAATTTCTTCCACGATCCTACTAATGGACCAGAAAAGCGGAAGCATATGCGTGTTGAGGGGTTGAAGAATAATACATCAGCTCTTGGTCGTGCTTGCAACGGGCTGAAATTAGAGGATGCGCAGGCACACATCAACAGACTCTGAAGCAGGTTCCCAAAAGAAAAGAAAAACAGACTCTGAAGCACATGCGGACTCTTGCAGCAGGTTTCGGCCGCGGCTCGTCGTAGCAGCACCCGGACCAGCAGCCAACAATGGGAGCGAGGGCAAATACCAGCAAAAACCAAGGACGGAGCGAGGGCAAATACCAGCAAAAATCGAGGTCGGAGCCTCTGAATTGGTTGGGGCAGGGTGCACATGAAGAAGGGAACTGCTCGATATTGAGCCTTATTCAACCAAACAGTATTCAGAATGTCGATATCAACATCCAAATGTTGTGCAAAAGAAACTGAAGCTAAAACCGTGCAAATATGCAATACTACATACAGTATGTTTTTTGATTCGTTTAACCACCCAACCACCCACTCTCGCTTGAGTTTTAAAGCCAGCGAGCCTTTCGTAATTCGTTACATGTTTATACCAGGACACAAGGGCACCAGTTATCAGGTTTATACTAGACGCCAAAATCTAATGACAAAAAAAAAGAGCCGTTGGCCTAAGGAGCCATCTGATCAGTCTCGTGTCTTGACACCATTGGTTCTGGGAGACGAATTGATTAACAGGACAAAGACTAAAGCTGAGGACCTGCGCACAAGAAAAAATTATAGAGAAGTTAGTGGCAAAATATAAACGAACGAGGGTTCAATATGTTATTAATACACTCAGAACAAGGGCTCAATATATCAGTACACTTCAGAACAAGGGTTCAATATGTTATCAGAAAAGTTGCAGAAGAAAGTCCCAATATTCATCCATACCTTTGGAAAGCAAAATGACTCGTACGCAGAAGCGAGGGCTTCACTGCAAAGCAACAGAACAAATGAGATACTTCTGCCAAGACTAACAAAGGAACAAAGCAGTTTTATCATGTTATATTGTCATATACCTCATCGGTAAACATTGTCTGTGCCATTGTAATGAAGGTCACACCCTTGTGCATCTTCCTAAGCTTTTCAGGCGTACGCACATCCGAGGCAACTACTGCCTGCATCTTCCTTGTGGCGGTATCCAGCTCCGACAAGAGTAAGCTATGCATGTCGATCACCTAATACAAACTGTATCAACTAACAATACATGGCAGTTTCTGAGAAATAGGCTAAATAATCTACATGCAACCAATACGGCAGAACATTGAACAGCCTATACTAAACAGAACAATTGCATGCGCACGCCACCATTTGCTAGAACTTTGAACAGCCTACTCTAAACAGAACAATTGCATGCGTAGCAGAAGTAATGGAGCAGACTCTGTAATTCAGATTAACCTCCTCATCGTGAACTTCAGGAGGAGGAGGAGGAGCCCAAGGGAGAGGATTTGCCTCACTGAAGTGATGAACCTCAACTTTGGGTTCCTTATCAATCTCGTAATCCCCCTACAGGTGAGGACAAGATACATACCATATTCAAGAGTTAGACAAAGCAGCAAAAGAAGATTCGGGCGTAAAGTAAATACTCTACCTGCTTAGGCTTTGGAGCCTTGGCGCGAGTGCTTGACCGCCTGCCAGGATACGGCATCACTGGCAAGCCGACAACCTGGACAACCTTACAGTGTTTGCGCTGCATGTAACACAACACAACTTAAGTGCATACTCCAATGCATGTGAATTAGTAAAAGAGATACTACAAAAATAAGCTGGAATTTCCAAGCAATTCAACAAATATATGTCATCTGTGAAATCGAATACAGCATGAAAGGATATGCTGCTTATACTTTATTATGGGACTCAAAACAGATATAAACAACTGGATTATTGCACAAATAGGGACCAGATAACATGTTAAATTGGTAACACAGCATGAAGCCCTAGATGATTTCGGAACATGAAATCTATAAGAAGACATGAAACAAGAAATTCACAACTAATCTACCACATGAAACAATTGAAATTCTATTAAACCAAACATCGCATTCACAACTCCAAATATGCCCTGTTATTTTCCAACCTCAAAATATATGTGATCTATGAAATGCAACACAACATGAAAGGATGTGCTGGTGACACGGGAAAGTAGATAAACAAATAGGAAGTCTAAGTAACTATAGAACGTGAGAACTGAAGTGTTCGGTGCCCAAATAGCAACCAGAACTCGAGAAATCTACCCCACAGCAAGGGGAGACCATCACCAGAAACGTCATTTGGTTCATAACCTAAAACAGCCAGACATTTAGGTGAAATCCAGTACAGGGGAGAAAGCTAAGACTTATGTTTGATTTGTGAGATAGATGGCTCCGCTCCGCTCCGCTCCCACCCCCACCCACGCCTAGCCCCCGCCCACTCCTAGCCCGCTGCCGTCGACTCCCCGCCGGCGGCCCTCCCCTCAACCTTGAGCCCCTCCCAGCCCCTCCCCCGCAGCCCCTCGCCATGGCTCCCTTCGGTGCTGACCCTGCAGGACGCCGAGCGACCCTCTCCGACGTCGACCGCGTGTCCTCCGGTGACTGCGAGCTTGACTCGGAGAGCGAGTCCTCGCCGCGCTCCTACAGCGACGTCGCCCGGACCCCGCCGGCCCCCGCGCCGGCGCCT
>LR738711.1:919617262-919639020 GCA_902687465.1 Secale cereale | reverse complement strand
GCCTGGAGCCCCTGGCCCACCTCTGGCCGCCCCCTTTTGCATATATGCTCTCCGTTATCCAAAAACCCTAGGGACGGGGATTTTTACGGAGTTCCGCCGCCGCTCCGTGGCGGAAACCTACAGAGAAGAAAAAGCCATCTCCGGCGGGCAGATTCCGCCGGGGAGATCACCTCCCGAAAGGGGAGATCGTCGCCATCGTCATCACCATCGTCACGGGCATCATCGAGATCATTATCAACATCATCCCCAACACCAGCACCATCTCCATCTTCATCCAAATCTCATCTTACAATCGCAACTTGTGTTGTAACTCGTACTACCTATCCTCTCTACTCCATCGGTGTTGATTACTACTTTGTGGTGAATGCTATTGGGTTTTGTTGGAGAAATATCATTATGTCCAGATTGTTTATCACCTATTTATCCCCACTGATCATGATCTCTTTTATGTCTCGTGAGTAGTTACTTAGTTCTTGAGGACATGGGGAAAGTCTTGTTGTTAGTAGTCATATGCTGTTGAAGTAATATGCGTTGTTTGATACTTAAGTTGTGTTGTCATTCTACTAGTGGTGTTGTGTGAGTCGAACACTCAACACTTCGCCTTATTAAGGACCTAGGAGAATACATTGTGTATAAAGAATGCTTATGGTGGGTTGTCGGAGTGACAGAAACCTAAACCCCAGTTCGCACGCTTTTGCATAAGGGAATAATGGATCCTCGATCGTATTGCTATGGTTAGGCTTTTGCCTTAAATTCTATCTTGTATTTGCGGATGCTTGCAAGATGTTTAATCATAAGAGTGCATTCATCTTAGTCTAGAGAGTGCACTAGCATAGATCCACCCGCTCAACACTTATCAACACATAACATAGTATCGATACGGAATATGGCGAAAGCACATGACTACCTCTCCCGTGTGTCCTCAGGAGCGCTTTAGTCTTTATAAGTTCAGTTGCTAGGCCTCTCCTTTGCTAAGAAAGGATTGGGCCACTTGTTACTCTCAGTATCTTTTACATTACTTGCTTTTACTTTCCTGTTGCTTATACCGAGAAAACCCCTAAAAGTTATCTTTCAGTGCTTGCAGTACTTTCTTGCTCAGAATCGCTTATCAATACCTTCTGCTCCTCGTTGGGTTCGACACTCTTACTTATCGAAAACGCTGCAATAGATCCCTTACGGTTGTGGGTCATCAAGTACCGTTTTCTGGCGCCGTTGTCGGGGAGCGTAGCGCTATTGGTAAAGTGAAACTGTTAAGGAAGTTTTTATAATTCTGTTTTTATTTTTGCTATTGCTGCTCTTTGTCCTTATGGATAACCCTGTTATTGGATCGTTGCTTGCGGGAAGACGCCCCACACCTGTGGTGGTTGATCCTCCCCCTACTGAAATTGTGCCTTATAAAATACCAGCTGGCATTATCGATTATGTTTTGGCTAATCGTTATGCAGGAGACAGACATCCCGGTGAACACTTGCTATATCTGTCACAACTAAGTTCATTATTCAAGCTTGCAGGTGTATCGAGGGAGTTTGTCATGAGGAAATTGCTTGCCGTATCACTTATAGATAAAGCTTCGGATTGGTATAGGCTTCTCGATAACTCACACTTGCTTGACTGGCAGGAGCTTATGTCTCTCTTTTATACTAAGTTTTATCCTCTTCATGAAATTCATCGAGACAGGAACTATATTTATAATTTTAGGTCTCGTGACGGAGAAAGTATTGCTCAAGCTTGGGGGAGATTGAAGTCCCTAATGCTCAAATGCCCTATTCATAAGCTTCCCAAGGAAATTATACTTACAAATTTTTATGCCAGGCTTTCTCGTCAGGATAAGGAGATGCTGGATGCCTCCTCTAGTGGGGTATTTCAGAAGAAGAGTGTTGAAGAAAGGTGGGATCTCATTGAAAGGATCCAGAGGAATACCGAAGATTGGGAAATTGATAAAGGTATTGAACCAGCTATAAATTATGAACATGATTATATTGAGAGCTATGTGAAAACTGATTACTTCAATACTTTTTGCTCTAAGATTGGTCTTGATTCCCATCTAGTGATTGATTTGTGTAAGAATTTTGCCTCTCACGTTGATTCTTTTAAAAAGAAGAGAGACCAGCACCATGAACCTTTTAAAGAGTCACCTATTGATATTTATGTTGCTGACCCTATTTTGCCTGCAGTTATATATGAAAAGCCTCCTTTTCCCGCAAGGATAAAGGAGCACTCTCTTGTGACGGGCATAATAAATAAAAGTGAGAGAAGAGTTGATGAGCCTGAGGACCAGATCAGAGTCGATCCTCAAGTTGCATTGATTAAAGACCTTGCTACTAATGATGTTTTGGATTTCAATATAAATTTTTGTGCTGTTTCCACTAACCTTGTCACAGCCAAGAATAAAGGCCCAATTTCAGGTACTCCAGTGGTATCTGTTAAAATAGGAGATCACAATTATTATGGGCTATGCGATTTGGGATCGAGTGCAAGTGTTATCCCCTATTCACTTTATGAAGAGATCATCGGTGAGATTTCCCCTTGTGAACTTGAAGAAGTTGATGTCACCATTCATCTTGCAAACATAACAACTATCTCTCCTATCGGAATTGTGAGGGACGTTGAAGTCCTATGTGGAAAGGTAAAATACCCTACCGACTTTCTAGTACTTGGTTCAAAGAGGGACAATTTTTGTCCAATTATTTTTGGTAGACCTTTTCTTAGAACTTGTGGAGCTATAATAGATTGCAAGAAAGGTAAAGTTTCTGTTGAATTCGATGGTGAGACATATGAATTTAATTTTTCTAAGTTCTCTAAGCAGCCTCGTGGTACTGATTTACCTAGTGATGATAAAATTATTGAAAGTATTGCCTCTATTGCTATTCCCCCTAATGATCCTTTGCAGCAATACATGGAGGACCACGAGAATGATTTACATATGCAGGAAAGAAATGAACTAGATGAAATATTCTTGAGGCAGCCTGCTATCCTGAAGCACAACCTTCCGGTTGAACCTTTGGGAATTTTATCAAAACCGAAGGAAGACCCGGTGTTCGATCTTAAACCTCTTCCCGATACGCTCAAGTATGCTTATTTAGATGAAAAGAAAGTATATCCTGTTATTATCAATTCTAACCTTTCAGGATAGGAAGAAGAGCGATTATTGGAAGTACTTCGTAAACACCGAGGCGCAATTGGCTATACCCTTGATGACCTTAAGGGGATTAGTCCATCTATCTGTCAACATACTATCAACCTTGAGCCTGATGCTAAGCCAGTTGTTGATCATCAACGACGGTTGAACCCGAAGATGATGGATGTCGTGAGAACTGAGATTCTCAAGCTTCTAGCCACAGGTATTATCTACCCTATAGCTGATAGTAAATGGGTAAGTCCGGTACATTGTGTTCCTAAGAAAGGAGGTACAACTGTGGTTCCTAATGATAAAAATGAACTAATACCTCAGAGAATTATTATTGGATATAGAATGTGTATTGATTACAGGAATCTGAACAAGGCAACCAGGAAGGATCACTACCCGTTGCCGTTCATCGACCAAATGCTTGAAAGGTTATCCAAAAATACCCACTTTTGTTATCTCGATGGTTATTCTGGCTTCTCTCAAATTCATGTTAACACTGCCGATCAAGAGAAGACCACTTTTACTTGTCCCTTTGGTACTTATGCTTACAGGCGTATGCCTTTTGGTTTATGTAATGCCCCTGCTACTTTTCAAAGGTGTATGTCTGCTATCTTTCATGGTTTCTGCGGGGATATTATGGAAGTCTTCATGGATGATTTCTCCGTCTATGGAACTTCTTTTGACCATTGTCTTCACAATCTTAATAAAATTTTGCAGAGATGCGAGGAGACAAATTTGGTACTCAACTGGTAAAAGTGCCACTTCATGGTTAATGAAGGAATTGTTCTTGGTCACAAGATTTCCGAAAGGGGAATTGAAGTGGACAAGGCTAAGATCGAAGCTATTGAGAGGATGCCCTACCCAAGGGACATCAAAGGTATTCGCAGTTTTCTCGGTCATGCTGGTTTTTATAGAAGATTTATTAAAGACTTTTCTAAAACCTCAAGACCCCTCACTAATCTTCTCCAGAAGGACGTTCCTTTTGTATTTGATGAAAATTGTAAGGAAGCTTTTGAAGTCCGTAAGAAAGCTTTAATAACCGCTCCTATAGTGCAACCACCTGACTGGAATTTACCTTTTGAGATTATGTGTGATGCTAGTGATTTTGCTGTTGGAGCTGTTTTAGGACAAAGAGTTGATAAGAAATTGAATGTTATACATTATGCTAGCAAAACCCTTGATAGTGCTCAAAGGAATTATGCTACTACTGAGAAGGAATTCTTAGCTGTAGTTTTTGCTTGTGATAAATTTAGGCAGTATATTGTTGATTCCAAAGTTATTATCCATACTGATCATGCTGCCATTAAGTATCTTATGACAAAGAAGGATGCCAAGCCAAGGCTTATCAGATGGGTACTCCTTCTTCAAGAATTTGATTTGCATATTGTTGATAGGAAAGGAGAAGACAATCCGGTAGCGGACAATCTTTCAAGGATGGAAGATATACCGCATGATCCCATCCCAGTTAACGATAGTTTTCCAGACGAGCAACTTGCCGTTGTAAAAGTACAATCTCTTTTCGATCCTTGGTATGCAGATTATGCTAATTTTATTGTTGCAAAGTATTTGCCTCCAGGTTTAACACTTCAGCAAAGGAAGAAGTTCTTTCATGATTTGAGGCACTACTTTTGGGATGACCCACATCTTTTCAAAGAAGGTCCCGACGAGATCGTGAGAAGATGTATACCGGAACATGAGCAGAAGGACATTCTCAGACGATGTCATGATAGTCCCTATGGAGGACATCATGCCGGTGAGAGGACTGCACATAAGGTTCTTCAATCAGGTTTTTATTGGCCTACTCTCTTTAAGGATGCTAGAAATTATGTTTTAGCCTGTGATAAATGTCAGAGAGTTGGTAACATTAGTAGAAGGAATGAGATGCCTATGAATTACTCACTAGTGATTGAACCTTTTGATTGTTGGGGTTTTGATTTTATGGGTCCTTTTCCTTCTTCGCACAAGTACACTCACATTTTAGTAGCTGTTGATTATGTGACCAAGTGGGTTGAAGCAATCCCCACTAAAAGTGCTGATCACAAGACATCTTTGAAAATGCTTAAAGATGTAATTTTTCCTAGGTTTGGTGTACCAAGGTATCTCATGACTGATGGGGGATCACACTTCACGCACGGAGCTTTTAGAAAAGCTTTGGCTAAATACGATGTTAATCATAGGATTGCTTCACCATATCATCCTCAAACTAGTGGGCAAGTTGAGCTCACCAATAGAGAGATTAAGTTGATCTTGCAGAAAATAGTAAACAGAAATAGGAAGGATTGGTCAAATAAGTTAGGAGATGCTTTGTGGGCATATAGAACTGCTTACAAAAACCCCATGGGCATGTCCCCCTATAAGATGGTGTATGGCAAGGCTTGCCATTTGCCATTAGAGTTAGAGCACAAAGCTTTCTGGGCTGTTAGAGAGCTTAACGCTGACCCAAAATTAGCTGGTGAGAAGCATCTCATGAACTTGACTTCTCTAGATGAATGGAGAAGTGAAGCTTACGAGAGCGCTAAAATGTTTAAGGAAAAGGTAAAAAAGTGGCATGATAGGAAGATTCTGAAATGTGAATTTAATGTTGGTGAAAAAGTTTTGTTGTTTAGATCCCGTTTCAGGTTTTCTCCAGGTAAACTACTTTCCAGGTGGGAAGGACCATTTCATATTGAAGAAGTTTATCGGTCTGGTGCAATTAAGATTAATAACTTTGAAGGCACCAAACCTCAAGTTGTGAATGGGCAAAGACTTAAACATTACATAGCAGGAGACCCTGTCAATGTTGATGTGAATATAATATGCACAACAACCCACGAAGAACATGTTGCAGCCCTGTTTCAGACACCAGCAGAAGCAGAATAAAGAAAAGGTATGTAGTACGGTAAGGAAACATCGCGAACTGCCATAAAAGTTTCGTATTACGAGTTTCTGCAAAATTAGTAAAATTCCGAGCCTAAGTGGAGCCGGAGATGACCTCCAGGGAGTCCAGGCGCCCCCCTGGCGCGCCCCCCCTGGGCCGCGCCGGGAGGCCGCCTGGACACCCGGGAGTCCGTCTCCGACCTCGCTTTGGTCCGTTACCTTCCTTTCTGTGCATAAATTTTTCCTATATATTTGCCCGGATTGTTCCGGCAACGTATCTTGCGATTTCGCGTGTTTTCTCTTTGATCTGTTTCTGCCAGGGAACCTTTCAGCTGAATTTAGGTGCCATGGCTTCTCCAAGTTCCCCCAAGGACAAGTTCGTCGTCAACGTCATCAACCCTTACCTCGCTGAGGTGAAGAAGCACCCTCAGGTTGTTCAGATGAAGGACGGTGTCCTTCATCAAGAAGATCTGAAGGGACCTATCAAGGAGGTGAGCATCCAGGCTAGGCTGGAAGAAGTGGAGCAAGAAGTCTTCGAGTACAAGAAGATGATCGAGCGTGGTGTTGAAGCTAACTTTAACATCACCAACGAGCCGAAGGACTACTTCCTGAAGGAGATGAAGGAGATGTGGAAAAGCATCACCGCGTCTGAAGAAAGAATTATAGAGCTCCAAGGGCAAATTAATGATCTACATAACCAGAACTGTGAGTATGAACTAAGGTTTATGCGCATGAGTTTGGGTGCTGAATGCAGGATTCAGGAGACAAGCTTCTCATATGAGACTGGAGAACCCCTTCCATGGAAGCGTTTCGCCAAGGACTACGTGATCAACGCCAACAAGGATGATGAGTGAAATCTCCTGGGGTAATGGCATTCCCTTGGCTTGTTCCAAGCTTGGGGGAGTGCCCGGTATCTTTATCTTTACTTTTTGTCTTTAAGAGTCAAGTAGAGTCGTATCATGTTTAGGTAGGTTATTATATGAGATAGGTGTGTGCATTGAGGTCTATCACTCCTTTGGTGAAGAATTGTATCCGTGAGTGTGGAGTCGTCTATGATGGAATATTAATGAGAAGTTTATCGGTTCCTTTTGCTGCACTCGGTATTCTCTTCACGCAATCGACCTTATATGATGATTCTCATGGGGAGTATTGACCTTATGTCAGGTATGGCTGTGAAAACTTTATTTAATCTTGGCAAACATAGCTTTGGTCATAACAACAAGCATGATTTTCTTAAAATACCAACATAGCCAAAACCTTTATGTTATTATGCTTGAAGTGTTATGATGACAAGGAAGACAACTTGATGTGTTATGCTTATTTCAATGTTCATGCTTTATATTGCTTTGCATCTTAGTCATCATCAGTTGTCTGCTCTTTCAAAACCTTTGCTAGCCTAACTCTGTACTAAGCGGAATTCTGCTTGTGCATCCATACCCTTAAACCAATACCTTCCATATGAGTCCACCATACCTACCTACTCGTGGTATTCCACTACCACCTCCTAAAAAGTATATAATTTATGTGTTATCCTTAAATGTTCAAAATCTTTTATTTTGTGCCTCTGTTTTAGCTCATGAGGAAGTAATAGCTAATTCATAGTCTTCTTGAATTGGACAAGCTTCACCCCGGGATTGCATGTCTAATGTGCAAACCCATAATACGAGAAGGAACTGGCAAAGAGTGCGCCCGGCTCGAAAATAATATAACAAACAAACCCTCCTTCACGCTTTGTTCATGAGAAATCAGAAAACTTTGACAGTGATAAACAAAGGAGAATAAGAGGATGTGATTGTCCTCGTGCGGGAGCCGTTCCTCGAAACTTGTCCAGCTCAAGAAGTAGTTGAGTTATCTATTAGCATTCGTTGACAAATCATGCACCTCTCAAAACTTGTTTTCGTTCTGTTTGATTTAAGGATAGCACATGAGTTTTCCCTACTACCCTAGAGCAGGGCCTATCTTTTAATTTTAAGTTGAGTCAGTTATTCCTATTCCCTTCTATTCTTAAAGAGAGCAGACATTTGATGTTGATAAGGATTCATTCATATAAAGTTGCATTAAGATTTGTCATATCATATCCTTGTTGACATTATCATTTGATAAGTAAGTTGTTTGTCATGCCCAGCTAAGGCAAATATCTTCCTTTGTGTCAACACTTTCACTTCTTGCCTATTAACATGTTATTTCAAAAAGCTTCAATTGATCTCATCAAAATATAAGAGCAAAAGTTAAATCTATTTGTTGTTCTTTGACCAAAGGACATGTTTGCCATGATATAATGAGTTTCCTTAGCCCTACTTTTGAATATAAGTGTTATCACTCTTTTATAAGGCCTTTATGAATTGAAGATTGCTGTTGAGGATATTTGAGTTGGTAAAGAAACTATGATGCTTCTTGTCCGTATTCTATTTATCGACACTTCACTCTCTAAACTTGTGGACAGGTTTACCGAGTTCATATTCGCTTGGGGACAAGCGAGGTCTAAGCTTGGGGGTGTTGATACGTCCAAAATGCATCACTATTTTGTATCATAATTTATCCTTATTCATTGATATATTTCACGTTATGGTGATGTTCTTATGTTGTTTTGGTCTATTTTACACAGTTTGCAAACTTCCCGATGCCGAAGCAGCAGACGCAGGATTCAGCAGTAAAAAGTGGACGCTGAGTTGCTGAAGAAGAATACCTCCAAATTACCTGAAAATTGACGGGAGATATTTTTCAGACGGATCACGAAGGCACGCGGAAGGGCAACCAGAGGGGGGCCACATGGTGCCCAGGCGCCCTGGGGGCGCGCCCCCCTGGCCGCGCCGGGGGGGCGCCTGGAGCCCCTGGCCCACCTCTGGCCGCCCCCTTTTGCATATATGCTCTCCGTTATCCAAAAACCCCATGGACGGGGATTTTTACGGAGATTCGCCGCCGCTCCGTGGCGGAAACCTACAGAGAAGAAAAAGCCATCTCCGGCGGGCAGATTCCGCCGGGGAGATCACCTCCCGGAAGGGGAGATCGTCGCCATCGTCATCACCATCGTCACGGGCATCATCGAGATCATCATCAACATCATCCCCAACACCAGCACCATCTCCATCTTCATCCAAATCTCATCTTACAATCGCAACTTGTGTTGTAACTCGTACTACCTATCCTCTCTACTCCATCGGTGTTGATTACTACTTTGTGGTGAATGCTATTGGGTTTTGTTGGAGAAATATCATTATGTCCAGATTGTTTATCACCTATTTATCCCCACTGATCATGATCTCTTTTATGTCTCGTGAGTAGTTACCTTAGTTCTTGAGGACATGGGGAAAGTCTTGTTGTTAGTAGTCATATGCTGTTGAAGTAATATGCGTTGTTTGATACTTAAGTTGTGTTGTCATTCTACTAGTGGTGTTGTGTGAGTCGAACACTCAACACTTCGCCTTATTAAGGATCTAGGAGAATACATTGTGTATAAATAATGCTTATGGTGGGTTGCCGGAGTGACAGAAACCTGAACCCCAGTTCGCACGCTTTTACATAAGGGAATAATGGATCCTCGATCGTATTGCTATGGTTAGGCTTTTGCCTTAAATTCTATCTTGTATTTGCGGATGCTTGCAAGATGTTTAATCATAAGAGTGCATTCATCTTAGTCTAGAGAGTGCACTAGCATAGATCCACCCACTCAACACTTATCAACACATAACATAGTATCGATACAGAATATGGCGAAAGCACATGACTACCTCTCCCGTGTGTCCTCAGGAACGCTTTAGTCTTTATAAGTTCAGTTGCTAGGCCTCTCCTTTGCTAAGAAAGGATTGGGCCACTTGTTACTCTCAGTACCTTTTACATTACTTGCTTTTACTTTCCTGTTGCTTATACCGAGAAAACCACTGAACGTTATCTTTCAGTGCTTGCAGTACTTTCTTGCTCAGAATCGCTTATCAATACCTTCTGCTCCTCATTGGGTTCGACACTCTTACTTATCGAAAACACTGCAATAGATCCCTTACGGTTGTGGGTCATCAGATCCTATCTCGGATTTCAAGGCTTTAAGCCATTTATTGGAATCCGGGCCCGCCATCGCTTCTTCATAGTTCGAAGGTTCACCGTTGTCTAACAACATGATTTCCATGACAGGGTTACCGTACCACTCTGGCGCAGAACGTGTACTTGTGGACCTTCGAAGTTCAGTAGTAACTTGATCTGTTTCTTCATGATCATCATCATTAACTTCCTCCCTTGTCGGTGCAAGCACCTCAGGAACAACTTCCTGCGCTGCGCTACTGTAATGCCCAGGATGGGACTATATCTCCTACGTGTCGAGGCACGACTTAGAGATATAAGCCCATGCTGGAATGATCACAAGTTTGGTATCTTTGCACAACTCATGTAAAAGATGGGGATGGAAAACATAAAAATAGTTGGCTTACACTCGCCACGTCACACAAATACATTACATGTCTCAAACATCATACAAAAGATCATCACAGCCCATCTAAGGGTAAAATCCAAATGTCAAGATACCAAACATAATTTAAATCCACAGGTCAGATCGAATCCTAGTAGAAGTTCCACTACTGATCATCAGGATAACGAACATAGTAACGACTACGCTCCTCGTCGTACTCCCAGTCTAGCTCGGTGCCATCACTTGGATAGCTCACCATCGGACCTGCATCTGGTGTGGTGAAGTAACTGTGAGCCACAGAGGACTCAGCAATCCCGTTCCCGGGTAACATGACTATCTAAGCCTTGGGTGAGGGTAAGGCTGAAGAAAAGAACAAGTGTTTGCAGCAGCAACTAGCACTAGCTTACGTAAAGAGAGCGAGAAGAGAAGGCGCCTCGGTCGAGAGATGATCACTAAGTGATCCTATACTAATCAAGTCAAACATAACCCCACCGTGTTCATCTCCCAAAAACCCCTTTCGGAAAATGACAGTCACGGTACTCACGCTGGTAGTGTATTGGAACATGGTGTCAAGTTTTCTACAACCGGATATTAACAAGCTCCCATCTGCCACATAACCGCGGGCACGGCTTTCGAAAGTTCAAACCCTGCAGGGGTGTTCCAACTTGGCCCGTGACAAGCCCACGATCCGCGGAGTCGCAACTCCAAGGTGGGAAGGCTCGAGTATTCTCGGAATCCCGTGCTCAAGATACTCCGGACTAAGGTAAGGCTAATCCAGAAAATCCTCCCGGCGTGCCGACACCCTGATAGTAGCCGCGCGTATCTAGTCTCAGGCCACGACCGGATGGGCGATGCTACAGGTTTTTACCAAACCTTGAGTTTCCTCGAGGTGGCCCTGCAGGACCCCCAGTTCGGACCAACACTCATGTGGAGCACTGGCCCGGGGTTGTTGATTAAGAAAGAGGGTTAATTACTCCCTATGAAAGTTTAATTAGTTATTAGGCAAATAGTACCAATGTTGGGACTTGCTGGAAAAGACTTAGCACTTAGCGGTTTATCGAGGGGGCCCCATAAACCCCAACCGTGTGAGGAACGCATAATCAAGGAACATAACACCGGTTTATACGGTTCCTAGCGGCATGAGTGGAACAAATCACCAAGCAAAAGGCTTAGCCTTCCACCCATTGCCAATATATAGATGATTTCATTTTAAGCATTTATATAGTGTGATATAACCCAACAAAACTTCAACATGAAGCAATCATCTTCAACTTCACCTGCAACTAGCAACGCTATAAGAGGGGCTGAGCGAAGCCTACGTATAGCCAAACAATGGTTTGCATAGGTAGGGTGGTTAGACATGGACATGGTTACAAGTAGGAGGCTGACAGGAAAGACATGGGCATCGAGGCAAAACTATAGATCGAGACTTCTAGCAATAGGCAAAAATAGTAATGGTATCCGGGTTCGGTCATCTTGCCTGAAGAGTTGTCGTTCGGATCGTAAGAGGGGTCCTCGTGCTCAACCTCGGTAGTAACCTCGTGCTCGTACTCGTACTCGGTCTCAGCTTCCGGCTCTAAACAATACAATCACACAAGGCACGAATCAACAAGATGCAATGCGCACACCAAAATGATGGATGCATGGTTGATGCACTATGAGAGCACACGGAGCACGGAAATTAGCACTCAAGCAAAATACTTCAAAACATGATAACAATAGGATATTATGAATCTACACGGAAAATCAATCAAGTTTCATATAAGACTTGCTGCAATCGGAGCTACGGGCTAAAAGTTACACACAAAACAATAAACATGCGAGGTGGTGGTGGGTGGAGGAAGGAGAAGGTGGGGCCTAGGGTTTCCTTAATTTGGGGCAAAATTTGGGGGAGTGGACAAATATATAGGCACAAGAAGCTAGGGTTGTCCAAATGGAGTGCGGTTTTCGGCCACACGATCAGATTTGGATGGCCTAGATGATAGAAGTGGCTAGGAGTGGTTTGGTGGGCTGTTGGAGAGGTGTCTTGGGCCTCAAAGTGGAGGCACTTTGAGCCCACGAGAATAACTGTTGGGGTAGCAAACGGACTCGAAACGCGACGAGATTTGACAGGCGGGTTACACGCAACAAAACAACAACACACGACAAGTCTCGCGCCAAACCGGTAACGTTACACGGCCAAACACCAAAGTAGGCCTACGGAATGACACGAACACGTGAGGGAGCTCCGGAACGCGAAACGGACAACGGGAAGGAACACGTTGGACCGGATGCAAACAACAACACAAATGCAATGCGATGCACATGACTACATGATATGAATGAATGCCACACACGCACACAACAAAACGACGAAAAACCCGAAAGGCAAAGGACCCGAAATGGAATAGATGAAACCAGAGATATATTATATGCCCAAAAGGGAAAGTATTACATCCGGGGCATTACAAACTCTCCTCTACTACAAAAAGATCTCGTCCCGAGATCTAGGACTGGAAAAAGGAAGGGTACTCGGAACGAAGATGATCTTCTCGTTCCCACGTAGCTTCTCGGTCGGTATGATGTGACCAATTGACTTTCAAGAATTTGATGGACTTGTTGCGGGTCTTGCGCTCGGTTTCTTCGAGAATAGCAACGGGATGCTCTCGGTAGGACAAATCTTGTTGAAGATCAATCTCTTCAAACGGAATCATGCGTTCAGGTGCCTTGAAGCATTTGCGGAGTTGAGACACATGGAACACATCATGAACATTGGCGAAGTTGGAAGGGAGCTCAAGTTGATAGGCTAGATCACCTCTTTTGCCAAGGATCTTGAAAGGCCCGATGTATCTAGGAGCAAGCTTTCCTTTGATACCGAATCTTTGGGTTCCTTTCATCGGAGAAACACGGAGATAGACGTGATCATCAATGTTGAAGGACAAATCACGATGCTTGCCGTCATAGTAGCTCTTCTGACGCGACTGAGCGGCCTTGAGATTCTCACGTATGAATTTGCACATTTCTTCGGCTTCTGAGATCAAGTCATTGCCAAGAAGTTGACGTTCGCCTGTTTCAGACTAGTTGAGGGGGGTATGGCATTTTCTGCCATAGAGGATTTCAAACGGAGCTTTGCCTGCACTTGCTTGAAAGCTGTTGTTGTAAGAGAACTCGGAAAATGGAAGGCAATCTTCCCATTTCATGCCAAAAGATATGACACAGGCTCTGAGCATGTCTTCTAGAATCTGATTCACTCGCTCGACTTGACCACTAGTCTGAGGGTGAAAAGCAGTGCTGAAACTGATCTTAGTGCCCATGGCGGACCGAAAGGAGTCCCAGAACTTTGAAGTGAACAAACTTCCACGGTCTGAGGAGATAACTTGAGGAATGCCATGTAAAGACACAATTCTGGAAGTGTACAACTCTGCAAGTTGAGCTGCATTGATGGATTCTTTGACTAGAAGGAAGTGAGCGACTTTGGTAAGCTTGTCAATCACCACGAAGATAGAATCATTCCCTCTCTTGGACTTAGGAAAGCCAGTGACGAAATCCATTTCAATGTGGTCGAATTTCCACTCGGGAATAGGAAGAGGTTGGAGAAGACCGGCTGGACGTTGATGTTCTGCTTTCACTCTTCTGCAGACATCACATTCATTCACGAATTGGGCAATCTCCCTTTTCATGTGTGTCCACCAGTAAGATTGCTTGAGGTCTTGGTACATCTTGGAGCTACCAGGATGAATGGAAAGGAGAGAATCATGTGCTTCTTCCATTATGAGCTTCCTGAGATCACCTTTGGGAACAACGAGTCTGTCCTCGAAGAACAAGGTATCTCTCTCATCAACACGATAGCACTTGTATTTAGGAGTGCCCTTTGCAATACCATGTTTCACCTTCTGCACCATGGCATCACTGAGTTGGGCCTCACGGACCTGATCTTCCAAGGTAGGAGCAATTTGAAGATTTGCAAGAAAACCATGCGGAACAACTTGGAGGTTGAGCTTCCTGAAAGCTTCACAAAGCTCAGGCTGGAACGGCTTGATAAGAAGACTGTTGCAATATGCCTTTCTGCTCAAAGCATCTGCAATCACATTCGCCTTGCCAGGAGTGTATTCAATGCTGGGATCATACTCTTGGATCATTTCAACCCAAAGAGTCTGGCGGAGGTTCAGATTCGGCTATGTGAAGATGTACTTCAAGCTCTTGTGATCAGTGAAGATGTCGACTTTTCTGCCCAACAACAGATGTCTCCACGTAATCAAAGCATGTACCACAGCTGCTAGTTCGAGATCATGTGTGGGGTAGTTCTTCTCACTTGGCTTGAGCTGACGAGAAGTGTATGCCACAATTCTCTTATCTTGCATAAGCACACCACCAAGTCCTTGAAGAGAAGCATCACAGAATACTTCATAGGGCTTGGATTCATCTGGAGGAGTTATAACTGGAGCAGAGACGAGCTTTTCTTTGAGAGTTCTGAATGCCACTTCACACTCTGGAGACCAAAAGTATTTGACATTCTTCTGAAGCAAGTTGGAAAGAGGCTTGGCAATCTTGGAGAAGTTCTCAACGAACCTTCTGCAATAGCTGGCAGGACCCAGAAAACTTCGGAGTTGCTTGGCGTTCTGAGGAGCTTCCCAGTTGACAATTGCTTCAACTTTCTCGGGATTAACCGCAATACCGTCAGCTGAGATGATATGGCCCAGGTACAAAACCTTATCGAGCCAAAATTCGCACTTGGAGAACTTGGCATAGAACTTATGCTCACGGAGTCGGTCAAGAACCAGACGTAAGTGCTTTTCGTGATCCTCTTCATTCTTGGAAAATACCAGAATATCATCCAGATACACAAGCACAAACTCGCCGGTGTAGGGGTTGAAGATGTAGTGCATCATTCTCGAAAATGTAGGAGGAGCATTGGCGAGACCAAAGGACATGATCGTATACTCGTATGAGCCGAAACTCGTTCTGAAGGCAGTCTTGGGAATGTCTTTCTCGCGAATGCAAATTTGTTGATAGCCCATTCGGAGATCGAGTTTAGAGTACACTTTAGCTCCCTTGAGCTGCTCGAACAGTTCGTTGATGTTGGGGAGCGGATACTTGTTCTTTATTGTCTTCTTGTTCAATGGCCGGTAATCAACGCAGAGACGCTCCGTGCCATCCTTTTTCTTGACAAATAAGACACCACAGCCCCAAGGAGACGTACTAGGCCTGATGAGACCCAAACGTTCCTGTTCATCAAGCTGTTTCTTCAACTCCTTCAATTCTCCAGGAGAGAGCTTGTACGGACGCCGGCATGCTGGCTCAGTACCCGGCTCGAGTTCAATGACGAATTCCACCTGACGGTGTGGAGGCATGCCTGGAAGTTCTTCAGGAAAGACGTCTTGGTATTCGTTTACCACCGGAATTTGAGATATGGCATTAATCTCACCCTTATCATTGAGAGAGAAAAGCCTGATAGTGTTATCCCTGGAGGCAAAGATAATCACATCTTCATCAGGATGAGTCATCTTGACTTCCTTCTGTGCACAATCAATGTGAGCATCATGCTGAGAAAGCCAATCCATCCCGAGGATGAGGTCAATGTCGGAATTACCAAGAACCACCGGATTAGCCAGAAAGCGATAATCACCCATGCGAATAGAAACATCCGGAGCATAAACACTGGAGTGCATTCGTCTCCCCGGAGAAATAACTGTTAACTCCCTTGGCAGATTTTTGGTGACAATATCGTGCTTGGATGCAAATGGATAAGACATGAAAGAACAAGAAGCACCCGAGTCAAACAACACTTTAGCTGGAAAAGAGTTAACTGAGAGGTTACCCAAAATCACATCAAAAGAATTCTCCGCTTGTGCTGCATTCATCAGATTCACCCTTGCTGCCTTTGGATTATGCTTGACAATAGCTGAACTCACAGGTGGAGGAGGTGGAAGACGCTTCGGGTTGGGGCACTTGTTAGCATAGTGACCTTTCTGAGTGCACTTGTTGCAAGTCACTTCTGAGAGAGGACGGAAATGAGAACCACTTGACTTGGAACCTTGGGACTGAAACCGATTCTTTGACTGGTTGCTCGGGTTGGGTGGGTGGGAGAAACCACGTCCACTAGAGTTCTTCTTGCTGTTGGAGTTGTTGTAGGGAGCTCGAATCACTGGAGGAGGAGGAAGCCAAAATTTCTGTTGTTTCAAGACCATCTGAGACGACGAGGAGGAGTGAACGGCATCTCGAATCCTCTTTTTAGAAGCCTCCATCTTGAGCTGAGCTGCCTCTTGTTTCAAAGCCATGTTATAGAATTTGTCGAATTCATCGGGCTCGAACAAGGTGAGAGCAAGTTGAAGTTCATCTTTGAGAGCTCCGCGGAACTGATAGATCTTGCTCTTGGCATCTGGTATGTCTTGCTTAGCATAGCGGGCAAGGTTTTGGAACTTGACATTATACTGGTAGACAGTCATAGAGCCCTGCTTCAGGTTGCGGAATTGCTCACGCATACCCTCGATGACACTTGTTGGAATGTGGTGAGAGCGAAAGTCCTTGCAGAAATCCTCACAAGAGATCACACGACCTGGCCTGGAGTCTTTGTACTGCTGCCACCAGTCAGCTGCTTGGTCTTTGAGTTGGAAGGTTGCAAACTTCACATAGTCCTCTTCTCTTATGTTACTGCACTCAAAATGCTTTTTGATATCAGTGATCCAATCTTCAGCATCAAGAGGGTCGACACAGTAACTGAAAGCTTTTGGATTATTGTCCAATAACTGGTTGAGAGTAGCATGGTGCTGCTGGTTGAAGAAATTGCCTTGATTCCCTGGAACACCCTGACTAGCTTGATTAGCTTGCATCTGCTGCATCATCTGCATCAACAACTGGGTGTTCTGATTTGTAGTCTGCATAATCGCTCTCCAAGCCTCAGACGGAGGAGGAGGGGAAGGAGGACAATCTGGAACCTCTTCACCCTCTGGGTTAGCGTTGGGAACCCGTTTCGGAGCCATCCTGAAAGAGATGACCATGAATCAGCAATTGATTGACAGAAGGTATAAGCTGAATCGATGGAATGAAGTGCAACAAGTCTTCACAATAATCATTCGAACAAGAGGAACGAATGAAATTATCAGTTAAATGATAACATCAATCTTCACGAGAAGCCACATAGGGGACAAAATGTAAAATAAGAAAAACAACAAGGTACGGATGGAAACAAACACAAGATAGGAGCTTCGTTCTAACATCTTTGTGCTGAAAGCTTATGAACACGTTACGAAAGGGTTTTGCAATCCCCGGATCAGCATAGCCAAGGACCCTTTAAGATGCAACTCCGGATCGGAACATCGGTCATAAAACCACTCCACTCAATGTAGAACCCCGAACTCGCTAACCTGCATTCGTTGGAAGAATGCCTACGATCTACTGGATAAACCCACCTATGAATTTCCGAAAGTTTCCAGTTATGCAATCAGGTGTTGGGGATACAGGGGAAGCACCGCGCAATCAACTCTAAACCTACATCCAGCTGTATCCATCCTTCAACACATAACCAGTCTTTCTCGGAAACCGTCTACCTCGGACCTTCGAAAAGCATCCACTATAACAAGCTATGGCAATACTCCCGAACTACCTCCCCAGTACTGGGTGATGTCGGGGTTATCTTGCCACTAACCGTATAGGAGAGATTTTCGATGTCGGCCGTCTTAAGTATTTAGTACTGCCGCGATATGCCTGTGACGACAATACCCCGAAGCTCAACTCCCCGGGACACTGCCACAACCCCTAATGTCAGGAGGCATCGAGAACAATATTCTCGTCACAAGAACATCGAAACAATCCTAGAATACTCGCGAGATTCCTAAAAAAAATTTGGTGCAATTTTTGAAAGTAGAAGAGGCAAGAGTAGACGTCAGGAGTCCTCACCAGAGAGAAAGGGGATGAGAAGCAAAGAATTCCTACTCTCCGATATAAATATAGGACTCAAAAATATTTTCAGTGTGTGCCTAGACTCGACCGTCAACGATTCGATCAATCAATGGGGGCTTCTAGGTCGGAGAAGGCTCTGAATACCAACTTGTAATGCCCAGGATGGGACTATATCTCCTACGTGTCGAGGCACGACTTAGAGATATAAGCCCATGCTGGAATGATCGCAAGTTTGGTATCTTTGCACAACTCATGTAAAAGATGGGGATGGAAAACATAAAAATAGTTGGCTTACACTCGCCACGTCACACAAATACATTACATGTCTCAAACATCATACAAAAGATCATCACAGCCCATCTAAGGGTAAAATCCAAATGTCAAGATACCAAACATAATTTAAATCCACAGGTCGGATCGAATCCTAGTAGAAGTTCCACTACTGATCATCAGGATAACGAACATAGTAACGGCTACGCTCCTCGTCGTACTCCCAGTCTAGCTCGGTGCCATCACTTGGATAGCTCACCATCAGACCTGCATCTGGTGTGGTGAAGTAACTGTGACCCACAGAGGACTCAGCAATCCCGTTCCCGGGTAACATGACTATCTAAGCCTTGGGTGAGGGTAAGGCTGAAGAAAAGAACAAGTGTTTGCAGTAGCAACTAGCACTAGCTTACGTAAAGAGAGCGAGAAGAGAAGGCGCCTCGGTCGAGAGATGATCACTAAGTGATCCTATACTAATCAAGTCAAACATAACCCCACCGTGTTCATCTCCCGAAAACCCCTTTCGGAAAATGACTGTCACGGTACTCACGCTGGTAGTGTATTGGAACATGGTGTCAAGTTTTCTACAACCGGATATTAACAAGCTCCCATCTGCCACATAACCGCGGGCATGACTTTCGAAAGTTCAAACCCTGCAGGGGTGTTCCAACTTGGCCCATGACAAGCCCACGATCCGCGGAGTCGCAACTCCAAGGTGGGAAGGCCCGAGTATTCTCGGAATCCCGTGCTCAAGATACTCCGGACTAAGGTAAGGCTAATCTAGGAAATCCTCCCGGCGTGCCGACACCCTGATAGTAGCCGCGCGTATCTAGTCTCAGGCCATGACCGGATGGGCGATGCTACAGGTTTTTACCAGACCTTGAGTTTCCTCGAGGTGGACCTGCAGGACCCCCAGTTCGGACCAACACTCATGTGGAGCACTGGCCCGGGGTTGTTGATTAAGAAAGAGGGTTAATTGCTCCCTATGCAAGTTTAATTAGTTATTAGGCAAATAGTACCAATGTTGGGACTTGCTGGAAAAGACTTAGCACTTAGCGGTTTATCGAGGGGGCCCCATAAACCCCAACCGTGTGAGGAACGCATAATCAAGGAACATAACATCGGTTTATACGGTTCCTAGCGGCATGAGTGGAACAAATCACCAAGCAAAAGGCTTAGCCTTCCACCCATTGCCAATATATAGATGATTTCATTTTAAGCATTTATATAGTGTGATATAACCCAACAAAACTTCAACATGAAGCAAGCATCTTCAACTTCACCTGCAACTAGCAACGCTATAAGAGGGGCTGAGCGAAGCCTACGTATAGCCAAACAATGGTTTGCATAGGTAGGGTGGTTAGACATGGACATGGTTACAAGTAGGAGGCTGACAGGAAAGACATGGGCATCGAGGCAAAACTATAGATCGAGACTTCTAGCAATAGGCAAAAATAGTAATGGTATTCGGGTTCGGTCATCTTGCCTGAAGAGTTGTCGTTCGGATCGTAAGAGGGGTCCTCGTGCTCAACCTCGGTAGTAACCTCGTGCTCGTACTCGTACTCGGTCTCAGCTTCCGGCTCTAAACAATACAATCACACAAGGCACGAATCAACAAGATGCAATGCGCACACCAAAATGATGGATGCATGGTTGATGCACTATGAGAGCACACGGAGCACGGAAATTAGCACTCAAGCAAAATACTTCAAAACATGATAACAATAGGATATTATGAATCTACATGGAAAATCAATCAAGTTTCATATAGGACTTGCTGCAATCGGAGCTACGGGCTAAAAGTTACACACAAAACAATAAACATGCGAAAGCTGAAAATTACAGCAACATAGCAACTTCGGAGCACTAGATAAATAAGCTACAGCACTCAAACATCATGGCAAAGAGTATGGACATAAACTAGAGATATCCTACAGCAAATAAGTCCATTGGTGCACCCCCGAAGGAGCCACAGATCAATAGCAACAAGCTTGGACATCTTGAACTTGACAACAAAATCCTGACAGCAGTAATTTATTGCAACTTTGGAGCAAAACTTAAATATGCTACAGCTACTCAAATAAGCATGTGAGAGCATGAATGGATATACAACAATATATACTACAAGGAATCATCAAGAATCACCCCAAAACTATCATGGATTGGCCTAGAACAGCAAGCAAACATGGCATCTGAAAATTACAGATTCCAGACTTAGTGAAATTCCACTAAGTGTTAAAACAGCAGTTTCATCATGGCATCTTTGAGAGCAAGTTTAAGTCACCTCAAAACTAAACATGGCAAGTGGTAAGCACCACATCAAATTACACATGATGGTGATTCCAAAACATGTGAGCATGCATCATGGAGATAAACATAACGATAGCAACGAGCTCAACAAGATGGCATCTCATAACAAGTTTATCAACTAAACAGCCACATAGCACTTTGCAACGAAGATGAACATGGCAAGATTAATTCTATCATGCAAGTCTAAGCAATCATCATGTAGAGCATGGCAAGACGAACACGTGGACATATCATTTGCATCATTCGGATAAACGAGCTAAAAGTTACCACTATGCAAAGATGGCAAGGAAACAACTACAAACAGTAGTTTTATCACGATGCACTCTTGCAACAGAATTCTAAGCACCTAGATGAACTCAAAAATGCATGGCATAAATGAATGAAACGTAGTGCTAGTCACCACGAACGTCTGGACATGTCATTCGCGCAAAACGGAGCACCACACAAAAAGATATCCACGTTTGAATATTGCATCAGACAGATAAAAACTGGGACTTAGAAGGAGATAGGTTCAACCTCTCAGATCTGGTCAAAAGGGCTGGATCGGGCCCGCGGCGGCGGATCTGGCCCGGTAGGAACTGACGAGGCGGCGGCCTTCGGGCCGGCGGAGGGAGGAACCGGCCCACGCGGCGGGGCGGCGCGGGAGCTTGGCGGCTGTGGCCTGGCGAACGCGGCGCGGCCCGGGCGAAGCGGCGGTGCAGACGGGCCGGGGGCGCGGCGCGGCCCAAGCGAAGGAGGAGGCGCGGCCTGGGGCGATCTGGTGCGGAGGCGCGCCTGGATGGGCCTCGGCGATGCGGCGGCCCGAGCGGCGCTGGAGAGGCGAGCGAGGCGGCCTGCGATGCGCCCAGGCGAGCGACCCGGCTGGCGGAGGTAACGGCCCAGGCAGGGCCTCGGGCGGATCGGATCGATCGATCGGGGTTCCCT
>LR738711.1:919509640-919587803 GCA_902687465.1 Secale cereale | reverse complement strand
GAGCTGCCTCTTGTTTCAAAGCCATGTTATAGAATTTGTCGAATTCATCGGGCTCGAACAAGGTGAGAGCAAGTTGAAGTTCATCTTTGAGAGCTCCGCGGAACTGATAGATCTTGCTCTTGGCATCTGGTATGTCTTGCTTAGCATAGCGGGCAAGGTTTTGGAACTTGACATTATACTGGTAGACAGTCATAGAGCCCTGCTTCAGGTTGCGGAATTGCTCACGCATACCCTCGATGACACTTGTTGGAATGTGGTGAGAGCGAAAGTCCTTGCAGAAATCCTCCCAAGAGATCACACGACCTGGCCTGGAGTCTTTGTACTGCTGCCACCAGTCAGCTGCTTGGTCTTTGAGTTGGAAGGCTGCAAACTTCACATAGTCCTCTTCTCTTATGTTACTGCACTCAAAATGCTTTTTGATATCAGTGATCCAATCTTCAGCATCAAGAGGGTCGACACAGTAACTGAAAGCTTTTGGATTATTGTCCAATAACTGGTTGAGAGTAGCATGGTGCTGCTGGTTGAAGAAATTGCCTTGATTCCCTGGAACACCCTGATTAGCTTGATTAGCTTGCATCTGCTGCATCATCTGCATCAACAACTGGGTGTTCTGATTTGTAGTCTGCATAATCGCTCTCCAAGCCTCAGACGGAGGAGGAGGGGAAGGAGGACAATCTGGAACCTCTTCACCCTCTGGGTTAGCGCTGGGAACCCGTTTCGGAGCCATCCTGAAAGAGATGACCATGAATCAGCAATTGATTGACAGAAGGTATAAGCTGAATCGATGGAATGAACTGCAACAAGTCTTCACAATAATCATTCGAACAAGAGGAACGAATGAAATTCTCAGTTAAATGATAACATCAATCTTCACGAGAAGCCACATAGGGGACAAAATGTAAAATAAGAAAAACAACAAGGTACGGATGGAAACAAACACAAGATAGGAGCTTCGTTCTAACATCTTTGTGCTGAAAGCTTATGAACGCGTTACGAAAGGGTTTTGCAATCCACAGATCAGCATAGCCAAGGACCCTTTAAGATGCAACTCCCGATCAGAACATCGGTCATAAAACCACTTCACTCAATGTAGAACCCCGAACTCGCTAACCTGCATTCGTTGGAAGAATGCCTACGATCTACTGGATAAACCCACCTATGAATTTCCGAAAGTTTCCAGTTATGCAATCAGGTGTTGGGGATACAGGGGAAGCACCACGCAATCAACTCTAAACCTACATCCAGCTGTATCCATCCTTCAACACATAACCAGTCTTTCTCGGAAACCGTCTACCTCGGACCTTCGAAAAGCATCCACTATAACAAGCTATGGCAATACTCCCGAACTACCTCCCCAGTACTGGGTGATGTCGGGGTTATCTTGCCACTAACCGTATAGGAGAGATTTTCGATGTCGGCCATCTTAAGTATTTAGTACTGCCGCGATATGCTTGTGACGACAATACCCGGAGCTCAACTCCCCGGGACACTGCCACAATCCCTAATGTCAGGAGGCATCGAGAACAATATTCTCGTCACAAGAACATCGAAACAATCCCAGAATACTCGCGAGATTCCTAAAAAAAGTTTGGTGCAATTTTTGAAAGTAGAAGAGGCAAGAGTAGACGTCAGGAGTCCTCACCAGAGAGAAAGGGGATGAGAAGCAAAGAATTCCTACTCTCCGATATAAATATAGGACTCAAAAATATTTTCAGTGTGTGCCTAGACTCGACCGTCAACGATTCGATCAATCAGTGGGGGCTTCTAGGTCGGAGAAGGCTCTGAATACCAACTTGTAATGCCCAGGATGGGACTATATCTCCTACGTGTCGATGCACGACTTAGAGATATAAGCCCATGCTGGAATGATCGCAAGTTTGGTATCTTTGCACAACTCATGTAAAAGATGGGGATGGAAAACATAAAAATAGTTGGCTTACACTCGCCACGTCACACAAATACATTACATGTCTCAAACATCATACAAAAGATCATCACAACCCATCTAAGGGTAAAATCCAAATGTCAAGATACCAAACATAATTTAAATCCACAGGTCGGATCGAATCCTAGTAGAAGTTCCACTACTGATCATCAGGATAACAGACATAGTAACGGCTACGCTCCTCGTCGTACTCCCAGTCTAGCTCGGTGCCATCACTTGGATAGCTCACCATCGGACCTTCATCTGGTGTGGTGAAGTAACTGTGAGCCATAGAGGACTCAGCAATCCCGTTCCCGGGTAACATGACTATCTAAGCCTTGGGTGAGGGTAAGGCTGAAGAAAAGAACAAGTGTTTGCAGCAGCAACTAGCACTAGCTTACATAAAGAGAGCGAGAAGAGAAGGCGCCTCGGTCGAGAGATGATCACTAAGTGATCCTATACTAATCAAGTCAAACATAACCCCACCGTGTTCATCTCCCGAAAACCCCTTTCGGAAAATGACAGTCACGGTACTCACGCTGGTAGTGTATTGGAACATGGTGTCAAGTTTTCTACAACCGGATATTAACAAGCTCCCATCTGCCACATAACCGCGGGCACGGCTTTCGAAAGTTCAAACCCTGCAGGGGTGTTCCAACTTGGCCCATGACAAGCCCACGATCCGCGGAGTCGCAACTCCAAGGTGGGAAGGCCCGAGTATTCTCGGAATCCCGTGCTCAAGATACTCCGGACTAAGGTAAGGCTAATCTAGCAAATCCTCCCGGCGTGCCGACACCCTGATAGTAGCCGCGCGTATCTAGTCTCAGGCCACGACCGGATGGGCGATGCTACAGGTTTTTACCAGACCTTGAGTTTCCTCGAGGTGGCCCTGCAGGACCCCTAGTTCGGACCAACACTCATGTGGAGCACTGGCCCGGGGTTGTTGATTAAGAAAGAGGGTTAATTACTCCCTATGCAAGTTTAATTAGTTATTAGGCAAATAGTACCAATGTTGGGACTTGCTGGAAAAGACTTAGCACTTAGCGGTTTATCGAGGGGGCCCCATAAACCCCAACCGTGTGAGGAACGCATAATCAAGGAACATAACACCGGTTTATACGGTTCCTAGCGGCATGAGTGGAACAAATCACCAAGCAAAAGGCTTAGCCTTCCACCCATTGCCAATATATAGATGATTTCATTTTAAGCATTTATATAGTGTGATATAACCCAACAAAACTTCAACATGAAGCAAGCATCTTCAACTTCACCTGCAACTAGCAACGCTATAAGAGGGGCTGAGCGAAGCCTACGTATAGCCAAACAATGGTTTGCATAGGTAGGGTGGTTAGACATGGACATGGTTACAAGTAGGAGGCTGACAGGAAAGACATGGGCATCGAGGCAAAACTATAGATCGAGACTTCTAGCAGTAGGCAAAAATAGTAATGGTATCCGGGTTCGGTCATCTTGCCTGAAGAGTTGTCGTTCGGATCATAAGAGGGGTCCTCGTGCTCAACCTCGGTAGTAACCTCGTGCTCGTACTCGTACTCGGTCTCAGCTTCCGGCTCTAAACAATACAATCACACAAGGCACGAATCAACAAGATGCAATGCGCACACCAAAATGATGGATGCATGGTTGATGCACTATGAGAGCACACGGAGCACGGAAATTAGCACTCAAGCAAAATACTTCAAAACATGATAACAATAGGATATTATGAATCTACACGGAAAATCAATCAAGTTTCATATAAGACTTGCTGCAATCGGAGCTACGGGCTAAAAGTTACACACAAAACAATGAACATGCGAAAGCTGAAAATTACAGCAACATATCAACTTCGGAGCACTAGATAAATAAGCTACAGCACTCAAACATCATGGCAAAGAGTATGGACATAAACTAGACATATCCTACAGCAAATAAGTCCATTGGTGCACCCCCGAAGGAGCCACAGATCAATAGCAACAAGCTTGGACATATTGAACTTGACAACAAAATCCTGACAGCAGTAATTTATTGCAACTTTGGAGCAAAACTTAAATATGCTACAGCTACTCAAATAAGCATGTGAGAGCATGAATGGATAGCCAACAATATATACTACAAGGAATCATCAAGAATCACCCCAAAACTATCATGGATTGGCCTAGAACAGCAAGCAAACATGGCATCTGAAAATTACAGATTCCAGACTTAGTGAAATTCCACTAAGTGATAAAACAGCAGTTTCATCATGGCATCTTTGAGAGCAAGTTTAAGTCACCTCAAAACTAAACATGGCAAGTGGTAAGCACCACATCAAAGTACACATGATGGTGATTCCAAAACATGTGAGCATGCATCATGGAGATAAACATAACGATAGCAACGAGCTCAACAAGATGGCATCTCATAACAAGTTTATCAACTAAATAGCCACATATCACTTTGCAATGAAGATAAACATGGCAAGATTAATTCTATCATGCAAGTCTAAGCAATCATCATGTAGAGCATGGCAAGACGAACATAAAAAATCTTTTGCATCATTCGGATAAACGAGCTAAAAGTTACCACTATGCAAAGATGGCATGGAAACAACTACAAACAACCGTTTTATCACGATGCACTCTTGCAACAGAATTCTAAGCACCTAGATGAACTCAAAAATGCATGGCATAAAGGAATGGAACGTAGTGCTAGTCACCACGAACGTCTGGACATGTCATTTGCGCAAAACGGAGCACCACACAAAAAGATATCCACGTTTGAATATTGCATCAGACAGATAAAAACTGGGACTTAGAAGGAGATAGGGTCAACCTCTCAGATCTGGTCAAAAGGGCTGGATCGGGCCCGCGGCGGCGGATCTGGCCCGGTAGGAACTGACGAGGCGGCGGCCTTCGGGCCGGCGGAGGGAGGAACCGGCCCACGTGGCGGGGCGGCGCGGGAGCCTGGCGGCTGCGGCCTGGCGAACGCGGCGCGGCCCGGGCGAAGCGGCGGTGCAGACGGGACGGGGGCGCGGCGCGGCCCAAGCGAAGGAGGAGGCGCGGCCTGGGGCGATCTGGTGCGGAGGCGCGCCTGGATGGGCCTCGGCGATGCGGCGGCCCAAGCGGCGCTGGAGAGGCGAGCGGGGCGGCCTGCGATGCGCCCAGGCGAGCGACCCGGCTGGCGGAGTCAACGGCCCAGGCGGGGCCTCGGGCGGATCGGATCGATCGATCGGGGTTCCCTGCCCCGATCCGATCTGGCGGCGGCGCTCGGTGCTGGCTTTCGAGCCTGGGAGCAGCGGGAGTCTGCGGCTCGGTGGGGCTGGCGCCCTGGCCGGCCGGCGAGGTGGCAGGGTGGCCGGCCCGGCGGCGGGGAGAGGCCGGAGGCGGCGGTGGTGAGTTGGAGAAGCGGCCGGTGAGGGAGAGGAGGAGGTGGCGGTGGAGAGGAGGTACTCCGGCGAAACTCCGGCGGGATTCCGGCGAACTCTACAGCGAGGTGGTGGTGGCTGGAGGAAGGAGAAGGTGGGGGCTAGTGTTTCCTTAATTTGGGGAAAAATTTGGGGGAGTGGACAAATATATAGGCACAAGAAGCTAGGGTTGTCCAAATGGAGTGCGGTTTTCGGCCACACGATCAGATTTGGATGGCCTAGATGATAGAAGTGGCTAGGAGTGGTTTGGTGGGCTGTTGGAGAGGTGTCTTGGGCCTCAAAGTGGAGGCACTTTGAGCCCACGAGAATAACTGTTGGGGTAGCAAACGGACTCGAAACACGACGAGATTTGACAGGCGGGTTACACGCAACAATAGAACAACACACGACAAGTCTCGCGCCAAACCGGTAACGTTACACGGCCAAACACCAAAGTAGGCCTACGGAATGACACGGACACGTGAGGGAGCTCCGGAACGTGAAACGGACAACGGGAAGGAACACGTTGGACCGGATGCAAACAACAACACAAATGCAATGCGATGCACATGACTACATGATATGAATGAATGCCACACACGCACACAACAAAACGACGAAAAACCCAAAAGGCAAAGGACCCGAAATGGAATAGATGAAACCAGAGATATATTATATGCCCAAAAGGGAAAGTATTACATCCGGGGCATTACAGCTACTTTCCGGTTCGGGAGGGGTGACGGTCACCTCATCAAGTTCTACTTTTCTCCCACTCACTTCTTTCGAGAGAAACTCTCTCTCCAGAAAGGATCCATGCTTGGCAACGAAGACCTTGCCTTCGGATCTAAGGTAGAAGGTGTACCCAATCGTTTCCTTTGGGTATCCTATGAAGACGCATTTTTCCAATTTGGGTTCGAGCTTTTCAGGTTGAAGTTTCTTGACATAAGCATCGCAACCCCAAACTTTTAGAAACGACAACTTAGGTTTCTTACCAAACCAAAGTTCATACGGTGTCGTCTCAACGGATTTTGACGGAGCCCTATTTAAAGTGAATGCGGCAGTCTCTAAAGCATAACCCCAAAAAGATAGCGGTAAGTCGGTAAGAGACATCATAGATCGCACCATGTCCAACAGAGTACGATTTCGACGTTCGGACACACCATTACGCTGAGGTGTTCCGGACGGTGTCAATTGTGAAACAATTCCACAGTTCCTTAGGTGCGTGCCAAATTCATGACTTAAATATTCACCCCACGATCCGATCGTAAGAACTTTATTTTCCTGTCACGTTGATTCTCAACCTCATTCTGAAATTCCTTGAACTTTTCAAAGGTCTCAAACTTGTGTTTCTTTAAGTAGACATACCCATATCTACTCAAGTCATCTGTGAGGGTGAGAACATAACGATAGCCTCCGCGAGCTTCAACACTCATTGGACCGCACACATCGGTATGTATGATTTCCAATAAGTTGGTCGCTCGCTCCATTGTTCCGGAGAACGGAGTCTTTTTCATCTTGCCCAACAGGCATGGTTCGCATGTGTCAAATGATTCATAATCAAGAGATTCTAGAAGTCCATCTGCATGGAGCTTCTTCATACGTTTGACACCAATATGACCAAGGCGGCAATGCCAAAAGTATGTGGGACTATCATTGTCAACTTTACATCTTTTGGCATTCACACTATGAATATGTGTATCATCACGTTCGAGATTCATCAAAAATAAACCATTGACCAGCGGGGCATGACCATAAAACATATCTCTCAAATAAATAGAACAACCATTATTCTCGGATTTAAATGAGTAGCCATCTCGCATCATACGAGATCCAGATACAATGTTCATGCTCAAAGCTGGTACTAAATAATAATTATTAAGGTTTAAAACTAATCCCGAGGGTAGATGTAGAGGCAGCGTGCCGACGGCGATCACATCGACCTTGGAACCATTCTCGACATGCATCGTCACCTCGTCCTTTGCCAGTCTCCGTTTATTCCGCAGCTCCTGCTTTGAGTTACAAATATGAGCAACTGCACCGGTATCAAATACCCAGGAGCTACTACGAGCGCTGGTAAGTGATGTCTACACATGCTTCTACTCTTGTAGACTATGTTGGGCCTCCAAGCGCAGAGGTTTGTAGGACAGTAGCAATTTCCCTCAAGTGGATGACCTAAGGTTTATCGAACTCAGGGAAGTAGAGGTTGAAGATGGTCTCTCTCAAGCAACCCTGCAACTAAGATACAAGAAGTCTCTTGTGTCCCCAACACACCTAATACAACTAGGAGTTGTATAGGTGCACTAGTTCGGCGAAGAGATGGTAAAATATGGATGATAGGAGTGGCAAAGCAAAGTAATATAAATATGTAATAAAAAGTGCAGCAAGCAAACAAGTGGTAAACGTGGGCACACATGGTATTGCAATGGTGGAAACAAGGCCTAGGGTTCATACTTTCACTAGTGGCAACTCCCAACAACATTAACATAATCGAATCACATGATATTTCCCATAAAACATGCAAAGGGGACACACTCGGAGGTCATTCCTCCGTGGTCAAGAGAGGACGAGAATTATGTAGGGCTACAAAAGCACACCTCAAAGTTCGTAGTTCTCTATCTAAGGATTTCCCAATGTCACCGCGGCCATCCAAAGAGAGTCCCACAATCACCACAACATATCTAAAGGATAGTCAAAGACAAGCACCAAGAGACTCTCAATCTTCAATCAACACACAAGAGAGGAAATCACTCATGAAAATACTTTTCTAATCCATGTCCAATAGACCGCTGTCACCTTGGTCTCGGGGATTATACTAGATAAAGACAAGTGAGTACATCAATCCAATACATAGAGGAAGGGGAAATATCATGGGATCACCCTAGATTAACATACCCTATGATCACAACGAAGATCACATCATGGGAGAGAGAATTGACCACATAGCTACTGGTAAGAACCTCAGCCCCGAGGAGGAACTACTCCCGCATCATGGAGGGAGGAAGCAACGTCGATGGAGATGAATCCGGGGGCACTTCCCCGTCCCGGCAGGGTGCCGGCGCAGGAATTCTGGTCCCCCGAAGCTTGATGGCGATGGCGGCGGAGATCGGAATCGCGTCTGGAGAAAAGGGGTCCGGAATCAGGGTTTTCTCGACGGACCTTAAATATATGCCAAAGGGGGTCACCAGGGGAGTCCTGGGGGGTCCAGGCGCCCCCCCGGCGCGGCCTAGGGGTGGGCCGCCTGGGCAGGCCGCTTGGAGCCCCTGTGGGTCCCCCCCGGCTGTACTTTGGCCGCACGGTAGCTCCTGGAACGCTGATTTTTTATATATTTTTTCTGGATTTTTCCTGGCAGTTCTCGTAATGTGAAAACCTGAAATACAAAAACAACCGAAAACAGAAAGTGGCACTAGGGTGCACTGAGTTAATAGGTTAGTCCAAATATGATCAAAAGTGTATGGAAGTGTATAAATATCATAGCAATATCACCCAAAAGAGGCATAGAGCAAGAAGAAATTATAGATACGTTTTGGACGTATCAACATCCCCAAGCTTAATTCCTGCTCGTCCTCGAGTAGGTAAATGATAACAAGGATAATTTCTGTGGTGACATGCTATTAACCATATAGGACTTATTCATAGTCATATGACAAAAGCTTACTGAGACAATGAATCTGTAGTAATTAAGTTGCCTCATGAGAAAATGACAAAGAACTGAAAGTTTTACAATATGATACTGAAACATCAAATAGATTTGCAATGAACATGATGTGCAAATATGATAAAGTGATATCTAGCTTGCCCCCTTTAGTGAAGCAAAACATAAATGCAGGGGCACCTCCAAGGTTTAAGTGATGACTAAATACAATGGTTTCAGAATAAACGATATCACAATTATGCAAAAGACAATGCTACTTGGGGACAATGCACATTACACTCAGAATGACAATCATGCTCTCAGTAGTTGGTGCTTGAATAAAGAAGGTGGAGACTCAACATAAAAGTAATCGAATGGTTATGTGCTAGATCCTTTTTTATTTTGAAAACATAGAAGCAATTTTGTCAACGGTAGTAGTACTTCATATGTGTCATGCATAAGACATCCTATAAGTTGCAAGCCTCATGCATCGAATACCAATAGTGCTCGCACCTTGTCCTAATTAGCTCGGATTTCCATGGGTTATCATTGCATTACATATGTTTCAACCAAGTGTCACAAAGGGGTACCTCTATGCCACCTGTACAAAGGTCCAAGGAGATAAATCGCATTTGATTTCTCGTTTTTGATAGATCTCAACTTGAGGACATCCATACCGGGACAACATAGAAAATAGATGATGGACTCCTCTTTAATGATTAAGCATATTCTCATAAGAGATTGAGGATTAATTTCCAAGCTAAAACTTCCACCATGATACATGGCTTTGGTTGGCGGCCCAATGTTCTTCTCTAACAATATGCATACTCAACCATTCAACCCATGGCAAATCACCCTTACTTCAGACAAGACGAACATGCATAGCAACTCACATGATATTCAACAAAAGTGTAACAGTTGATGGCGTCCCCAGAAACATGGTTACCGCTCAGCAAGGAACTTATAAGAAATAAGATACATAGGCAACATATTCTTTACCACAATAGTTTTTAAGCTACTTTCCCATGAGCTATGTATTGCAAAATTAGTCTGCTTAGTACAGGTGGAGGTTAGCAAAAGACTGGGAGCGACCAACTAAGAGAGCAATGACGGTCATAATCATGCAGAGCGACAAAGCAACATTGAATCAGGCATGGTAGTTATATCGCTACTCAGAAATAAAAGATCATCAAGGCTTGACAGACTTTCTTTACAGTCTTAAATATGCGTGAGCATACGCCAAGTCAATCAAAATAAATTCTTGAAGGAAGATATTACTAAACCATACCACATCATAGGCAAACAAATCAAGTTGGTACTCCAATAACACATTGGGAATCCCCTAGCTATTTGAGACTAACCACAAGAAAACATGAACTACTAAGCGCCATTATGCACGTAGCATCTTTATCATAGACATATTAACCAATGCAACGGAAGCAAACTCTCTTAATAAGGTGAGCATTATAATTAAAGAGAGTTCAAGCAACCAACTAAACAAAAGCTCTTTGAAAAGATAAGCATGAATACTAAGAGCTGAACATGATAGTAGCTATTAAAAGACAAAGAACACACACATCAAAGATAGACATGAAAATTCTATGTTATGTTCTAGGTAGAAGTGGAGCGTGTTTCTCTCCCACATAAAGAACGCTGAGTTCCGACTCGTTATGAAAAACTAAAAAGAAAACTAAAAGCAAGACCCTCCAAGCATAGCACATAACACATGAAGTGATAAAAATATAGCGGAACGAAAGACTAACTGATAATGTTGATGGAGAAGGGGATGCACGGGGGCATCCCCAAGCTTAGACGCTTGAGTCTCCTTGAATATTTCTTGGGGGTGCACGGGGGCATCCCCAAGCTTGAGCGCTTGACACTCCTGAATCTTTTTATCATCTTCCCTCGCACACTTGAAAACTCCCTTCATACATAACTCATTATAATCTGATTAGCGAGGTTAGTACCCTTAATAAAATAATTGCACCTTGCTGGAAATAAAGATATTCTTGAAGGTCTACTGTTTCTCAAGATTGCCAAAAGGTTTTTGCAAAGAAAAAGCAAGCTCTTGATTTGCAAAATGAAGGAAAGGCAAAACAGGACAGAATTTGTGAAAAACAGAACAGCAGGTAGTAATTGATTTGTTCGGGGCACTTCTGCAACTCTAATAAAAAAAACTCAGAACAGATGCATGAAAGACAATTATATAGAGAACGCTGTCGAAAAAATTCAGACCAAAAAGATGATCTGGTGATTTTATACGATTTTTTCTATCCAAGGACAGAATCTGTTTCCTGGACAACACCTCACAACTTTTGAACTTTCTAGCAATCAGAGGCTATACTTGGCACAAATATGAAAAGCAAAGATACAATGATGATGCTACTCTAGTAACAACATCAAGACACAACAAAAAGCAAAATAAAATTTTATTCATTGTGGGCTACCTCCCAAAAGCGCTTTCTTTTATGCCTTTAAGCTAGGCATAGGACTTTAATGATGCTCTCGTAAGAATAAGAGCTGAAGAACAAAAGAGGGCATCAAGAAGCAAATGCCAAATACATTTAAGCCTAACATGCTTCCTATGCATAGGAATATTGCAATAGAATAATTCATTGAAGCACGAAGCAACTAGCATAGGAAGGCAAAACAAGCATAACTTCAAAATATTCACCATAAAGAGAGGAAACTTCTTATTATTAAGATATTTAGAACCAAGCCTCCCTCTATCATTATAAATTTCAGTGGCATCATGGATGAACTCAACAATATAAGCATCACATAAAGCATTGTTACCATGATCCACATGCAAAAGGTACTCTCACTCCCCACATAAGCATAATTTTTCTCATTGGTAATAGTGGGAGTAGGACTATCATAAACAACTTGAACACTATAGATTAGTTGTATATCAGGAGGGTGGTGTTCAACAAGGGAGTAATTCCCTTCATGATTATGACAAGTTTCATAAGGATAATTTCTCCTTATGTCATAGGTACCTTTATAATCACTATAGATTGGAGTTATAACATCATCATGGTAGAGAAGAACATTATCATTGCTAGCAACTATATTTGTAAACATGTTGTCTTTATTCTTACTAGCAAGAGAATTATCAATTATCACATCACTAGTGGGGATAGGATTTGCAATCCTATCATCCCCAGCTTAGAGCTTCCCATATCTTCACTTTCGGAGTTGGTAACAAAAAGATTTTCAAGATCATAAGTAGCATTATCATCATTTTCCCAATCACAATAAGTAACATGCATATCATAATCAAAATCATCTTCAATAGTACCTACGGACGTATCATCAAGATGATAATTAAGGCAATAAACTTCACCTTCTTCTTTAAACTTACAACCGTTAGGATAAAAGTTGATGGGAGGAATATGCTCAGGCCAGGTTGATACCCATTCTTCTTCCTTCTTGCTCCTCTTCCTCCTCCTCTTCTTTTTCTTCTTCTTCACCTTAGGAGGGAGTGGTTGGAGACGAAGCTTCTCCACATATCTTGGTTTATCATTAGAAACAATAGGGGAAACTTGGGAGAAACTCTCCTTTTTATTAGCAGAAATATAAGAGACATTTTTATACTTTGGTAAAGTTCCCTCCTTTCTAATCTTACTTATGTAATCATTTTCATGGCAATTAACAACACAATAGAGATGGCAATTTTGCAAAGTGTTTTTTATTCCTATGGCATTATCATCCAGCCAAGAAGTCTTTTCTGATAACTCTTCACACATCAAAAATAGCATAAGCTCATCATAAAGATCAGAGGTGATCATGTTATCACACAACCGGTTAACAGTTATGTTTTGAAAGTTCATGCATTGAAAATTAAAGTGACCCTCTATACGGCAAAGTTCACAAGTAAAAGGATAAAGGTCACACAATTCTCTAGCAATTTCATTTAAATCTCTGACCCAAGTGATTGTTCTTTCATGCTTATGTTGCTTACAATACTTCTCTTCTTCAATCATAGGCCTTTCACAAGGTCTATCCACTCCATAAAAATTAACATGCTTATATAAAACTTCATTTTTAGGAATTGGATCATGCATGTTGAAATCATCATGAACAATTTCATTTTCTTTGCAAGTCTCTTTAAAAGGTTTATGATACTTGATCCAATCCTCCTTAGGCATATTAAGATGTGAAGCAAAAGATTTGAGGAAATCAACAAGAAGTTGAGAATCAAGCCCAAACTTAGCACTAAACTTATTAAAACTTGTAGTTTCAACAAAGGACTTAATGCAATCATACTCATAAATTATACCTGACTCTTTACCTTTGTTGATCTCCCAATCTTCAGTGTTGCGTTGAATTCTTTCAAGGAGTTCCCATTTAGCATCAATCTTTTTGTTTGTGAAAGAACCCATAGAGGAAGCATCAAGCAAATCTTTATCCTGTCGAGAGAGCCTCGCATAGAAGTTAGTAATAATAATATCTTTGGGGAGCCCATGGTTAGGACATTTTAGCATTAACGTTTTCAGTCTCCCCCAAGCTTGAGCTATGCTCTCTCCGTCATGAGGATAAAAATTATAAACATAATTCCTATTCTCATGGACTTCATGAAGAGGATAAAACTTGGAGTAAAAGAGAGACTGGATCTCTTCCCACTCCAGCAGGTGAGAGTCATTTAGTAGCCTATACCATTCCAATGCTTTTCCTTTCAATGACAAGGCAAATAATTTCCTCATGACAAACTCCCTCGATACACCTGCAAGCTTAAATAATGAACATAGTTGTGACAGATATAGCAAGTGTTCACCGGGATGTCTGTCTCCTGCATAATGATTAGCCAAAACATAATCGATAATACCAGCCGGTATTTTATAGGGCACAATTTCAGTAGGAGGAGGAGCAACCACCACAGGTGTGGAGCGTCCTCCCGCAAGCAACGATCCAATAGCAAGGTTTTCCATAAACATAACTAGTGAAATAAAAACAAGAAACAAAAAGATTTAATTGCAAGATCTAAAGATATACCTTCAAGCGCTCACCTTCCCGGCAACGGCGCCAGAAATAGCTTGATGTCTACACACGCTTCTACTCTTGTAGACTATGTTGGGCCTCCAAGCACAGAGGTTTGTAGGACAGTAGCAATTTCCCTCAAGTGGATGACCTAAGGTTTATCGAACTCAGGGAAGTAGAGGTTGAAGATGGTCTCTCTCAAGCAACCCTGCAACTAAGATACAAGAAGTCTCTTGTGTCCCCAACACACCTAATACAACTAGGAGTTGTATAGGTGCACTAGTTCGGCGAAGAGATGGTAAAATATGGATGATAGGAGTGGCAAAGCAAAGTAATATAAATATGTAATAAAAAGTGCAGCAAGCAAACAAGTGGTAAACATGGGCACAAATGGTATTGCAATGGTGGAAACAAGGCCTAGGGTTCATACTTTCACTAGTGGCAACTCCCAACAACATTAACATAATCGAATCACATGATATTTCCCATAAAACATGCAAAGGGGACACACTCGGAGGTCATTCCTCCGTGGTCAAGAGAGGACGAGAATTATGTAGGGCTACAAAAGCACACCTCAAAGTTCGTAGTTCTCTATCTAAGGATTTCCCAATGTCACCGCGGCCATCCAAAGAGAGTCCCACAATCACCACAACATATCTAAAGGATAGTCAAAGACAAGCACCAAGAGACTCTCAATCTTCAATCAACACACAAGAGAGGAAATCACTCATGAAAATACTTTTCTAATCCATGTCCAATAGACCGCTGTCACCTTGGTCTCGGGGATTATACTAGATAAAGACAAGTGAGTACATCAATCCAATACATAGAGGAAGGGGAAATATCATGGGATCACCCCAGATTAACATAGTCTATGATCACAACGAAGATCACATCATGGGAGAGAGAATTGACCACATAGCTACTGGTAAGAACCTCAGCCCCGAGGAGGAACTACTCCCGCATCATGGAGGGAGGAAGCAACATCGATGGAGATGAATCCGGGGGCACTTCCCCGTCCCGGCAGGGTGCCGGCGCAGGAATTCTGGTCCCCCGAAGCTTGATGGCGATGGCGGCGGAGATCGGAATCGCGTCTGGAGAAAAGGCGTCCGGAATCAGGGTTTTCTCGACGGACCTTAAATATATGCCAAAGGGGGTCACCAGGGGAGTCCTGGGGGGGCCCAGGCGCCCCCCCCGGCGCGGCCTAGGGGTGGGCCGCCTGGGCAGGCCGCCTGGAGCCCCTGTGGGTCCTCCCCGGCTGTACTTTGGCCGCACGGTAGCTCCTGGAACGCTGATTTTTTATATATTTTTTCTGGATTTTTCCTGGTAGTTCTCGTAATGTGAAAACCTGAAATACAAAAAGAGCCGAAAACAGAAAGTGGCACTGGGGTGCACTGAGTTAATAGGTTAGTCCAAATATGATCAAAAGTGTATGGAAGTGTATAAATATCATAGCAATATCACCCAAAAGAGGCATGGAGCAAGCAGAAATTATAGATACATTTTGGACGTATCAGTAAGGTACACATCAATAACATGTATATCACATATACCTTTGACGTTGCCGGTCTTCTTGTCTGCTAAGTATTTGGGGCAGTTCCGCTTCCAGTGACCCGTTCCCTTGCAATAAAAGCACTCAGTCTCAGGCTTGGGTCCATTCTTTGGCTTCTTCTCGGCAACTGGCTTACCGGGCGCGGCAACTCCTTTGCCGTCCTTCTTGAAGTTCTTCTTACCCTTGCCCTTCTTGAACTTAGTGGTTTTATTCACCATCAACACTTGATGCTCTTTCTTGATCTCCACCTCCGCTGATTTCAGCATTGAATACACCTCGGGAATGGACTTCTCCATCCCTTGCATATTGAAGTTCAACACGAAGCTCTTGTAGCTAGGTGGGAGCGACTGAAGGATTCTGTCAACGAACGCTTCGTCTGGGAGATCCATTCCCAACTAAGACAAGCGGTTGTGCAACCCAAACAACTTGAGTATGTGCTCGCTGACAGAACTATTTTCCTCCATTTTACAGCTGTAGAATGCATTGGAGACATCATATCTCTCAACTCGGGCATGAGCCTGGAAAACCATTTTCAGCTCTTGGAACATCTCATATGCTCCGTGGTGCTCGAAACGCTTTTGGAGCCCCGATTCTAAGCTGTAGAGCATGCCGCACTGAACTAGGGAGTAATCATCACAACGCGACTGCCAAGCATTCATAACATCTTGGTTTGCCGGGGCGGGAGCGTCACCTAGCGGTGCTTCTAGGACATAAGTTTTCTTGGCAGCTATGAGGATGATCCTCATGTTACGGACCCAATCCGTATAGTTGCTACCATCGTCTTTCAGCTTGGTTTTCTCTAGGAACGCGTTGAAGTTGAGGGTAACATGAGCGTGGGCCATTTGATCTACAAGACATATTGTAAATAATTTAGACTAAGTTCATGACAATTAAGTTCATCTAATCAAATTTAATGAACTCCCACTCAGATTGACATCTCTCTAGTCATCTAAGTGATACATGATCCGAATCGACTAGCCCATGTCCGATCATCACGTGAGACGGACTAGTCATCAACGGTGAACATCTTCATGTTGATCGTATCTTCTATACGACTCATGTTCGACCTTTCGGTCTTCCGTGTTCCGAGGCCATGTCTGTACATGCTAGGCTCTTCAAGTAAGCCCTAAGTGTATTGCGTGTGTAAATCTGGCTTACACCCGTTGTATGCGAACGTTAGAGCCTATCACACCCGATCATCACGTGGTGCTTCGGAACAACGATCCTTAGCAACGGTGCACAGTTAGGGGAAACACAATTCTTGAAATTTTAGTGAGAGATAATCTTATTTACTACCGTCGTTCTAAGTAAACAAGATGCATAAACATGATAAACATCACATGTAATCAAATAAAGTGACATGATATGGCCAATATCATTTTGCTCCTTTGATCTCCATCTTCGGGGCTCCATGATTATCTTTGTCACCGGCATGACACCATGATCTCCATCATCGTGTCTTCATGAAGTCGTCTCGCCAAATATTACTTCTACTACTACAGCTAACGTTTAGCAATAAAGTAAAGTAATTACATGTCGTTATTCAGTGACACGCAGGTCATACAATAATTAAGACAACTCCTATGGCTCCTGCCGGTTGTCATTTTCATCGACATGCAAGTCGTGATTCCCTATTACAAGAACATGATCAATCACATACATCACATATATCATTCATCACATCTTCTTGGCCATATCACATCACATAGCACATGCTGCAAGAACAAGTTAGACGTCCTCTAATTGTTGTTGCAAGTTTTTACGTGGCTTTTATAGGTTTCTAGCAAGAACGTTTCTTACCTACGCCAAAACCACAACGTGATATGTCAATTTCTATTTACCCTTCATAAGGACCCTTTTCATCGAATCCGATCCGACTAAAGTGGGAGAGACAGATACCCGCCAGCCACCTTATGCAACTAGTGCATGTCTGTCGGTGGAACCAGTCTCACGTAAGTGTACGTGTAAGGTCGGTCCGGGCCGCTTCATCCCACAATGCCGCCAAATCAAGATTGGACTAGTAGCAGCAAGAGAATTGAACAAAATCAACGCCCACAACTTGTTTGTGTTCTACTCGTGCAAGATGCTACACAAAGACCTAGCTCTGATGCCACTATTGGGGAACGTAGCAGAATTCGAAAATTTCCTACGCTTCACCAAGATCAATCTAAGGAGTCATCTAGCAATGAGCATAAAGGAGTGCATCTACATACCCTTTGTAGATCGCAAGCGGAAGCGTTCGAAGGAATGTGGATGATGGAGTCGTACTCGTCGTGATCCTCGTCACCGATGATCCCAGCGCCGAACGGACGGCACCTCGGCGTTCAACACACGTACGGTACAGCGATGGCTCCTCCTTCTTGATCCAGCAAGGGGGGAGGAGAGGTTGATGGAGATCCAGCAGCACGACGGCGTGGTGGTGGATGCAACGGGAAAAGCTGCAGGGCTTCGCCGAGACCCTGCGGGAGGAGTAGGAGATGTAATGGGGGGGGGGGAGGCGCCAGGGGCTGAGGTGCGGCTGCCCTCTCTCCCCTCCACTATATATAGGGGGCCAGGGGGGCGCCGGCCCTAGGAGATCCAATCTCCTAGGGGGGTGGCGGCAAAGGGGGGTGGCTTGCCCCCCAAGCCTAGGGGGGCGCCCCCATCCCTAGGGTTTCAACCCTAGGCGCATGGGGGGTGGCCCATGAGGGGTGCACCAGCCCACTAAGGGCTGGTCCCCCTCCCCCTACGGCCCACGGGGCCCTCCGGGATGGGTGGCCCCACCCGATGGACCCCCGGGACCCTTCCGGTGGTCCCGGTACACTACCGGTGACCCCCGGAACTTTCCCGATGGCCGAAACTGGACTTCCTATATATCAATCTTTACCTCCGGACCATTCCGGAACTCCTCATGACGTCCGGGATCTCATCCGGGACTCCGAACAACATTCGGGTTTCCGTGTGCATATATCTCTACAACCCTAGCGTCACCGAACCTTAAGTGTGTAGACCCTACGGGTTCGGGAGACACGTAGACATGACCGAGACGACTCTCCGGTCAATAACCAACAACAGGATCTGGATACCCATGTTGGTTCCCACGTGTTCCTCGATGATCTCATCGGACGAACCACGATGTCAAGGATTCACTTAATCCCGTATGTAATTCCCTTTGTCTATCGGTACGGTACTTGCCCGAGATTCGATCATCGGTATACCGATACCTTGTTCAATCTCGTCATGGCAAGTCTCTTTACTCGTTCCGTAATCCATCATCCCATGACTAACTCCTTAGTCACTTTGAGCTCATTATGATGATGTCTTACCGAGTGGGCCCAGAGATACCTCTCCATCATACGAAGTGACAAATCCCAGTCTCGGTTCGTACCAACTCAACATACACTTTCGGAGATACCCGTTGCGTACCTTTATAGCCACCCAGTTACGTTGTGACGTTTGGCACACCCAAAGTATTCCTACGGTATCCGAGAGTTGCACAACTGAAAGTGCAACTAATCCCCGGGTGGTTTTGGCAATTAATAACAACATATATATCATTGAACTAATAGCTATTTGAGAATCATTTCAGAAAAGTTCAGTGATATGGGTATGGCAATGACTGAAGAAGTGGACCCCTCAAAATGCTAAGGCAAGCATTGGCAAAAGCTCAAGACTCCATTTTTGGTTTAGTGATCCAAGATCACATTGAGTCCATAGGAAAAGCCAATACTATTAAAAGGGGATGAGGTTGTGTTGATGATCTGGTTGCTCAAGTGCTTAGTGATATATCTCCTTTAACTATCAGCAACTTTCACTACTATACAGACTCATAAGTAATCTCGGACAAACCGATTTTCCAAACTCAGTCCCACTGAGATGAACCACCTCAGCCATAAGCCAAACCCTAGAAAAATTGGTCAATCCGAGTTTGAGTTCGGTCTCACCGAAACACGGGCTGCCAACCTTGTGTAACCATTTGTCATCATTTCGGAATATCCGAGTTGTTGATATCGGTCCCACCGAAACTGGCAAGTTCCTATCTTTACTCAAATCGGACAAACCGAGATGGTATTTTCGGTCCCACCGAAAACCCCAACGTTCACTATATTTGAACTTTCGGTCTGACCGAGTTTCCACTTCGGTCTCACCGAGATTGCTCAATTATGTGTGTAACGGTTGGATTTTGTGTGGAGGCTATATATACCCCTCCACCCCCTCTTCATTCGTGGAGAGAGCCATCAGAAAGAACTACCACTCCTACCTTACACTTTCTGAGAAGAGAACCACCTACCCTTGTGTTGAGATCAAGTTGCTCCATTCCTACCATATGAAACTTGATTTCTAACCTTCCCAAGTTGCTTTCCACTCAATCCTTTCTTCCATCACAGCCATATCAGTGAGGAGAGTTGAGTGTTGGGGAGATTATCATTTGAAGCACAAGAGCAAGGAGTTCATCATCATCTACAACATCTATTACCTTTTGGAGGGTGGTGCCTCCTAGATTGGTTAGGTGTCGCTTGGGAGCCTCCGTCATCGAGATGTGGAGTTGAACCAAGAAGTTTGTAAGGGCAAGGAGATCGCCTACTTCGTGAAGATCTACCCCGCGTAAGGCTAGCCCTCCGTGGGCGTAGGCCATGATGGAATAGACAAGGTTGCTTCTTCGTGGACCCTTCGTGGGTGGAGCCCTCCGTGGACTCGCGCAGCCGTTACCCTCCGTGGGTTCAAGTCTCCATCAACGTGGATGTACGATAGCACCACCTATCGGAACCACGAGAAAAATCTCCGCGTCTCCAAATTGCGTTTGATCTTCTCCACCTCTCTTTACTACATGTGCAATTTACTTTCCGCTGCTTATACTCTAGAATTGCATGTGTAGGGTGATGCTTGTCTTGATCATAATTGTGAATCTGCCAAAAAACTGTTCATGATCAAAAGGCAGAATTTTTATATTTACAAGTAGTCTAATCACCCCCCCTCTAGACATACTTTCGATCCTACAAGTGGTATCAGAGCTTTGATCTCCATTGTTTTGGTTTCCATTGCATTGGACTCCATAAGCTTGGTTCCACAACCTAGGAGAGTATGGCGTCTAGTGAGGGTAATTATCGTAGAGGTCCTTACTTTGATGGTACAAATTTTGCTAGTTGGAAGCATAAAATGAAAATGCATATTCTTGGTCATAACCCAGCCGCATGGGGCATTATTTGTGTTGGTATGCAAGGTGAATTCTTCGAGGAAGGAAAAGTTCCGGATCGCGAAGCTACACCGGAAGAGTTGCGAATGTTGCAAAACAATGCTCAAGCTTGTGAAATTCTCTTCAATGCCTTGTGTCCCGAGGAGTTCAACAAAATCAGCCGTCTTGAGAATGCTAAAGAGATTTGGGATACTTTGGTTGAAATGCACGAAGGTACTGAATCTGTGAAGGAATCAAAGCTAGATATTCTTCAAGGTCAACTTGACAAGTTCAAGATGAAGGATGGTGAAGGAGTCGCTGAAATGTACTCTAGGCTTGCTCTCATCACAAATGAGATTGCCGGCTTAGGAAGCGAAGAAATGACCGACCGATTCATCATCAAGAAGATTCTAAGAGCTTTGGATGGAAAGTATGACACCGTGTGCACTTTGATCCAAATGATGCCAAACTACAAGACTCTCAAGCCAACTGAAGTCATTGGAAGAATTTTTGCTCATGAGATGACACTTAAGGATAAGGAAGAGCTTCATAACAAGTCAAGTGGTGCTTACAAAGCTACAAGTGATGCTCCCACAACCTCAAGTGACAAGTTAATTTCCAATGAAGAGATAAGCCTAATGGTTAAGAACTTCAACAAGTTCTACAAGAATAGAGGCAAAGAGAGAAGCTCAAAGTCTAGATCATATGATGAAAAGAGATCTTCTAGTCGTGATCGAAACTGCTACAATTGTGGAAGACCCGGACACTTCTCAAATGAGTGTACGGCTCCCCACAAGAGAAGAGAAGAATCTCCAAGAAGAATATCAAGAGATGAGTCACCTCGGAGAGAGAGAAGGAGTAGAGATGATCGTTATGAACGAAGACCCTCTCGGAGAAGCAAGGATTCGGAGAGGAAAGACAAGTCATTAAGGAGCTACACAAGAAGAAGACATCAAGCTCATGTAGGTGAATGGGTCTCCGGCTCCGACTCCGACAATCAATCCGATGGAAGCTATCACTCCGACTCCGACTACAGTCAAGATGAAGGTGTTGCCGGTCTTGCTCTCGTATCCTCCAACTCCAACTCCTACGACTTATTTGATTCACCAAATGAGGGAATTAGAAGATGCTTCATGGCTAAAGGCCCCAAGGTAACACACCCTGAATTCATTGACTTTGATAGTGATGAGGATGACTTGCTTGGTGAAGATGAGCTCTTGCATGATAAATCTTGTGAGCTTAGTAACGATGAAAATTCTAGTAGTCTTTATAGTCGAGAAGAGTCGAATGACAATGCTATGAAGGAGATTGAGCGTCTAACTAAAGAACTAAACACTCTTAAGTTAGCTCATGAAACAACTCAAGAAGATCATAGAGAGCTCCTAAGATCTCATGAGAAGCTATGCTTCGAGAAGCTCACTCTAGAGCAAGAACATGAGTTTCTAAAAGCGATCAATGACGATCTTCGAAAGAAGAGTTCTTCATATCTTGCCAAACGACTTCTCTTGTCTAATTACTTGCCACCTATCAAGACTAAGCGTGACAAGCATAAGAAAAATTCTTCCTCTAGTAGTAACAATAACCATGTTAAATCTAATGTTGTTCCTTCTAGTAGTTCTCTTGATTCCACTAACAATTTTTCAAGCCAAGTTACACTTGAGCAAGAAAATAGCTTATTGAAGGAAATCATAGAGAAAGGTGTCTACAAGAGTCTTGCCGGAAGCAAGAACTTTGAGGAAATTGTTCACAAACAAGGAAGGCACCGGAAGAATCAAGGGATTGGTTTTGAGCGAAAGTTCAACGCCGAAGGTGTTGAGTGGGAAGAAGGTCAATACCCTACTCCACAGTTTGTTTCTCAAAAGGAGAAGTATGATCCTACTTCTTCCAATGTGGAACAAGCTCAAGATGACCTTCCACCACATGACCACAAGCTAAAAGCCAAGGACAAGCTTCAAGAGGAGATTGATGCATTCATTGAAGCACCTCAAGCTATGGTCAAGTGGGTTCCCAAGGACACGTCAAGTTCTACTTCGTCAAGCTCAACTACAACCCCAAGGATTCCCATCAAGATGATGTGGATCCCGAAGAAGAAGAACTAGAAGGTTCTTGAGGGTGACTCCGCCAACATACTTCACTCACATTCATTTTGGCAACTTGTGCAATCAACTTCCACATCATGCACTAGTTCATGGAGTCACAAACCCTCTCGTTGGTAAGTCAAGGGACAAGGTAATCATTGCTTTCATAGGACATCATCTTTTGTGAACTTCAATCTATGTCTATGGATATCCCTGTTTGTTCCTTGTGGGACTAACCCATGTAGGTATTGAAAGTGCCCTAATCCAAAGGATAGCTCCCAACTCTTGATGATCTACATCAACATTGAGCATCCACATCTTCAACATCTACATGAAGTCTTCTACGACAACGCAAGGTTAGTTTGACCCTTTAAAAGGGGTTCTCACATCTAGGGGGAGCTTTGCTCTAAAAATGAGCTAAAGCATCTCCAAATGATGTGAACACATCAATGCTTTATGTAAAAGTGGTAACCCCACTTGTGCTTAAACGATGAGTATGACCTATGATCAAATGTTCTCATTTGGCTCCTAAGTCAAAATACTCATATAAAGATGACCTAGTCATCGACAAATTGTGTGCTAGTAGCTAGAGTTTTGGTTGTGCATGTTTGACACATATTTCATTTGCTATCTTATTGTGTGAGCATGTTGAATGCATGATTTTATCCATTCGAGGACATCCATTTGTTGTTTTGGTTGTTTTGATCTTTCTGGCCAAATGGATGGACAAGAATGCCTAAGCACCTCCCCTAGCTATCTATGCTTTCTTGTCTCAAATTCTATTCATGCTCATATCACAAACTTTGAACAAGTCATTTTCGGACTCTCCGAGTGAGGAGCACTCGGAGCCACCGATCCGTCTAAGGCTGACTTCCAAAACCTTCTAAGTCAATTTCGGTCAGACCAACTTCTCCCACTCGGTCCAACCGAAACGCTTAGACTGATCTAGGTTTCATCTCGGTGAAACCGAGTTCTAAATCTCGGCGTGACCGATATGCGTAACTGCACAGCAGTTATCCATTTCGGTGTCACCGAGTTTTTCAACTCGGTCCCACCGACAGCAAGGGGATATAAATACTGAGGGCAGCGCGCGATTATTCCTTCAAACCGTTTCGCCCCCAAGTCCCCTACTGCCGTCGCCCTGATCTCCGGATCGTCGCCATCGTCGCCTGTGCGCCCTCGCCGCAGGTCTCCGCCGCCGCCAACGGTTTTCTCCTCCGCGCCGTTGCCGCTGTAGAGAGACTCCACCAAGTTAGGGTGAGTCTCGATCCCTCTCGTGCTCCCCATCCGATTCATTGCACGATTGGTTTGCCCTGTATCTAGCCACGTTTGAAATCTTCCTTAACATCAGATCGATTCTAGTTTCGAGTAAAATTCTTAGGGTTAGGTTTCCACGGAATACATCTCGGTGAAACCGATTTTGAAAACTCGGAATGACCGATTTGGCCTCTGGCCATTGCACTGCACCTTTCAGTCTAACCGAGTCGTGCAAATCGGTGTGACCGAAGTAGAGTCTTAGTGAAACCCTAGTGTTTCGGTAGGACCGAAACCCACTTTGGTCTGACCGAAAGTGGTGTGGTAAGCCTCTGTATACACTTCTGATTCACCGAAACTGAAAATCGGTTTGACCGAAATGCATTCTGTGAAAACTCAAAACTAAGATTTGAACTCATTTTTTTTGCAAAAACCTCTGCAGTTTGTGATAACTCTTCTACTCTGCCTATACCTTATCTATTCACAGGTTGTCAGCCATGTCAGATGCCAGTGACAGCCAGAACAGGTCTGAGTCACCTTTTGCAGAGATTCCTGAGGCAGATACTAGTCCTGAGGCTAGTAGTCCTAGTGATGATGGTGAGAGAAGTACACCTAGTGGCTTGCCTCCTGCAGCCACCAGAACCAGAAAGCAGAGAAATTCTGATGATGAGGACTCTGACTTCATTGCTGAGGAAGTAACCTCCAAGCCCAAGAGAAAGGTTGTTGCCAAAGAGCAACAAGGGCAGCAGTCAAAGAAAGGCACCAGCAAGGTCAAGCAGTCAGCTGTTGCCAAGAAGCTGAACTTGGAAGAGCCAGCTCCGAGTAAAGTGAAGAAAACTTCCAAGAGGAAGAGGGTAGTGTATGCTGAACCTCATGCAGAAGCAGCAGTTGAAGAAGAAGAAGAAGAAGCACCCCAGCCTGCTCCTCAGAAGCAGAAACTCATGGGTGATGCAATTAGGGCTCAAGCCACTTCTAAGCCCAAGAAGCCTGCTCAAGCTAAGGCAGCTCCAACAAAGCCTTCTGCCAAGCCCAAGAGGACAACCAGGAACATTCCAGCGTCTGAGAAGAACAAAGGTGATGTGCCACCGTCTGAGTCTGAAGAAGAACATGTGTTGCTGAAGCTCCGTCCAAAATTGCCACTCCACAACGATGCTCATCCTCAAGCCGAGGATATGAAGGCAAGGAAGGATAGAGGTCTCAGGCTATGGAGACAGTCTGATCCATATGCCGTGAGGAGAAGGACTGCTGTGGACCCCAGATTTCACACCAGAGAGCAGCAAGACTTCTATGAGACTGTGCTGATGGATAAGAAGCCTATTGTTGCAGATACCAGGTATGTTGACTGGAAGTACATTGACAGTGAAGAGCACCGAGACTTCTTTCCCCATGTGCATGAGAGCTTCCCTGCATGTGGAGTTGATGAGTTTGTGGGTCAGAAACTGACAGATTGGAACGATGAGATGATTATGCAGTTCTATGCCACAACCCACTTCTATCCTGATGGCAAGATCACCTGGATGACTGAAGGTCAAAGGTTTTCTTCGTCTGTTGAAGAATGGGCAGAACTTCTGAATGCTCCAGTGCAAAGAGAGGACGACATTGATGTCTATGGGATTCCCAAGAAGAACCATGATTCCATGAAGAACATGTACAAGGAGATCCCCGCAGCAGATTTGGAAGTGTGGAAGCTTGGCTCAGTGTACTATCTCCAGGCAGGTCTACCTACCACAAACACTATTCTGAGGCATTCCTTGATGCCCAAGTCTGGAGACCATCGCATGATCCGAGGCTATTCTATCAATATGCTGCACATACTCGATGAGAAGGCACCTTTCAAGGTGATGGACTTAATGGTAGAGACCATTAAGAGGACTGCAGCTGACCAGAAGAGGTCATGTGGATTTGCCCCACAGATTCAGATGCTTATCAATGCCAAGTTTGGCACGGGCAAATTCTTGTTGGATAGGAAGCACTTACCACTGCAGCCAGAGCATGAAGATAATGTTGTTGTGATGGACGTGGAGGATCCAACTTCGGTTGAAGGTCAAGCCAAGATTGAAGCTGCTAGGAAAGCCAAAGCTGATAAAGAGGCAGCAGCAGCAGCAGCTAAACCAAAGAGCTTCGGAGAGCAGATTCTTGAAGCTACTCAAAGGATTGAACAACGCCTGACCAGCATTGAACAATCTCAGGAGAGCCTAGAGAGGATTGTTGACGACAAGATCCACGCTCTGGACGTGAAGCTGACTGAACTTCAGGTGACCGTCAACAAGCTTGAGGCAGACATGGAGGAAGCTAGGCAGGACAGAGCAGAGCTCATGCAGGATGACCTAGTCCAGGACTCTCATCGCCAGACTGCTCAGGTTCCCAGAGGATCCCGATCAGCTGCTATTCCGGTGACTGACTCCAGGGCTACCACTTCAGCACCTCCTACAGCTCCAGCAGTCACTCCAGCCACAGCTCCAGCATCCACTCCTCCAGCGCAGACATCAGCTGAAGTCTCCGCCGATGCCGTCATATCTACTCCGACATCTACCCAGACGGGAGCCGCCAGCAGAGCCCACAGTGACGTTTAGCTCTATGCTTTTTCAAACTTTTTGGTAACTTGTTGCCAAAGGGGGAGAAATTGTATAGATCATAGGGCTTCGAGAGAGAGAGAGTGCTCTTTCGTTCTTTTGCCGGTTTTCTTTGAGATACATTTGGTTCTTTTGGTTCTTGAAACTTTCAGTGTGCTTGATACTACGTCTGATGCTACCTTAATGAGTGCTTGGTCATACTATGCTTTAATGTGTGCTTAATGCTTATCCTATGCTATTCCTATCTTGTATGGCTATTTACTCATGTCTTGGTGATTTGGTGCATGTTATTCATTCTTATCATTTTGTGCGCTCCACCAAGATGTATGTGACATGGAAGAGTGACCCACGATCCTAATCGATTGTGCATTTGCATTCAAACGCAAATTTTAAATAATGCACAAATTTAGGGGGAGCTCTTGCTTATCACATACTTCTCAAAGCGACGATATTATTCATTGATTATATCCCTTGTCGAAGCTTTGATCTATATGTTGTCATCAATTACCAAAAAGGGGGAGATTGAAAGTGCAACTAATCCCCGGGTGGTTTTGGCAATTAATAAGAACATATATATCATTGAACTAATAGCTATTTGAGAATCATTTCATAAAAGTTCAGTGATATGGGTATGGCAATGACTGAAGAAGTGGACCCCTCAAAATGCTAAGGCAAGCATTGGCAAAAGCTCAAGACTCCATTTTTGGTTTAGTGATCCAAGATCACATTGAGTCCATAGGAAAAGCCAATACTATTAAAAGGGGATGAGGTTGTGTTGATGATCTGGTTGCTCAAGTGCTTAGTGATATATCTCCTTTAACTATCAGCAACTTTCACTACTATACACACTCATAAGTAATCTCGGACAAACCGATTTTCCAAACTCAGTCCCACCGAGATGAACCACCTCAGCCATAAGCCAAACCCTAGAAAAATCGGTCAATCCGAGTTTGAGTTCGGTCTCACCGAAACACGGGCTGCCAACCTTGTGTAACCATTTGTCATCATTTCGGAATATCCGAGTTGTTGATATCGGTCCCACCGAAACTGGCAAGTTCCTATCTTTACTCAAATCGGACAAACCGAGATGGTATTTTCGGTCCCACCGAAAACCCCAACGTTCACTATATTTGAACTTTCGGTCTGACCGAGTTTCCACTTCGGTCTCACCGAGATTGCTCAATTATGTGTGTAACGGTTGGATTTTGTGTGGAGGCTATATATACCCCTCCACCCCCTCTTCATTCGTGGAGAGAGCCATCAGAAAGAACTACCACTCCTACCTTACACTTTCTGAGAAGAGAACCACCTACCCTTGTGTTGAGATCAAGTTGCTCCATTCCTACCATATGAAACTTGATTTCTAACCTTCCCAAGTTGCTTTCCACTCAATCCTTTCTTCCATCACAGCCATATCAGTGAGGAGAGTTGAGTGTTGGGGAGATTATCATTTGAAGCACAAGAGCAAGGAGTTCATCATCATCTACAACATCTATTACCTTTTGGAGGGTGGTGCCTCCTAGATTGGTTAGGTGTCGCTTGGGAGCCTCCGTCATCGAGATGTGGAGTTGAACCAAGAAGTTTGTAAGGGCAAGGAGATCGCCTACTTCGTGAAGATCTACCCCGCGTAAGGCTAGCCCTCCGTGGGCGTAGGCCATGATGGAATAGACAAGGTTGCTTCTTCGTGGACCCTTCGTGGGTGGAGCCCTCCGTGGACTCGCGCAGCCGTTACCCTCCGTGGGTTCAAGTCTCCATCAACGTGGATGTACGATAGCACCACCTATCGGAACCACGAGAAAAATCTCCGCGTCTCCAAATTGCGTTTGATCTTCTCCACCTCTCTTTACTACATGTGCAATTTACTTTCCGCTGCTTATACTCTAGAATTGCATGTGTAGGGTGATGCTTGTCTTGATCATAATTGTGAATCTGCCAAAAAACTGTTCATGATCAAAAGGCAGAATTTTTATATTTACAAGTAGTCTAATCACCCCCCCTCTAGACATACTTTCGATCCTACAACAACCTCATGGTCTAAGGAACAAATACTTGACACTGGAAAAGCTTAAGCATTATGAACTACACGATCTTGTGCTAGGCTTAGGATTGGGTCTTGTCCATCACATCATTCTCCTAATGATGTGATCCCGTTATCAATGACATCCAATGTCCATGGTCAGGAAACCGTGACCATCTGTTGATCAACGAGCTAGTAACTAGAGGCTTACCAGGGACACGTTGTGGTCTATGTATTCACACATGTATCGCTGTTTCCGTACAATACAATTCAAGCATGAATAACAGACAATGATCATGAACAAGGAAATATAATAATAACCATTTTATTATTGCCTCTAGGGCATATTTCCAACACAAAGGCTTGGTCAGGATCTGCATTATGAACCTTGCAACATTGCCATTAAAACCTATGCTCGTGTGTGCCAGAGGCAGGATGCCAAAGCATGCCAATCGCGCCGGACTCTGGCAAGGAAGAAGAGATGATGCTGCAGGTCGAGGAGAATACCAAGACCAAGGCTACCCGTCGCTCCAATCGCCTCCAAGGTTCCTGAGGCTACGATATGTGCGTACTATGTAACATGAACCCTAATTTCCATTCCTATTGTACTCAATTTGAATCGTGAACATCATATCTATCGGTAGTCATGACGATGTTATGGTCACTCCTATGGTTTTTATCCCAATTTCTCATTCCCCTAAGGCGGATCAAATCTAAACTCGAATTGAATGTGAAGTAGTAGGATGTGCTCTTCTCGCTGACAGGTGGGCCATAACACCACCTGTCAGGTCTCTAGTCTCCTCCCACCTCCTTCTCCTTCCTCTCGACACTGTCATGGGGAGTGTCGGCTTCGGCCAATTCCCGACGCTCTTGTCCGTCTGTGTGGGCGGGTGAGGGTTCAGGCGGGCTCTCCGATGAGCGGGGCTTCTACTAGGCGGCTTCATGAATGCAGGGGGTGGGCGGTGGTGCATCTATGCATGGTGGCAGAGGGCGTCGGCTGCTACTTGTGATCTGCGTTGGTATTTCGCCGAAGAGGAGAGGATGGTGCAGTATAGTAGAGATAAGTATTTCCCTTAGTTATGAAACAAAGGTTATTAATCCAATAGGAGAACCAAGCAACACTATGTAAGCAGCACATGCACACAAACAACAATTCCTCGCAACCCAACGCTGCAAGGGGTTGTCAATCCCTCGAAGGTTACGTTCAAGATTAACAGTATGGTAATGGATAAAAGATAGATTGGTAGATGCAAAATAAAGATAAAATACTTTTGGGTTTTTGGATTTATAGATCTGAAACAAAAAGGTAAACAAAATTGGAAAATAAAATAGAAAAATAGATCTAAAAGCAATATGATAGAAATATACCCGGGGGCCATAGTTTTCACTAGAGACTTCTCTCTCGAAGTTAGCATATGGTGAGTAAAAAAATCATTGTTGGGCAATTGATAGAAAAGCAAATAATTATGACGATATCCAAGGCAATGATCATGTATATAGGCATCCCGTCCAAGATTAGTAGACCAACTCCTACCTACATCTACTACTATTACTCCACACGTCGACCGCTGTCCAGTATGCATCTAGTGTATTAAGTTCATGAAAGAACAGAGTAATGCCTTAAGCAAGATGACAAGATTACGGGTACGCATCGGTGCTATACAAACGGTTTTTAACCCCTTTCCGTGATGGCGTTCGGAACCGTCGCCAAGTGAGTGACTGCGATAGCGGGGTCCTTCCCACACGACCCAGAAACTGTCGGGGATATGCCCTCTTGGCACACACGCTTGGCAAAATGAGGTCCTGTGCGACCGGCGAGCGCTCAAATATGGTTATACGTACAGTAGTGCTAAAAATACAATCGTACTGCCGAAATTGTTTCCGGTCGTAAGTACATCCCACACAGTCAGTCCCCGCTAAATGTTTCTGTTCGTATGTACATCACACACAGTTGCTCCAAGAAAAACGTTTTCGTTCGCAGGTACATCACACACAAAATTCCCTGTTAAATCGTTTGTGATAGCGTTGCCATTGCACACGATATTAACAATTTTATCGTTTGCGTTATTGAATGCATCACACACGGCGCAGAGAAGAAACCGTGTGGCAAATGCTGTCCATCACACACAGTTTTTATGTGGTAAACATTTGCGCAAGGTGGCCTAACACAAACAGTTTTCAAGAGGATGCGTGTGTGATTGTGTGTGCAGTGGAGATTGATCACACACGTAGTGGATCCTAGAAACGTGTCTGATATCCACATCTATTGCAGACGTTTCGCTTTCGCAAATCGTGTGCAGTGTAGTCCCTAATTAATCCCTAATTTAAAAATCACATGTTTTGAATTTGAAAGTAGGCATTATTTCATATCCAACCGTGTTTATTACTAATATAGTTTCAACCATGAATGCATAATTCGATGCACAGGTACATATACTGTAGAACTACAGAAGCACTAAGTAAAGAATGATTAACCATAGTTGTACTAAAGACTGTAAAGAGAGAGGCGAAAGACATTCTGGTTGCTAGAGAAAGTGAAGCGGAATGCCCATATTGTGCCCTCCTCCATGCGTAATGCACGCACGACTCTAGGCCAACCCCTTGTGATGGTTGCCCGTCCATCCTTCACTGTCTTCATTACGACTTCTCGATGCTCATTGTAGTCTGGATGAAATACTTTAACCTTCATTGCGTGTCCACCAATCATGTACTTTGTGAGGTAATCTTGAGTGAACTGCTTCGGGAACCACTGTGAACGAAAAAGATTCAGACATTGTTGTCTAACAACTCATTATGGACAGTAAAAAGAGAAGGCTGCAGAGTTTGTAGCTACCATCCTGCAGCTCACTGTTGTGTTGGATAGAGCATAAACAAATAATTTGCTTGTCACCGTTCGTATCCTTTTGCTAATAATCCTTATCAGTTTCCTCACTTGATGCTTGTTCATGAATATCTCATTGCCCTATACACAAAAATGGTCGATGCATGGATCCTTGCCAAGGACATATGTACCTACAAGCAACAAGTCAATATTAGAAGCTAACAAGTGTACTATATGCACTACATTATGGAACAACGGGGGGAGTACAAGCCGAGGGATGAAGATAACCTCGGCGGAAAATGGTGGCCACTCCCATTGTTGTCCTACATAAGTAGTGGAAATGCATGATAAGTACAACAACCTTAACATCAAACAAATATAGTAAAGGTAAACAACATCATCTCCAAATGATAGCTTGAATGTGTTGGTTTCAGCATGTTATTAAAGCAGATATGAAATAGAAGGCAATGTTACCGACAGCAGGCTTAACAACCATCAGATATTGCAATTCAAACTGGTATTGTTGAAAATGAACAGAATATAGGTAATGCTTAAACATCACACTGGATAAATGTGTAAAACCGAAATAAAGAGCATGTGTTAACTACAATATGCATAACTGGAACCAAATATAGCCGTTCAAACTGGTATTGATGCAGTTGAGCGGCACAATTCTGACTTGCACAAAATGAACAACACATTGTGAATGACTGAAATAAACAAGGCATAAATGATCAGTATAACAACCAAATATAGCCATCGAAAACTGGACAGAGTCTCACTACAACCAACTTAACAAGCAAATACGGATAAATAGGGCATATGCTTGAAAATTGGACAAATTCTCACTGCAACCAACCTAACAAGCAAATATAGATAAACAAGGCATCTGCTTGAAAATTGGACAAATGCTAAAAGAGCAACCTACCAACCAAATACAGATAAATAAGGCATCTGCTTGATAACTAGACAAATGCTCACTGCAACCAAACTAAGAACCAAATATATATAAACAAGGCATCTGCTCGATAACTGAAAAATGCTCACTTCAACAAACCTAACAACCAAATACAGATAAACAAGGAATCTACTCACTATAAACAACCAAATATAGCCATTCATGAAACCGAAGGGGACAATTCATACTTAAGCATCACATAGCCCTATTGAATAATACATTTTTGCTTAACTGAAATAATTAAACATGACACAGTTAAAGAACCGCACGAAAAATGCTACTACGACAAAGGGTACGGGTTGGCTAGCTAGAAAAGGTAAGATTTGATGATAGGATGTTGCCTCACATTACATGGATGGGATCCTTCCATTTGGAAGAGCACTGACCCATGGTGCGCTCTCTCATGTCACAGATGGGTTGTTTCACCTTGGAAGAACCTTTGTGGGTGCCCTCCTCGTGGTCGTGGTCGTGGTCGATGAGATCTGGCCTGGCAATTGAGGATCCCAAGCCGCCGCCGTAGAACGTGTCCTTCTGAAATGACAAAATGGGCTTGATGGCGTATAAGGATCGCAAATCCTTGTCCGCTTGGCGGAGGAGATCAACGGCAGGGCCATCAAAGAGATCAACGGCGGTTGAACCAGAGGGGTTGGGGATGGACCACTTAACCTGTGACATGGCCCGCGTGAAGCCGTCGCTGTCTACGAGCTTGATGTTGTAGCCAGCTTTCCCAAGATACAGTAATACGCTAGCCCGCTGACATGAAGCGTTCGGCATGGCAACGTAGTCAATGTCTGAAAGTGCGTTATATCGACTAGAGGGGGGGGGGTGAATATTCAATTTTTATAAATTCGTCTCTGAGGAAATTCTAACTGAGGAATTTCCTAAGCAACGAACTTCTTAGCAGCGGAATAGAAACTCAGATGCAAGCATAACATGATAGTAGCATGGTCATCATGATGAAATGAAAACAAGCACAGAGTACAAGTAGCGTGTAAACAAGATAAGCAAGCTGAGGACTTAGGACTGAAGAAATAGGGTTGAGGAAATTGAGAAAGTCTTCAATCAAAGTCTTCAAACAATACATATCAAGTTCAACAACACATTAATGAGTAAATGGAAGAGTTGAGGAAATAGAACCAGTAGGCTTGATGAAGACAATGATTTGGTAGACCAGTTCCAACTGCTATGACAGTTGTACGTCTGGTTGGAGTGGCTAGGTATTTAAACCTGAGGACACACGGTCCTGAACACACAGTCCAGGACACCAAGTCCTCACCATATTCTCCTTGATCTAAGGTCACACAGTCCTCGCCCAATCACTCATGGTAAGTCTTCACAGGTGACTTCCAAACCTTCACAAAATCAGTCACCCGGCGATCCACAATTCCTCTTGGATGCTCTAGACCATTTGACGCCTAACCGTCTGGAAGGTCACAGTCTTCAAAGGTAACAAGCGTCAGTTCCACACAGGAACAATCTCTTCGGTGATGCTCAATCACTTTGGGGTTTTAGGTGTTTAGGTTTTGGGTTTTTCCTCACTTGATGGTTTTCAATCAAAGTCCTCGGAGGATGGGTTGCCCTAATGCCAAGTGTCAGTTTCTCTCGAAGCAGCCAACCAGCTAGTGGTTGAAGGGGGCGGCTATTTATAGCCTAGGGAGCAGCCCGACATGATAAGACATAAATGCCCTTCAATGATATGACCGTTATGGTGGGTAGATATTTTGGATGGCTGGCGCATAGCACAACAACCGTCGGAATTTTGAGTATCAAATTCCTCAGGGCTATCATGTTCCTCACTTGTAGGCAATCCGCACTGGTGATACGTCTCCAACGTATCTACTTTTCTAAACACTTTTGCCCTTGTTTTGGACTCTAACTTGCATGATTTGAATGGAACTAACCCGGACTGACGCTGTTTTCAGCAGAATTGCCATGGTGTTATTTTTATGCAGAAATAAAAGTCCTCGAAATGACCTGAAAATCAACGGATATTATTTTTGGAATATATAAAAAATACTGCCGAACGAATCAAGACTAGGGGGCCCACACCTGTCCACGAGGGTGGGGGACGCGCCCACCCCCTGTGCGCGCCCCCTGTCTCGTGGCCCCCCTGAGGCTCCGCCGACATCAACCCGAACTCCATATATTCACTTTCGGGGTGAAAAAAAATCAAAGAGAAGGATTCATCGCGTTTTACGATACAGAGCCGCCGCCAAGCCCTAATCTCTCTCGAGAGGGCTGATCTGGAGTCCGTTCGGGGCTCCGTCGCTGTCATCATCATCAACCTTCCTCCATCACCAATTCCATGATGCTCATCGCCGTGCGTGAGTAATTCCATCGTAGGCTTGCTGGACGGTGATGGATTGGATGAGAATTACCATGTAATTGAGTTAGTTTTGTTAGGGTTTGATCCCTAGGATCCATTATGTTCTTAGATTGATGTTGCTATGACTTTGCCATGCTTAATGCTTGTCACTAGGGCCCGAGTGCCATGGTTTCAGATCTGAACCTATTATGTTTTCATGAATATATGTGAGTTCTTGATCCTATCTTGCTAGTCAATAGTCACCTACTATGTGTTATGATCCGGCAACCCCGAAGTGACAACAATCGGGACCACTCCCGGTGATGACCGTAGTTTGAGGAGTTCATGTATTCACTAAGTGTTAATGCTTTGGTCCGGTACTCTATTAAAAGGAGGCCTTAATATCCCTTAGTTTCCAATAGGACCCCGCTGCCACGGGAGGGTAGGACAAAAAATGTCATGCAAGTTCTTTCCCATAAGCACGTATGACTATATTCGGAATACATGCCTACATTACATTGATGAACTGGAGCTAGTTCTGTGTCACCCTATGTTATAACTATTACATGAGGAATCGCATCCGACATAATTATCCATCACCGATCCAATGCCTATGAGCTTTTCACATATTGATCGTTGCTTAGTTACTTTTCCGCTGCCACTGTTACAATCACTACAAAACTGCTATTGTTACTTTTGCCACCGTTACCGTTACTTCCATACTACTTTGCTACTAAATACTTTGCTGCAGATATTAAGTCTTTCAGGTGTGGTTGAATTGACAACTCAATTGCTAATACTTGAGAATATTCTTTGGCTCCCCCTATGTCGAATCAATAAATTTGGGTTGAATACTCTACCCTCGAAAACTGTTGCGATCCCCTATACTTGTGGGTTATCAAGACAATTTTCTGGCACCGTTGCCGGGGAGCATAGCTATATTATTTGAGTCACTTGGGATTTATATCTGTTGATCACTATGAAGAACCTGAAAGATGAAAAAACCAAGATTTATCCCTCAACTACGAGGGGAGGTAAGGAACTGCCATCTAGCTCTGCACTTGATTCACCCTCTGTTATGAGTAAATTTGCGACACCTACACCTGCTATTGAATCTGATATGTCGCATGTTCTTGATGATGCCACTTCTGCTATGCATGATACTTATGATGAAACTACTTCTATGATTGATAATACTGTGACACTAGGAGAATTTCTTGATGAACAAATTGCTAGGGCTAGAGCGAATGAAATTATTGAAACTGATAATATTGATGAAAGTGATGATGAAGATTCTCCCCTAGATATGAATTGCATGTTGTTCCTGAGGGTTATGTTATGGATGAAGAAACTGCTAGAGATCTTTTAGCTGGCAACGATAGGTATGACCTTAAGAAACTTTTAGCTAAGCTGAAAGAAAAGTCTTTGAACGCTAGAATGAAATATGACCCTGCTTTTGCCACTTCACCTATCTGTATTTCTGTTAAGGATTATGATTTCTCTGTTGATCCTGAGTTAATTACTTTGGTTGAATCCGATCCTTTCCATGGCTATGAATCTGAAACTGTTGTGGCACATCTTACTAAGTTGAATGATATAGCCACCCTATTCACCAATGAGGAAAAAATTCGTTACTATTATATCCTTAAGCTATTTCCATTCTCGTTAAAGGGTGATGCTAAAACATGGTTTAATTCTCTTGATCCTGGTTGTGCGCGTAGTCTCCGGGATATGATTTATAACTTCTTTGCTAAATATTTTGCCGCTCATAAGAAACAAGCTGCCTTAAGGGAAATATATAATTTTGTGCAAATTGAAGAAGAGAGTCCCACAAGCTTGGGGAGGCTTCTCCAATTACTTAATGCTTTGCCTGACCATCCTCTTAAGAAAAATGAAATACTTGATATCTTTTATAATGGACTAACTGATGCTTCCAGAGACCACCTGGATAGTTGTGATGGCTGTGTTTTCAGGGAAAGAACTGTTGATCAAGCTGAATTGCTATTGAATAATATGTTGAGTAATGAAAATAATTGGAAACTCCCTGAACCAACTCCTAAGCCAACTCCGAAGAAAAGGGGTATTCTATTTCTCAGTCCTGAAGATATGCAAGAGGTAAAGAAATCAATAAAAGAAAAAGGTATTAAAGCTGAAGATGTTAAGAATTTACCACCTATTGAAGAAATACATGGTCTTGATAACCCGACACAGGTAGTAAAGGAAATTCTCTCTATAGATTTGATGAAGGTGATATTCCTCATTATAAGTCTGCTAGCCAATGTTTAGATGAGTTTGACAATTTTATTGTTAAACAAGAAATCTTCAATGCTTATGTTAGTAGACAATTGAAACGTAATGCTTATATGATTGAACACTTGAGTGATTATATGTCTAGAGTTAAAGGTGTACTTAAACTCATTAGTAAACATGCTTCTATGGTTACCACTCAAGTAGAACAAGTGCTTAAAGCACAAAATGATTTGCTCAATGAATTAAATAATAAGAAAAATGATAATGCTGTTAAAGTTGTGACTAGAGGTGGTAGAATGACTCAGGAACCTCTGTATCCTGAGGGCCACCCTAAGAGAATTGAGCAAGATTCTCAGAGAACTAATGTTGATGCACCTAGTTCTTCTAAGAAGAAGAACAAGAAAAATGATAGGACTTTGCATGCTTCTAGTGAACCTGTTGATGACACACCTGAGAATCCCAATGATATTTCTATTTATGATGCTGAAACACAGTCTAGTAATGAACATGAACCTAGTGATAATGTTAATAATGATGTTCATGATGATGCTCAACCTAGCAATAACGATGATGTAGAGATTGAACCTGCTGTTGATCTTGATAACCCACAATCAAAGAATCAACGTTATGATAAAAGAGACTTTGTTGCTAGGAGGCACAATAAAGAAAGAGAACCATGGGTTCAAGAACCCATGCCCTTTCCTCCTAAACCATCCAAGAAAATGGATGATGAGGATTTTGAGCGCTTTGCTGAAATGATTAGACCTATCTTTTTGCGTATGCGTTTGACTGATATGCTTAAAACAAATCCTTATGCTAAGTATATGAAAGATATTATTACAAATAAAAGGAAGATACCGGAAGTTGAAATTTCCACCATGCTTGCCAATTATACTTTTAAAGGTGGAATACCAAAGAAATTAGGAGATCCAGGAGTACCAATTATACCTTGCTCCATTAAAAGAAACTATGTTAAAACTGCTTTATGCGATCTTGGAGCCGGTGTCAGTGTTATGCCTCTCTCTTTATATCGTAGACTTGATTTGAATAAGTTGACATCTACTGAAATATCTTTGCAAATGGCTGATAAATCAACCGCTATACCTGTCGGTATTTGTGCGGATGTGCCTGTTGTGGTTGCAAATGTTACTATTTTAACAGACTTTATTATTCTTGATATTCCCGAGGACGATAGTATGTCGATTATCCTTGGTATACCCTTTTTGAATACTGCAGGGGCTGTTATTGATTGCAACAAAGGCAATGTCACTTTTCATGTTAATGGTAATGAGCATACGGTACACTTCCCGAGGAAACAACCTCAAGTCCACAGTATCAATTCTATTGGAAAAATTTCAATGATCACTATTGGAGGTTTTGAATTCCCTCTTCCTACTGTCAAGAAGAAATATGGTATTCTTATTGTTGGGGACATACATATCCCCATTGAGGTAACCTAGTGTTATTCGAAAATTCTCCGGTTTCATGTTATTCGGAAAGAGTTTGTTAACAAGACTTGATCAACCTTGTTAAGGGATTCCTTTTGATGAGCATGAGATGGATGAATTTAGAAAGCATAACTCTCTGTACCCTCCTTTTACTTTCTGTTATTTAGATTAAATAAAGCAAAAATAGTATTTTCTGTCTGTTTTCTAAGTTATCCTTGCAATAAAAAATACCCCAAAAATAAAAGTTCTCCAAATGACCCGAGAATGAAATATGATTTTTTGTAGAATATTTAAGAATATCTGGCACTGAGAACACATCAGGGGGAGCCACCACCTGGCCACGAGGGTGCAGGGCGCGCCCACCCCTTGGGCGCGCCCCCTGCCTCGTGGGCCCCACGTGGCCCCCTCCACTTATCCAAGCACCCACACACTTCTTCTTCCTCCAGAAAAATCCTCCCATAGCTCAAACTCGTGTTCTAGCTCATCTTGCTGCCATTTTTGATCTCCTTGCTCAAAGCTCCATTCACAAAACCGTTTGAGGAGATTGTTCTTCAGTATGTGACTCCTCCAATGGTCCAACTAGTTTTTGTTCTAGTGCTTTTTTTATTGCAAATTTTTTCTGCTAAGGTGACCCTGTTCTTGAGCTTGCATGTCAAATTTATGTGGTCCCAAGTAGTTCTAATGCATGATATAGTCTCTAGGCACTTGTGGGAGTAGTTGCTATCAATCTTGTTGAGTTTCGTTCACTTTTATTTCGAGTCACCAAAAATTTCAGAATTTTTCAGAGAAAAAAATGCATAGGAAAATTTACCAAGGTGGTTCCTCAAGGAAGCAAGTACCAACGCTCGCGATACGTGAGCCGGACGATGAACCACCGAGGGAAGCTCAAGTGCAGCCTTGTGAATGGCCATCGGAGGATTTTATGGTCCAGGCAGGCATCAAGGATGAATTTGACACGTATGTGCATAATGCGGATCTTGAGGACTTCGTGTCAGATAAGTGCCCATAATACCATTACCTAACTAATTCCTTTGTGAGAAGATTTAAATTTGCATCCTCACGCAATTCTCACACTGTTTTATTTGATCCTTATGATAAATCTTATACTATGGACCTAGAAGATTTTAATGATGCTTGTAAACTCCCGCAGTGGGGTAATGTTCGTGAACCTCGCAAATCTGAGTATAAGAACTTTCTAGCTAGTATCAATGTGGGGGAATCTAGAGAAATCACACAAGCTACCTTAGGGAGCATTCATTTCCCTTCCATACATTTTTTGCTCTCTTCGTTGGTAGATGCACTAACGGTAAAGATGAGGCTTGCCACATGTGCATTCCATATCTTTGTGTCCTCAAGAGTGCGGTATAAGGTGATAGACAATATAAGTTGGGGGCTATTGTTGCATGAAGGTTGCATCTTAACAGTTTAAGTGGAGATTTGTTTGGTGGAATTTATGCAACTCGCTTGGCTAAATATCTTCATGTACCCATACATGAGAATGATATGAAGTTGCCTCTTACTTATCTAGACTATAATGCTATGGTTCGTCATCAGTTTGTTGAGAGGAATGAACAATTCCTTCAGTACAGACTAATCTTTGACAGACGACGCACTGTCCATATTGCTCCCCCCATGTGAAAGGATCGATATGGTTGACTAGAGGGGGGGTGAATAGGCAACTAACAATTTTTAGCTTTTCTTAACCAATTTAAATTAAGCAACAAAGTAAGTTGTCTAGATATGCTACTATGATGACAAATTATAGGAAGCAAAGATAACAACCTCACAAGCAAGCTATATAAGATAAACAAGGAAAGCTTGCACAAGTAAAGGAAAGAAATAACCACAAGTGGAGCCGGTGAAGACGAGGATGTGTTACTGAAGTTCCTTCCCTTTGAGGGGAAGTACGTCTCCGTTGGAGCGGTGTGGAGGCACAATGCTCCCCAAGAAGCCACTAGGGCCACCGTATTCTCCTCACGCCCTCACATAATGCAAGGTGCCGTGAATCCACTAGTGGAGCCCTTGAAGGCGGCAACCGAACCTTTACAAACAAGGTTGGGGCTATCTCCACAACCGAATTGGAGGCTCCCAACGACACCACGAAGCTTCACCACAATGGAATATGGCTCCGAGGTGACCTCAACCGTCTACGGTGCTCAAACACCCAAGAGTAACAAGATCCGCAAGGGATTAGTGGGGGGGAATCAAATATCTCTTGGTGGAAGTGTAGATCGATGCCTTCTCAAGCAATCCCGAGGAAATCAACAAGTTTGATTGGCTAGGGAGAGAGATCAGGCGGAAATGGAGCTTTGAGCAACAATGGAGCTTTGGGGAGGAAGAGGTGAGTCTTCTTGGAGAATAAGACTCCCTATATATAGTGGGAGAACAAATCCAACCGTTATCCCACATTTCTGCCCGCAGAGCGCGGTACTACCGCACGTAAGTTGCGGTACTACCGCTCGGCCCAGCGGTACTACCGCTCTGGATGCGGTACTACCGCTGGTGCAGTACTTGCCAGGACTAGCCCTGTTGCGTTGAAGCAACGGGCGGTAGTACTGCCTGAGCGGTACTATCATACGTCCCTGTGGTACTACCGCAAGGCAGGGCTAGACAAGCCGAGGAGAAGTGCAGACTAAATAAAATACATCCGCAACTACATCCGCAGAAATATGGTAGTAGCAAAAACACGACACGGTACTACCGCGTAGGATGCGGAAGTAAAAAATTACTTCCGCACCTACTACCGTACTAGTTACGACGATGGGCCAGCCACACGGTACTATCGTGCTCATGATACGGTACTACCGCTCTGTGCGGTACTACCGCGGTCCTGAGGCGGTACTACCGTGTGGCTCTGCGGTACTACCGCTCACTCTGAGCAGTACTACCGCATGCCAGGCAGTTGTAGTAGTAGGAAGCCATGGTTTTGTACAGACGAGGAAAACAGCCGGAGCTCCAGAGAAGCAAAGGAAAGGTGGTGCGAATGAGTAGACGTGTACGTGTTGATTCCACCCAAACCTTTCCGAAGCGGACCCCCTCTTAATAGTACGGCTTTCCTATTACTCAAATCCACCGAAAAAGAAGTAAAAGGAAACACCGTCTTCCATAGGTTCCGAGGGGCACATAATCGTCTTGTGCCTAGGTGAGATATATCTGAAAGAGCTTAGAGCACACGATTAGTCCGCAAATGCATTGTCATCAATCACCAAAACTACTTAGGGAGAAATATGCCCTTACAATCTCCCCCTTTTTGGTGGATTGATGTCAATACGGGATTTGCACAAGGATATATAAGAAAGTAGGCAAACCTAGTAAAGCAATAGAATATAGGTAAGCTCCCCCTAGATGTGTGCATACAAGGGAAAGTGCTTTGTACTCCACAACACACATACTAGGTTTAATGCTCCCCCTATATTCTACAAACAATATACTCCTTGCATACAAAGAATAAGAATCTATGCACAGATGTAAGGAGGATAGGGTGAGCACATATAAAGGGTAAGTAAATCAACTGCTCACAACCTAATATAGCATAGACATAATAACGAGTTAACGAGAAGGGAGCATATGTCTCACACCATATGAAAGTCTCACGCACACGACACAAACACAAGCAAGCAAACAAAGTTCGACCAACGAAAAGCAAATAGACACGGCACAAGACGCAAATCCTAACACTCTCTCCCCCTTTGGCATCGAGACACCACAAAGGGAAAGAGGACACCTAAGATAGGTGGTAGGTCTGGCGGAAGAACTCAGTCGTCATGCTCTCCATTAGACTCCTGCTACTCCTCCTCAGACTCAAACCACTTGTAGCCCTGTTGGGCAATCCACTCTGCCTCTGGAGTGATGATCTCCTCTGACCCACTAGACACATGCTCACCAAAGATCCTCATGATCTTCTTGTCACGCCGACGAGATTGCTTGTGAGTCACATGAGCCTTGTACTGTCCCTGTGCTTGCATACAGAATAGTGCCTTCATCTTCCTCTTTAGCTTCTCAGCCCAAGAGGGCTCAGACGAGGGAGGAGCATATCCTACAGAACTGTCCTCAGCTAGCTCCTCCTCCACAGGCTCCTCATCTGTACCCATCTGTGCTGCAGCAGCCTCTGCACGGGTAGTGGTATTAGCCCAACGACTCTTGATGCGAAGTCGGATAGGCTCATGACAAATCCACTGAGGGGCCTCGAACTCCTCATCAGGGTAAAGCTTCTCCCAAGTCTTGGAGATAAGCAGAAACAGAAACGGACTGTAGATGGGCACTTTGTGAGTGTAGATAGCAAAGCGAAGCTCACACCACATGATATGGGAGATATCAAGTGGCTGAGTCTGAGCATTGCGGGACTCCTCACACATCAGCAACATGTCAACGAGGTATGCATGTACCTTGTCCTTGTCCCCAACTCGAGGAAACAAGGTGTTGCGGAAGATCCTATGCATGATGTCCAGGAAGGGGTTCATCACCCATGTCTTCTTGCCATTAACAAGTGTCTTCTCCACATAAAAAGGAAACAGACGGTCTTTGTTGGCAGATTCTTCGTTGGCATGAGGCCGAGCTCCAAGAGGGGTGTGGAGCCCCTCGTCAGCAACCTGAAGCAGATCCATAAAGTCCTTCCAAGAAGCAGTCATCTTGTGACCATTTGTCATCCAAGTCATGGTGCGGTCTTCCTTGGTATGGAAGTACACCGAAGCATAGAACTGTGCCACAATATCTGGGTCAAAATCCATCTGAAATGTCATGATGTGCTCAATCCCAAACTGCTCCACCAGATCTAGAGCCTCTGCAAAGTAGGCCCGGTGATCATCCCTCCGCATGTGGGCCATGTCAATCCAGTGTGCATCCACATATAGGTTGTGCTTACTCTTGAGTACCTCTGTGTAGATACAATACTGCTGCTTGGTCCAGAACAGTTCATCTCCATGGAATTGGGCCCGGGGATCTGCATAAGGGTTGATCTTCCTCCTTGCCGTGAACTCATGAGCCGGTATCTCCTCCATGGTCATAGTTGGTTCCTTGTTCTTGTTGGCGGCGGTCTTGAATCAGCGTTGGGGGGCATTGGAGCTCTCAGGCATATCACTCTGGGTGCGCAGACGCTTGGACCCGGTGTCACGGCTGGGATTGGTGCGACGAACATTGGAACCGGAGCCACCACCTAAGACACAAACACAAGAACACGACGGAAACACAAAAAGAATCAACGCAAAAGCCAGAAAAAGGCATACGAAACATGTAGAAAGGATGATATGTATGCGATACGATATGAACCAAGCGGTAGTACTGCTTGACGAAAGCGGATGTAAAATTTTAGTGCCGCTTAGGGAGAAGTAGTACCGCTTGGACGAGTTGCGGTAGTACCGCGCAGAACGCGATACTAACATCCGCGTCCATCACGGTAGTACCGCTCCGTAGGGCGGTAGTACCGTTACGCGACAAGGCGGTAGTACCGCGGTCAGCCAGCGGTAGTACCGCTCGGGTCAGATCTAAAAAACGGATCTAGACAAGAACGCATAGAACGACGAACGGTACTACGGCTGATCATAGCAACTTAGTAGCAGCATACTTACTAGCATTTCTATTGCATAAAAACTCTCCTACATCCTAATCTTCCATGGATAAGGACAAGAAGAACACTAGAACAAAAATCATCTCCCCAAAACCTAAAAACAAACAACCGGGCAAAAAGAAGAGGGGATTTGGGGAGAAACCTTCATCCATGGCAAGAGGTCGAGGTGGGGAACGATCCCACTGACCGAAATGCGAGGAGAGTGGCCGGGGGAGGAGATCCGGTGAGGTCCTCCGGCGGCATTCTTGAGGGAGAGAGAGAGACGACGTGGGGGAGATGGGATGAATGTGTACGGGGGAGTTAGAACTCCCCCTACCTGCTTATAACCCCCAGCCGTTCGGATAAGTGCGGTAGTACCACGGTCATCGCGGTAGTACCGCCCGGGCGGAAGTACCGCACACGGAGCGGTAGTACCGCTCGACCAGCGGCAGTAAAAAATTACTGCCGTGCTGGTTGTGGTAGTACCGTATTCTCTCTTGCGGTAGTACCGTGACTACTCACGGTAGTACCGTCCCTCCAAGAAAATGCAATTTTTGACAAGAGGCTTAAGCAAAGCAAAAGGCCCACATGCAAGGCACATGGAACGAGAGACAACACACAACCAAAACAACACACAAGACACTCCTCCAAGGAGGAGGTCGGTGGCCGAAGCCACCTATGTTTGAGTTATTTGGTATGGCACCGCAAAGAATTATCCTTGGGCCCATGACAAACACTCGTCTTGAAGCACTTATACCATCTAACATGGCAAATGACAAAGACTTGATCGATTTATGCATAATGGGGGGAAGAATAGTTCATTGAGAGAACAATAATCCCCCTATGTCCATGCCTACATCTAGGCAAGATAAATAAATTGAGTGGGAGGTGTGTGTACAAGGTCTCAAGCCACATTGCTCAAATCTATGATATTTAGCTCATGCCTTAACTCGCGAAATCTTGCTTCATCCAACAGCTTTGTGAAGATATCTTCAAGGTTATCATGAACGTTGACATAGTGAAGCTCGATTTCTCTTTGCCGAATATGATCCCGGATGAAGTGATACCGAATCTATATATGCTTCGTCTTGAAGTGTTGCACTGGGTTGAGAAAAATCTTGATGGCACTTTCATTGTCACACCAAAGAGGCACTTTGTCACAAGTGACACTGTAATCCTTTAAAGTTTGCCTCATCCATAGAAGTTGAGCACAACAACTACCAGCTGCCACATACTCTGCTTCGGTGGATGAGAGAGACACACAACTTTGCTTTTTGGAAGACCAACTTACCAGAGAGCAACCAAGAAATTGGCACCCTCCGGAAGTGGACTTCCTATCCACTTTGTCTCCCGCCCAGTCCAAATCAGAGAAACCTACAAGGTTGAAGTTTGCTCCTCTTGGGTACCATAAGCCAAAGTTTGGGGTATGAGCCAAATATCGAAAGATTCGCTTGACTGCCACAAAGTGACTTTCCTTAGGTGAGGCTTGAAACTGTGCACAGATTCCCACACTCAACATAATATCCGGTCTAGATGCACAAAGGTAAAGCAAGGATCCAATCATAGAACGATATACCTTTTGATCCACCGCTTTACCATTGGGATCAATGTCAAGTTGGCACTTGGTTGGCATTGGAGTAGTAGCCAGATTGACATCACTTAGATTAAACCTCTTGAGCATGTCTTGAGTGTACTTGGCTTGTTTGATAAAGATTCCTTCTCTTCTTTGCTTAATCTCAAACCCAAGGAAGTACTTCAACTCTCCCATCATGGACATCTCAAAATGTGTGAACATGAGTGCGACGAACTCATCATTGAAAGCTTTGTTAGGTGAACCAAAGATAATATCATCAACATATAGTTGGCAGACAAACAACTCCCCTTTGACCTTCTTAGTAAAAAGAGTGGGGTCGATTTTCCCAATTTCAAACCCACGATCTTGTAACAACTCGGTAAGATGCTCATACCACACATGTGGGGCTTGTTTAAGGCCATAGAGTGCCTTATCGAGTTGATACACATGATTGGGGAACTTAGGGATCCTCAAACCCCGGGGGTTGTTTGACATAAACCAACTCATTAATAGGACCATTAAGAAATGCACTTTTCACATCCATTTGTTGCAACTTAAAATTATGATGAGAATGATAAGCAAGCAACAAACATATAGATTCAAGGCGAGCAACGGGGGCAAAGGTTTCACCGTAGTCGATACCCTCGACTTGGGAGTAGCCTTGAGCCACCAAACGCGCCTTGTTGCGAATGACGATGCCATGAGCATCATGCTTGTTCTTAAAGATCCACTTGGTTCCAATGACATTATGGTTCTCCTTTGGCCACGGCACCAGACACCACACTTTGTTGCGCTCGAAGTTGTGGAGTTCTTCATGCATGGCATTAAGCCAATCAGGGTCTTCGAGCGCCTCATAGACCTTTTGAGGTTCAACACAGGAGACAAAAGCTTGATGAGCACAATAGTTTGCTAATTGTCTACGAGTGCTTACCCCCCTTTTGATGCTTCCAAGAATATTCTCCATGTGATGTTCTTTGGAAGCAAGCCTGGAGGCAATTTTTGCAGCACGACGCTCCAATTGCTCTTCAAGAGATAATTGAGGAGCACCGAGTTGATCATCTTGAGCGACGTCAAGAGCTTGATCTTGATCTTGAGCTTCCTCTTGATCTTGATCTTGCTCAGAGGAGAGAACTTGGCCTTGTGCATCATTTGGTGGCTCCCCACCATCTTGTGATTGATCTTGCACTTGGCCTTGTTCATTCGGTTGAGGGTCTTCACTTTGTTCTTCGGAAGCGTGTGCGTCTTGGGTTGATGATGGTTCCACTTGTGTGGAACATTGTCCTTCTCCTTCGGCAACAAGGGGTTCCTCAATGGGTAGGATATATCCAACACCCATTCTTCTTATGGCTTGAGGAGGAATTTCATCACCTACATCACAAGTACCACTTTGCTCCACTTGGGAGCCGTTATTCTCATCAACCTCTACGTTACTCGTCTCCTCAATGAGTCCATTGGACTTGTTGAGGACACGATAAGCATGAGAGTTTGTAGCATAACCAACAAATATGCCCTCATGAGCTCTAGACTCAAATTTAGACAAACGAGCACCTTTCTTGAGGATGAAACACTTACACCCGAACACCCGGAAGTACTTGAGATTAGGCTTGTTACCGGTAAGAATCTCATATGGAGTCTTGTTCAAACCTTTGCGGAGATAGAGCCGATTCGATGCATGACACACAGTGTTGATGGCTTCGGCCCAAAAGTTGTATGGAGATTTGAATTCCGCCATCATGGTCCTTGTCAAGTCCATCAAAGTCCGGTTCTTTCTCTCTGCTGCACCATTTTGTTGAGGGGTATAAGGTGCTGCATATTGATGTTTGATCCCCTCATCACTAAGAAACTCATCCAAGGTGTAGTTCTTGAACTCGGTGCCGTTGTCACTTCGGATCATCAAAATCTTTGCTTCATGTTGTCATTGAGCTTCATTTGCAAAGTTGATGACGATTTGTTGGGTCTCACTCTTCTTCTTGAAGAAGTATACCCATGTGTATCTTGAATAATCATCCACAATCACCAAGCAATACTTTCTGCTCCCAAGATTATCAAAGGATGGAGGCCCAAAGAGATGCATGTGAAGGAGCTCTAAGGGCCTTTTTGAGTAGATGATAGTCGTGGGAGGATGAGCCTTCTCATGTAACTTTCCTTCAATACAAGCACTGCAAGCACGATCTTTGGCAAAGCTAACATTTGTTAGTCCACGGACATGGTCCCCCTTGAGAATACTTTGCAAATATCTCATATTGACATGGGCTAACCGGCGATGCCAAAGCCATCCCACATCAACTTTAGCCATTAGGCATGTCGCGGTCTTAGTGGGTTGCTCCGAGAAGTTAACCACATAGAGACCGTTCTCGACATGTCCAACATAGGCTACTTTAAGGGTCTTGCTCCACAAGAGGGCCACGATATCAATATCAAAGAATGTAGCAAAGCCCATGAGTGCAAGTTGGCGAACAGAAAGTATGTTATATGCAAGGGACTCAACAAGCATGACTTTCTCGATTGTGAGATCATGAGAAACAACAACCTTGCCAAGCCCCAATACCTTAGAAGATGAAGCATCACCCCATTCGACGTTGGTGGCCATGGATGAACCTAGATGCACGTCCACCACCAAGTCTTTGCTTCCGGTCATATGATTTGTGGCTCCACTATCGAGCAACCATGATCCCCCACCGGAAGCAAACTCCTACAAGAGATCAATGCTTGGATTTAGGTACCCATTTGGTAATGGGTCCTTTGAGGTTAGTAACAAGGGTCTTAGGAACCCAAATACCCCATTCAATGTACTCATAATAAGAACCAACAAATTTAGCAAAGACATGACCATCACTAGCACGACAAAAAACATAAGAAGGATTAAAGTCTCTGGCCATGTTTGATGGTATGGTGGGGTTTTTCTTGACTCCACCACCCTTCACATTGTTCTTCCTCTTAGACGCACCCTCTCCCTCTTTCACAAAGGTTTGTTGGAGAGGGGGAGGTAGCTTGGTCTTGTCATTCTTCTTCTTCTTGGGCTTGGGAGCAAACCCAATTCCTTCCTTTGCCACAACCTCCTTTTGATTACTCAAAAGATCGTTGAGGTTCTTCTCACCTTGTATACATGTCACAAGGCCTTTCTCAAGTTGCTTCTTCAACTTGGCATTTTCTTCAACAAGATGCACATGCTCGCAACATGGGTTAGTAGCATTTGCATTATCAATCAACACCATGCGAGGAAAGATAGCCTTTTCCTTGGTTAGCAAAACTTGGACTTGATCATGAGACTCCTTGAGAGAAGCATGCATACCTTTCAAGGCCTTGTGAGCCTTGTCAAGTGTAACAAACTCCTCCTTGAGTCTAGCATGGTCAACCCCAAGTTTTGCCTTCTCGGAATTAAGCATAGGAGAGACAACTAAAGCATGATCGAGATCTTTTTTAATTTAGCATGATCATCGTTGTGTGACTCCTCAAGAGCCAAATGAAGACCACGCTCTTCCTCTAGAGCATTAGAGAGATCCGATATCTCATCGGCATAGTCTCGACTATGTCCTTCCATTTTGGCAATGGTCTCCTCGTGAGCCTCGATCATGTCATTGGCCTCACCGAGTTGTTCCAAGAGAGCAACAAAGTGCTTCTTGGGTTTTCCCTTGAGTTTGCTCATAAACAACTCAAATTCATTCTCTTCCTCCGTTTCTCCCTCACTCTCATCAATACAATCCGTCAATGAAGGATTAGAGATGATGGTAGTGTTGATGTTTGGAGTTACCTTGTTGGTGGCCTTGGCCATGAGACACTTGGCGGTGATGTTCTCATTTGGTGAGTCGAAGAGAGATGAGCGTGGAGTAGTAGCAATAGCAATTGTGGCCATGGTGACCATCTCATCATCTTCATCATTATCATCATCCTCAACATATTCTTCTTGGGACACCAACCCTTTAGGAGGGGTCTTCTTGTTGAAGTTGTTCTTGTTGGGATAAGACTTTGCCTTGTCCTTCTGGATAAGCTTGCCTCCAAAGTCTTCTCTTTTCTCATATGGGCAATCTACAACAAAGTGGCTTACATTTCCACGGTTGAAGCATGTCCTCACTCGTTGCTTGCCCTTGTTGCCACTTGAGTTGTTCTTGTTGAAGTTGGGCCTTGAGTTCTTCTTGTTGCCCCACATATTCCACGAAGCAAGAGCCATGTGCTCATGATAGGCATATTTGGTGTCCTCGAGGCAACACTCATCGTCATCCTCCTCCTCCTCTTCTTCCACACAAGCCTTGGCCTTCAAGGCAAGGTTAGGCTTCTTTGATAGTTGAGCTCTTAAAACCGCATTGTCGGCGGTCTTGTCCAAGATCCTCATGGCAACGAACTTGAAAGTGCAGTATATCGACTAGAGGGGGGGGGTGAATAGGCGATTTTTATGAAATGCTTCAAAACATGGAAGTTTCGAAGACAAAGGATAAAACCAATCCTATTTATATGCAGCGGAAAGTAGACTACACTAGACAAGCCATGGTCAGGTATTCAATGAAGTGAAAGCATGAAGACTAATAGCAGCTAGGCAGTAAGGATCAAGATGGAAGAAGGAATGAAGCCAATCAGAACAAGTAGTTACACGTTGAAGTCAATCAAATAAGGCAGGAAGGCAATGACTTCACAACATAAGACAATAAGTAAAGGGAAGGAAGGATAGAACCAGTAGCTCGGGAAAGACAGTGATTTGTTAGACCAGTTCCAGTTGCTGTGACAACTGTACGTCTGGTTAGGGAGGCTGAGATTTAACTCAGAAGACCGCGTCTTCACCTTATTCCCCTTGAGCTAAGAACACCTAGTCCTCGCCCAATCACTTTGGTAAGTCTTCAAGGTAGACTTCCAAACCTTCACAGACTTCGCTCACCGGCGATCCACAATGACTCTTGGATGCTCAGAACGCGACGCCTAACCGACTGGAGGAAACACAGTCCTCAAGTGTAATAAGTCTTCAGGTCACACAGACAAAAAGACTTCAGTGATGCCTAACACTCTTTGGCTCTGGGTGTTTTGGCTTTGTCCTCGCAAGGATCTCTCTCTCAAATGCTTCGAAGGTGGGTTGCTCTCAAACGACAAAAGCCGTGCAATAACTCTGAGCAGCCCCCAATTTATGGTGTAGGGGGTGGGCTATTTATAGCCACTGGGCAACCCGACCTGATTTGTCCGGAGTGACCCTGGGTCACTAAGGAACTGACACGTGTTCCAACGGTCAGATTTCAAGCACACACGTCAACTTTACTTGGGCTACAAGTAAAGCTGACTCATCCGGCTCTGGATAAGATTTGCTCTCATTGTCTTCTCTCAAAGACATAGGATTTGGTTGAGCATCACTTCAGTCACTCTGACTTAGTTCACTTGGACCCCACTTAACAGTACGGTGGTTCCTATGACTCAACAAAGAAGAAAAAAAGGAAACAACGAAACATCTAAGTCTTCACGCTCCATAGTCTTCACACAATGTCTTCTCTTGTCATAGTCTTCACTAAGATTATCTTCATGTACCACCACTGTCGTCAATGTCTTCATACATTTTTAGGGGTCATCTCCGGAAGGTAAACCAAATCAATGAGGGACTACTACCTGTGTTATCTTGCAATTCTCACGAACACATTAGTCCCACAACCAGGTTTGTCGTCAATACTCCAAAACCAACTAGGGGTGGCACTAGATGCACTTACAGAACTCATCCAACACTTCATTTGATGACAAAGTGTGGAAGTCCGGTCTTTAGCGAATGACAGAGGACATGGCCTTGTGGTAAGGCATCATGGCCTTGAGAAACTTGCGCTTGATCCAATTGTCATCCGTGTCCTTGCTCCCATGAGCTCGAAGAGAAATCGCAAGAGTGGATAATCTCCGATAAAGTTCACGAGGATCTTCATCTTCGATCATAGCAAACTCACCGGCTTCATCTCGCACAAATTCATAGTTAGAGCGTTGAATGCTTGCGCTCCCCTTGTACATGGAGCCAACATGCTCCCAAGCTTCCTTGGCCACGGTGAAGGGTCGAAGATGTGCAATGTCTTCGGGAGGGATAACATCTTGAAGTATGCAAAGAACGGTCTCGTTGAATTGATGATCCGCAGCTTCTCTCGGAGTTAAGTTGTCAGGATCACGTGGATAAAAACCTTGCTCAATGATTCTCCAAAGATTAGTAGAGCAATGATTTAAATGACGTTTGAAGCGAAACATCCAAGTAGCAAAATCAGAATTTTTTATAAACTTAGGAGGAGGACCAACGGAATTTAAATGCGGAGTAGGAACGGGTCCTCCATAGTGGATAGGAGGAGCGGAGTGGGCAAAAATCCCACTCCCATTCTTAGTAACCGGGACTTGCTCACTACTAGCTTCTCCGTTGTCGGGAATAGCCTCCGACACGTTGGTAGTGGGACGAACCACTTCCAACGGTGTGGTGGATAATTTGAGTCCCTCTAGAAATTCTCTAAACATGCCTTTGACCTCGGTCGTTAGTGATTCTTTCAACGTGTCCATAGCCACATTGAACTCCTCACGAGAGACCGAGGCTCCCCCATCGAACGTAAGCAAGGACGGAGTTCCACCGGAATGTTCCTCCGTCTCGACTACGTTGTCAACCATACTGTTTGGACGGTAAAGTCCTTAAAAAGAGACGAGGCTCTGATACCAATTGAAAGGATCGATATGGTTGACTAGAGGGGGGGGGTGAATAGGCAACTAACAAATTTTAGCTTTTCTTAACCAATTTAAATTAAGCAACAAAGTAAGTTGTCTAGATATGCTACTATGATGACAACTTATAGGAAGCAAAGATAACAACCTCACAAGCAAGCTATATAAGATAAACAAGGAAAGCTTGCACAAGTAAAGGAAAGAAATAACCACAAGTGGAGCCGGTGAAGACGAGGATGTGTTACCGAAGTTCCTTCCCTTTGAGGGGAAGTACGTCTCCGTTGGAGCGGTGTGGAGGCACAATGCTCCCGAAGAAGCCACTAGGGCCACTGTATTCTCCTCACGCCCTCACACAATTCAAGGTGCCATGAATCCACTAGTGGTGCCCTTGAAGGCGGCAACCGAACCTTTACAAACAAGGTTGGGGCTATCTCCACAACCGAATTGGAGGCCCCAACGACACCACAAAGCTTCACCACAATGGAATATGGCTCCAAGGTGACCTCAATCGTCTAGGGTGCTCAAACACCCAAGAGTAACAAGACCCGCAAGGGATTAGTGGGGGGATCAAATATCTCTTGGTGAAAGTGTAGATCGATGCCTTCTCAAGCAATCCCGAGGAAATCAACAAGTTTGATTGGCTAGGGAGAGAGATCGGGCGGAAATGGAGCTTTGAGCAACAATGGAGCTTTGGGGAGGAAAAGGTGAGTCTTCTTGGAGAAGAAGACTCCCTATATATAGTGGGAGAACAAATCCAACCGTTATCCCACATTTCTGCCCGCAGAGCGCGATACTACCGCACGTAAGTTGCGGTGCTACCGCTCGCCCCAGCGGTACTACCGCTCTGGATGCGGTACTACCGCTGGTGCAGTACTTGTTAGGACTAGCCCTGTTGCGTTGAAGCAACGGGCGATAGTACTGCCTGAGCGGTACTACCATACGTCCCTGCGGTACTACCGCAAGGCAGGGCTAGACAGGCTGAGGAGAAGTGAGGACTAAATAAAATACATCCGCAACTACATCCGCAGAAATACGGTAGTAGCAAAAACACGACACGGTACTACCGCTTGACCCAAGCGGTACTACCGCGTAGGATGCCGAAGTAAAAAATTACTTCCGCACCTACTACCGTACTAGTTACGACGCTGGGCCAGCCACACGGTACTACCGTGCTCATGATACGGTACTACCGCTCTGTGCGGTACTACCGCGGTCCTGAGATGGTACTACAGTGTGGCTGTGCGGTACTACCGCTCACTCTGAGCGGTACTTCCGCATGCCAGGCAGTTGTAGTAGCAGGAAGCCATGGTTTTGTACAGACGAGGAAAACAGCCGGAGCTCCAGAGAAGCAAAGGACAGGTGGTGCGAATGAGTAGACGTGTACGTGTTGATTCCACCCAAACCTTTCCGAAGCGGACCCCCTCTTAATAGTACGGCTTTCCTATTACTCAAATCCACCGGAAAAGAAGTAAAAGGAAACTTCGTCTTCCATAGGTTCCGAGGGGCACATAATCGTCTTGTGCCTAGGTGAGATATATCTGAAAGAGCTTAGAGCACACGATTAGTCCGCAAATGCATTGTCATCAATCACCAAAACTACTTAGGGAGAAATATGCCCTTACACCCTGCTCCTACTTTCTTTGACTTTCAGGCAAAAAGGAGATATGTTATAACCAGGGAGGAGGTGAACGAGTATGAGGAGAGGACGGAGGCGGCTCGTCTCCAAGCTGCATCTCAATACAACCCCAACTACGACTTTGGATATCCGTCAGGCTAGTACTGGCCATAGACCAACTTAGGCCAAGAGCCTAAGCTTGGGGGAGTACGTATTTCTCACCGACATTACATTCATGTTAACACACTCATTCCAATTGTCGATGCTCATACTTTTTCATTGTACTATCCATGCTAGTTTATTTCTTTTCTAAGTCTTCTGCTTGTGTGTCAGAAAACCTTAAAAAAATAGTTGTAGCTTTTAGCTAGTTTACTTTCGATGCCTGTAGTAGTAGTAATTACTAGAAAACCCAAAAAGATTTCTCGTTCTTCTTTTGCTTGTTGGGAGCTTTCCCGTGTAAATAGTTTTATTTCTTTTGTTTTCTTTGGGGGTCAAGAGGAGAAGACCATGATGAAAATGTTGAGTGGCTCTTATATGCATTATTGTTGATTTAACCAAGAGCCATACTACCTTGTATTCTCCCTTGTATTAAATGCTTGCAGATTCCAGCTTAGTCCAATGCACGTGCACTATTATTATTATTCACACCGTTCGGTCGTGCGAGTGAAAGGCAATAATGACGATATATGATGGACTGATTGAGATGCGACCTATCTTGTTTTGTAAATATGAATAGTTCATCGTTCCTGATTCAACCTATTATGAATGAAACATGCTTGCAATGACAATTAGAAATTATAGTTGCTCATGCGATGCTTAATTAGCTAGGAGTTTATAATGGTCTACCTTGCGTGCCAACATGATATTAAAATGGTTGTGATGTGGTATGATAGGGTGGTATCCTCCTTTGAATGATTCAAGTGGTTTGACTTGGCACATGTTCACACATGTAGTTGAAACAAAATCAACATAGCCTCCACGATATTTATGTTCATGGTGATTTATATCCTACTCATGCTTGCACTCATTGTTGATTAATTTTAATGCATGTTCATGAATGTTGTCGCTCTCTAGCTCGTTGCTTCCGACTCTCTTTCTAGCCTTCACTTGTACTAAGCGGGAATAGTGCTTGTGCATCCACTTCCATAAACCCCAAAGGTATTCCATATGAGTCCACCATACCTTCCTATATGCGGTATCTGCCTGCTGTTCCAAGTAAATTTCTATGTGCCAAACTCTAAACCTTCAAATGAAATTCTGTTTTGTATGCTCGAACAACTCATGTATCAACTAGGGCTGTCTATATCTTCCATGCTAGGTGGGTTATTCTCACGATGAGTGGACTCCGCTCATCATTCACGAGAAAATGGCTGGTAACCGGGATGCCCAGTCCCATGCTCAAATCAAATCAAAATAATTAAACAAAACTCCCCCAGGGCTGTTGTTGGTATGGACGGTACCCGTTGTTTTGGGCCAGCCATGGAGTGTGCTTGTTGGTGGTGGGGGAGTATAAACTTTACCATTCTGTTTGGGAACCGCCTATAATGTGTGTAGCATGGAAGATATCGAGACCTCTTGGTTGTTATGTTGACAATGAAAGTATACCACTCAAAATATTATTTATATCTGTTTCAAAACTCGAGCTCTGGCACCTCTACCAATCCCTGCTTCCCTCTGTGAAGGGCCTATCTATTTACTTTTATGTCGAGTCATCATCCTCTTATTAAAAAGCACCAGTTGGAGAGCACCCCTGTCATTTGCATGCATTGCTATTAATTTACATTGAGTATGACTGTGACTGGATCTCTTTTACCATGAATTACAATGTCTAGTCAATCCTTGATCTTCAGAGTTGCTCTGCATTTATGTTTTGCGGTCTCAGAAAGGGCTAGCGAGATACCATCTTGTTATATCATATGATGATTGTTTTGAGAAAGTGTTGTCATCCGAGGTTTATTATTATTGCTCGCTAGTTGATTATGCCATTGATATGAGTAAACATGAGACCTGAAAGTTATTCTGAATATGGTTAGTTCATAATCTTGGCTGAAAACTTGAATGCTGGCTTTACATATTTACAACAACAAGAGCAAACAGAGTTTGTAAAAGTTTGTCTTTATCACTTTCAGTTTGTCAACTGAATTGCTTGAGGACAAGCAAAGGTTTAAGCTTGGGGTGAGTCGATACATCTCCAACGTATCTACTTTTCCAAACACTTTTGCCCTTGTTTTGGACTCTAACTTGCATGATTTGAATGGAACTAACCCGGACTGACGTTGTTTTCAGCAGAATTGCCATGGTGTTATTTGTGTGCAGAAATAAAAGTCCTCGGAATGACCTAAAAATCAACAGAGATTATTTTTGGAATATATAAAATATACTGGCGAAAGAATCAAGACCAGGGGGCCCACACCCTGTCCATGATGGTTGGGGGCACGTCCACCCCCTGGGCACGCCCCCTGTCTCGTGGGGCCCCTGAGACTCCTCTGACATCAACCCCAACTCCATATATTCACTTTTGGGAAAAAAATCAGAGAGAAGGATTCATCGCGTTTTACGATACGGAGCCACCGCCAAGCCCTAATCTCTCCCGGGAGGGCTGATCTGGAGTTCATTCGGGGATCCGGAGAGTGGAGACCGTCGCCGTCGTCATCATCAACCTGCCTCCATCACCAATTCCATGATGCTCACCGCCGTGTGTGAGTAATTCCATCGTAGGCTTGCTGGACGGTGATGGGTTGGATGAGATTTACCATGTAATCGAGTTAGTTTTGTTAGGGTTTGATCCCTAGTAACCGTTATGTTCTAAGACTGATGTTGCTATGACTTTGCCATGCTTAATGCTTGTCACTAGGGCCCGAGTGCCATGATTTCTTATCTGAACCTATTAAGTTTTCATGAATATATGTGAGTTCTTGATCCTATCTTACTAGTCAATAGTCACCGACTATGTGTTATGATCCGGCAACCCCGAAGTGACAACAATCGGGACCACTCCCGGTGATAACCATAGTTTGAGGAGTTCATGTATCCACTAAGTGTTAATGCTTTGGTCCGGTACTCTATTAAAAGGAGGCCTTAATATCCCTTAGTTTCCAATAGGACCCCGCTGCCACTGGAGGGTAGGACAAAAGATGTCATGAAAGTTCTTTCCCATAAGCACGTATGACTATATTCGAAATACATGCCTAGATTACATTGATGAACTGGAGCTAGTTCTGTGTCACCCTATGTTATAACTATTACATGAGGAATCGCATCCGACATAATTATCCATCACCGATCCAATGCCTACGAGGTTTTCACATATTGATCTTTGCTTAGTTACTTTTCCGCTGCCACTGTTACGATCACTACAAAACTGCTATTGTTACTTTTGCCACCGTTAACGTTACTTCCATACTACTTTGTTACTAAATACTTTGCTGCAGATATTAAGTCTTTTAGGTGTGGTTGAATTGACAACTCAACTGCTAATACTTGAGAATATTATTTGGCTCTCCTTGTGTCGAATCAATAAATTTGGGTTGAATACTCTACCCTCGAAATCTGTTGCGATCCCCTATACTTGTGGGTTATCAATTGGTGAATTCCTAACTCCTCAGTCAGAACAAATTCCTTAGAGACCAGAAGAACTTCGTCTCTATCACTGAAGAAATTGACTGAACTGTATGAGATTTCCAATGGCTTCACTCGAAAGGATTGGGTAGTGTAGGCTTTGAGTTCAGCATCACTTGGAAATATGTTTCGTTATTTTTTCCTCGACCCCCTTTAACAGTACGGTGTTTCCTATGACTCAATAAAGAGAAAATGAAACTACGAAAACAAAAGTCTTCACGCTTCATAATCCTCGCATGATTATCCATGTATTAAAGGTCACACCAATTTCTTCACTTTCAAAATCTTCAGAAAGTCTTCAGAAATCCAAAGTCTTTTGTTGAAGACATTCATTTTTAGGTGTCAACTTTCTCTATGAATATCAAACTCCTCATGGACTTATAGACCTTTGCACACTCACAAACGCATTAGTCCCTTAACCTGTAAGTCTTCAATACACCAAAATCACCAAGGGGCACTAGATGCACTTACAATCTCCCCCTTTTTGGTGATTGATGACAATATATGTTAAGTTTTCAATGGGGATAAACATATGAAGTATAAATACTGATATTGAGGAATTTGATTGCAAGATATAGATGAACTCCCCCTGAAGATGTGCGTAGTGAGGAATTTGCTTTTGAAGCAATGCACATTTCAAGAGTAGTATCATGGAGATCTCCCCCTATATCTTGTAATTCATACACGCATTTAACATATGATATGAATAATTTGAAATGCATGATGAAATATGGTGACTGATGTAATTCAGCATGCGTGCATTAACATATATGAGGAAATAGCATGCAGAAGAACATAGCGAAAGTATCAGACCACCATCGGGTTTAAGTTTACAACTCGATACAACAAAGTCTTCAAAAGAACGAGAGTTGTAACTTAGTAAAAAAATGCCCATATATAAAGACTCGCTTGAAGACTAACTCAAATTTCTCCCCCTTTGTCATCGAATGACCAAATGGGACGAAAATGAGGACTAACGCCCCTGAAGAATATCACGAAGACGATGGAGGAGCACCAGTGTTGTTGGGGTCGGTTGTTGGAGGAGGACTTGCCACAGTGTCGTCCAAATCTTCATACTCATCGGTCTCACGTGATGAAGAATATGAGCTGGCCACCAAGGAAGGAACTTTGACTTTCTTGAATTTATTTGCCGGAGGCTGAGACCAGTCAAAGTCTGCCTTGAAGCCCATTTGCTTCAGATCTTTGCTGTAGAGGTGAGACATAACAGCCTAGGTGCGATCAAAAACTTCATGGAGGTAGCAGTGGTTTTTCTTCACTGCATTGTATGTAGCAGTCATGTTGTGAAGAATTGAACCAAACTGCCTCTTGAATCATTTATGGTTGCGATCGACCTTCTGATGAAGACTTAGGAGAAGCTCACGATCAGTCATCACCCTTGGAGCTGTGCCTTGAGGATTTTGCTTTGAGGCATTGGCGACAGAGTCATCATTGGTAGAGGAGGGTGCAGCTTTGCGTAATTGACCATCCAATGGACGAATTCCTTCATCAATGATTGCAACTTTGCCTTTTTCGTCAACTGAGGAATGTGTCCGTTTGAGGACTTCAAGTGGAGGCAAATAGCTGAGATGATTCCGAAAGTCAGCCTTGTAAGCAGTTGAAGACCTTGTTCCGATGAATCTCATGATCCAGGGAGCATAAGGCTTCAGGTTAAAAGGAGACAATGCAACATTTGTCAGAGTCCTCATGAAGAAATCATGATAGTTGATGGGGATCCCATGCATGATAAGAACAGCAAATTCTTCATGATGCCAACGATTTCTTCATCATTCGAGTCGTGGCCTTTGATTCGACTCAAAGTTTTCGTCAGAATGCGATAGGCAGTCTGAGGTACATATAAAAATTCCTTCACGAGGAATTTGGTTCGTGGTTCTTGACCAGGCTTCAGCGACTTCATCAATACTTGCATATAATGGTCACTGAGTCCAGGTTCATGATATACACACCATGCACCTTCAAGGGGAGGACTGATAGGCATGGCGTGAATCAATTCAGAGGCCGGTGCTTTGAAGTGAGTGTTTTCTGTCATCCAGTCTAACACCCAAGAGTTTACATCTTCAGCATTTCCGCTGATGTGTAGTGTTGCATAGAACTGAAGAATGAGCTCTTCATTCCAATCACATATATCTGTGCAGTGGGTGAGCAATCCAGCATCATAGAGAATGCTGAGGACCAGTGTGAAGCAAGGCAGGGATTCCATATCCACATGAGGAATATGCGCATGGTTGAAGACTTTGTCCGTACCAAAAAGCAGTGAAGAATAGAAGTTTGCTTGGTTGGCAGTCCAGAAGCGCTTCCTTCTAAGACGAGCAGAGTCATATGAGTTGAAGTCAGTGAAGAACACATGCTCGTGGAAGAAGTCATCAGCCTTGAAGTTTTGCTTCTTAGAGAAGGGATCCTTTGGCTTGGGCTGAGGATTATCAGTTAATTTCATCACAACCTCAGGAATCATAGGCTGAGGAATTTCAGGTTCTGCTTCAGCTGCAGCCTGAGACTTCATTTCTTCGGCAGCATTTTCATCAGCACTAGTGGCTGGAATTTCTTCATGTACGAAAGGAGTGGTGCGAGGTTCGTTAGAGCCCGTTTGAACTTCAGTGTGATCTGGGGACTGAGGAATGTACTGCAAAGGCGTGAACAATGGAGAGTTGGGGTGCTGACTGTCCCAAAAGTCATCGTTCATCAGAGGAGTTGTGCTCCCAATGTCCATGTCTTCATCATTGTCACTCATTTCTTCAACGCCTACCTCTTCAGCTGTGAACTGAGGCATAGGCGATGAGATCACTAGGGTTGAAGGGATGTTATCCACTTCAATTTCTTCGTCCGACTGCTCTGAAGAAGCAGTAGAAGGAACATCTTCATCAGATCCGCTTGGGATCACATATTCTTTGCCAAAAGGTATGATTTCCTTTGATGGCATGCTTGAGAGAGGAACAACATCAATGAGATTGTTGACAGAACTAGTCAATTTCTTCAGCTTCTTAGGGGCAACAGACTCTAAAGAAGCAGATGCTTTCCTTTTCTTCACTGCTCCTTGTTCCGCATCCTTTGTTTTCCTCACTTCTGATGCAGAAGGAAGAACTGAACTTGGTGTTGGTGCAGGAGGAGGAGAGGAGATTGGTGCAGTTTCCTCAGGCACAACTATTGCAGTTTGCCAGGCTTGTTCAGTTTCTTCAGGCACATCGGTTGAAGTCTCAGCTGGCCTGGCTTGTTCCTCAGGCGCAACACTAGTGGTTGCCCTGGCAATTTCTTTAGCGACTGGAATAGAGTCATCATCCCTGGTAACTTCACTTTCTTTAGCAGCCTGATTTTCATCAGCGGTGCTGGCATGTTCTTTAGTGGGCTGAGCAGATGCTTCAGCCTGAGGAGTTGCATGCTGCGTTGGTGCTGCAACGTTTGAGGTAAATCCCTTGGTCAGATTTACGAATCTGATTTACGGATGATTTTGTCTGGAGTGAAGCCGCTGATGAAGCATTCGAGGCACTCAAGAAGCAATTGGCTGAGCCAACAGGTCTTGCGGCCCCATTGACAAAGAGCCCTTGTTGTTATATGTTGCTGCAAACAACAGGGCCGTTAGTGTGGCTATTGTGGTGGAGAGAAATGAGGCTGGTAAAGAGCATCTGGTTCAAAGGCCGGTTTACTACATCAGTGAGGTCCTCATCGAGTCTAAACAGAGGTATCCACATTGGCAGAAGCTGGTTTACAGAGTCTTTATGGCGAGCTAGAAACTCAAGCAGTATTTCCTAGGTCATCCCATTACGGTCGTGAGCTCTGCTCCCTTGGGAGACATTATCCAGAATAGGGAAGCTACAGGATGAGTGGCCAAATGGGCCATTGAGCTTGGGCCTCATGATTTAAAATATGTGCCTCGAACAACCATCAAATCGCAAGCGCTGGTGGATTTCATCAACGACTGGACAAAACTATAGACGCCCGAAGAAAAGTCGGATAATACGTATTGGACGATTCACTTTGACGGGTCCAGGCAATTGGAGGGCTCGGGGGCTCGACTTGTTTTGACTTCCCCACGAGGTGATAAGCTTTCTTATGTCCTCTGGCTCATGTTTCCATGTACTAATAATGCAACTGAGTATGAAGCCTTGCTCCATGGCCTTCGGATGGCTAAAGCGATGAATTTAAGCCGGGTCAGATGTTTCAGCGACTCAGATTTGGTGGCTCAGCAGGTTTCTGGCAAATGGGACTCCAAGGATCCGCTCATGGTGGCTTATCGCCGAGAGGTTGATGTTATTGCAGGTCACTTCAAGGGTTACCAAGTTGAGCACATCGATCGAAGGAAGAACGAGGCAGCAGACGCCTTGAGCCAGTTAGGATCTCAACGTAAGCCGGTGCCGCCCAATACCTTTTTAGACGTTTTGCTTAACCAGTCTGTCAAGTTGCCTATAGAGGAGGATATCGCTATCCCTGACCCAGAGGTACAATTGGTGGCGGCTCTTCATGTCATACCATATTGGACAGTTCCTTATTTGGCTTATATGACCCGGGGTGAGTTACCTGAGGATGAAATATTAGCCAGGCAGATAACCCGACGGTCTAAGTCAATGACGATCGTCAATGGAGAATAGCGCCACCGCAGTGTTTTAGGTGCGTTTCAACGTTGTGTCTCGCCTGAGGAAGGCTGCGAGATTCTACGGGAGATTCATGAGGGAGATTATGGTCACCATGCCGGTTCTAAATCTCTGGTAGCGAAATCTTTTCGTTGTGGATTTTACTGGTTGACGGCTCACGCCGATGCTGAGGATTTGGTAAGTAAATGTGATGGCTGTCAGGACCCCGATCCTAAGTCACACCGATCTAGCTGTAACACGTCATATCACTTTGCGGCCTCACGCACGGTAACCCCACGGGTGCCACCTTACCTGGCCCGGGACCGTTTGCGCATTTTGGCACACGTATATGACAGTGTCGCTAGCATCAATATGACAGAGAACCCGGGCCGACATGGCTAGTTATAAACCAAAAGTGGCACTAAATTACAGAGACATGCATCCATGATCCAGCAACGAACGTGTCGGTCATCAACGTATGAACCCAAGTCGTAGGAAGCTACATGGACTTAAAGGAACAACGTGTGACATTTCCCCTAAGGGACAGACACAGGAACGAAGAAGGGCACATGCCGGCCAGCCTACGTGTTCCGAGCAGTAGCAAGCTACCAAGGCTCATTGGAATCACTAGGAGGCATTTCCCTGTAAGATAGGCTACCAAAGGAAAACAACTAGGTGTCGGATTCCACACATACCAAGCATTTCAATCATACACGCAATATGCTCAATATGTGCAAATACAACATTGCATCACAACAGAACTCTATGACTCAAAGTACTTTATTTAAAAGGCTCCAAGAGCCATACATAACATATCCATACAGGTAGGGGTCACATGACCCAACACTCAAGTCATACAGTCATACAAGCACAAGCGGAAGCTACATGTCTGAGTACAGACAACTTAGAAAATAAAACATCCTTGGTGTAGCCTGACTATCTACAAGGCCCTTCACAAGCTCCAGATCACCGTCTGGGTGTCAAGCTACTCGTCGACGTCAACGTCTATGTAGAACCCATCAGCAGGGGCAGGGTTCTCCTCTGCAACAGTTATTAAGCAAACATGAGTACAAAGGTACTCAGCAAGTCTTACCACAGAACCTATTATACATGCAACATTATCAAAGGGGGTAGTGGAGTTTATAGCAGAATGCCAGCTTTGACCTTGGCTAACCTATACTACAACTCTCAACGGATTGCAAGATGTTATTACGAACACGAGTCCTCTACTCACCACATCAATACACTACCGAGGATCCTCTTCCGTCATCCTACGGAAGGGCCATCCACGGCACTCACACTTATCTTGAGGCTTTTAGTAGTATCCATCAACTTGTCTATGAACTGTAAGAGTAACCAAGTAGTTCATACCGCGAACAACGGCTATTCGAATAGTTTGATAACCCTGCAGGGGTGTACCTCTTCACACACGCTTTCACCACTTATCGCCGTTTACTCGGCGTGTACTCGGCAACCTTCAAGCGGAAGCCCAGCGGGGGTGTCGGCCACGACCTGACTAACTACTCAAGTCTCTCGTCCAGGTTTATCGCCTATTTGGGTTCCATCCGTGGGGAGATCCGGCCGGGGTGTCGCTCACGGCCCCAAACGATGTGTACAGGGTTCCCGAGTCACCAAACGGGCAACCGATACACCGTGCCACGTACCTGTCGCATCACAACCCATCCCGAGGGTCAGCGTTGTGCACGACCTCCAGTAAGGTATAAACACCAGAAACTAGTTGCAACTCCTGGACAGAGATCAAGGGTAATTAATAAGCCGAGAGGGTCCATTGGTTTCGGGCCCAATGCATGGTAGTAACTGGAACTTGAACCACACATACAGATCTCGGGTCCTATGTACGGTTCCAATGAAACAACCCACCACGTACTCCTACATGGCCTTTCATCGATACCTTTACCAAGCGTATTCCACACTTCCTTCTCTTTATATAAAGATTGTTTCACTCTGATCCATCACCCAGATGAACCAGACCAGACACAACTCTAAGCATAGCAGGCAACATAAACAAATAGCATGGTGGATCACACATCACATGGCTCAATCAACTCCTACACATGCTAGTGGGTTTCAACTATTTACTGTGGCAATGACAGGTCATGCAAGGGAATAGGGTTCAACTACCGCAGCAAGTAGCAGTTCACGCGCTGTTGCCTTAATGCAGTAAAAGAGAGCAGGAGCGAGAAGATTGGGTTTGTATCGGAATGATCAATGATTGCTTGCCTGACAAGGTAGTTGTCGGGTACTGCTCTTCAACTGGATATGCGGCAGTATCCTCGGCAGCAGGACCTAACACAGGGAATACCGGCGATACAATCATTAACAAACAAATGCAACAATATGATGCATGCTCATGACATGGCAGGATGCATGTGTGTTGGCTAATGCAACTAAAACCAGAAGGGTTTGAACCTACTTGAATCAAGGATTCAAATTGAAGTTCAAACTATTATTTAAATAAGTGCATTATCATGTTTTTGTTTTAAACAGCAAGTTAACTTGTTCAAACATGCATGAAACCAGTGCCATCAGAAAGATTGGATTTTTCTGATCATTTTTCATATATAAATCTTTTCCATCTGAGCTATGGTTGATTTTATATGATTTTTAGAAGTTTTATGTATTTTCTGGAATTTCCTGAATTATTATTAAACCTAAAAATCCCAGAAAAACCTTTACTGCGTCAGCATGACATCATGCTGACGTCAGGCAGTCAACAGGAGCTAGTCCAAGTCAAACATGACATGTGGGCCCTGCATGTCAGTGTCACAGCTAATTAACTGAGTTAATTAGAGTTAAACTAAAACTAATTAGCTGTCAGTGGGGCCTGGGCCCACGGGTCAGTGACTAAACTAATTAATTAAATAAATTAATAAAAACTTAATTAAACTAACTAATTAGCAGAAGGTGGCCCACACGTCAGTGACCCAGGGGTAGTCAACCCCCTGGTCAAACAGGTCAAACCCGCCGGCGACGTGACGCCGGCGAGGCCAAGTGCGGCGGCGTGCTTCGGAAAACGTCTGTGGTGCACGGTTCGAGCTGTGGCTAGGCGCGTTGGAGAGCTCTTGCTCTTGCGCGTCGGATGGTGGTGGTCGCCGGACCTGGGGTGGCCGGAGACGACGGCAACAAGCTCGACGGCGGCGACCGGCGTCGGGCGTGTGTGGAGATGCGGCTGCAGGGGCCTAGGCGATGCGTGCGTAGCACCGTTCGCATCTACGTGCTGTGGTGAGTGTGATGGACGGGTGCCCGTGACCAAATGGTCACCGGAGCATCGTCGGCGGCGAGCACGGCGGCGGTGCGTTTCGGTGATCAACAGAGCGGCGGCTGCACGGCGCAAAAGGAACGGAGGAAGGAGGGGTTCGACGTAGAAGCTCACTGCGGTGCTAATGAGCTCGACGGCGGGGTCGGGGACGCGCTGTAGCTTCGTAAGGGCAGCGAGGTACTCCGGCGATCCGAGGAAGGGGACGGCGGCGTGGGGTCGTTGCAGGGCTTCCGGTGGCTCGTGGCTCAGCGAGGAGGAAGAGGCCGACGCGGCGGATCCTCTGGACACACTCACGGGGCGAGGGGGTGGCTCTGAGTGCGGCTACGGCGAGCGGCGGCGACGGCGGCTCGGTGATGGAGGAGAAAGAGCCAGGGGAGGGCGAAGGAGACGAGGGGGAGAAGTGAGAGCGGTCGGGGCAGCTGCGTGTCGACTTGTGTAGTCATCCAGGCCATCGGGGAGGCAGGCAAGCAGCCTGGAGGTGGCCGGGCGCGTGCCGGCGCGCGGCGGCCACGCGCGCGTCCTTCTGGCGCGAGGAGGAAGACGACAGGAGGAGGGCTGGTGGGCTGGGCCGGCTTGCTACAGGGCTGGGCCGAGGTAAGTACTTCTTCCTATTTTCCTTTTTCCTATTTTTTTGTTCTGTTTCATTTCTTTTGCATCTTTGTTCAATTAATAAAAATGCCTAAACATTTTTATAACTCATGACACTTGTCATATCTACTGTATATAATATGAACAGTAGGAAACATTATAGTTCATGATTATTTGAGCATTTAAAATATTTTATAGCATTTAAATGCCCAAATTCAAATACCATATGATTTAATCCAAAGCCCTAGATTGTCCTAGAAAATTGTGCACCATTTTTGGCAGAGGTTTAAGACCAAGGCAGAAATGATGAACATTTTGAAGGGCATTTTGGGTACATTGGAAAATATTTTAGAAAACCCTAGTTGTTAGGGGAGGGGTGCTGGGGTTTCTGTTAATCCCATTTCAAGTTTCTTTGAAAGTAAACATGATGCACACTCTAATTAGGTCCTAATGCAAGTGCTAGCTAGGGATGTGACAACTCACTCCCACTTAAAAGAATCGCGTCCCGAGATTCGGGTTCCTCCGGAAAGAGGGTGGGGTACTCAAGTCGAAGACGATCCTCCCTTTCCCAAGTAGCTTCACTCTCGGAATGATGTGACCATTGAACCTTGAGAAACTTGATATTGTGGCGTCGAGTGGTGCGCTCAGTTTGATCAAGAATACGAACGGGGTATTCTCGATATGTGAGATTGTCTTGGAGATCAAGCGTTTCGTGGTCCACTCCGCGGATAGGATCCGAGAAGCAACGCCTGAGTTGAGAAACGTGGAAAACATCATGAACTCTGGAGAGGTGCGGAGGTAGTTCCAATTGGTAGGCAACTTCTCCTCATTTGGCAAGAATGCGAAAAGGACCGATGTAACGAGGGGCCAATTTGCCTTTGATACCGAAGCGATGGGTTCCCTTAAGAGGAGTAACCCGAAGGTAAGCCTTATCGCCGACTTCAAAAGTCACAGCCTTATGATGACTATCATATTGGCTCTTTTGGCGAGACTGGGCTGTTTTCAATCTCTCACGAACGATGCGAACTTGTTCCTCTGCTTCCTGGATCATATCCGGGCCAAAGAATTGTCTTTCCCCGGTCTCTGACCAGTTAAGAGGTGTTCGACACCTTCGTCCATATAGAACTTCGAAGGGAGCTTTACCCAGGCTGGCTTGATAACTATTGTTATTAGCGAATTCGGCAAATGGAAGACACTTTTCCCATTCCATACCGAAAGAAATGACAGAGGCTCGAAGCATGTCCTCCAGAATTTGATTGACTCGTTCCACTTGACCACTTGATTGCGGATGGAAGGCAGTACTGAAAGAGAGATGAGTTCCCATAGCATTCTGGAAACTTTCCCAAAATCGGGAAGTAAAAAGACTTCCACGGTCTGAGTTAATCTCCAACGGTACACCATGAAGTGATACTATTCGAGAGATATATAAGTCTGCTAGCTGGCTAGTGGTAATGCTCTCTCGAACAGGCAGCAAATGAGCTACTTTAGAGAGGCGGTCGATAACGACGAAGATAGCATTATTCCCTTTCCTGGACCTGGGAAACCCGGTAATGAAGTCCATACCGACTTTGTCCCATTTCCATTCAGGAATAGCTAAAGGTTGAAGGGTGCCAGCAGGCCATTGATGCTTTGCTTTGACTCAACGACAAACGTCACAGTTAGCAATGAATTGAGCGATTTCTCTCTTCATCCTAGTCCACCAGAATCTTTGATGTAGGTCTTGATACATTTTGGTACTACCGGGATGAATCGTGAGAGGAGATTCATGAGCCTCCTTGAGGATCAAACGTCTTAGGTTTCGTACTTTAGGAACCACTAAACGGTTGCTAAAGAATACGACTCCTTGATCATCAATTGAGAAACATCCTGCAACTCCTTTCTTGATGTTCCTCTTAATACGGGAAATTCCGGGATCAACCTTCTGTGCTTTGATGACCTGATCCAAAAGGGTAGGTTTTGCCACTAAGGTGGAAAGAAATCCTCGAGGAACAATGTGAAGGTTAAGCTTACGAAATTCCTCGTGGAGAAGTGGTGGACTTTGTTGTAACATTAAATTGTTACAATATGACTTACGACTTAGTGCATCAGCCATGACATTGGCCTTTCCAGGAGTGTAGGTGATTCCTAAGTCGTAGTCGGTGAGCAACTCAACCCAACGTCTTTGCCTGAGATTCAAATCCGGTTGGGTGAAGATATACTTCAACTTTGGTGATCAGTGAAGATTTCACAGCGATTACCAAGAAGGTAATGTCGCCATGTTTTGAGTGCATGGACTACAGCTGCAAGCTCTAAATCATGAGTAGAATAGTTATCCTCATGTGGACACAACTGTCGGGATGCGTATGCAATCACTTGACGATCTTGCATGAGAATGCAACCTAGTCCTTGTCGCGAGGCATCGCAATAGATTATAAAATCCTTGGAAAAGTCTGGTGGTACCAGTACAGGTGCAGATGTCAGGCGTCTTTTCAGTTCCTGAAAACTGGACTCGCACTGTGGGGTCCACTCAAACTTTTTATCTTTCTTGAGGAGTTCGGTTAGAGGTTTAGCAACGTTGGAGAAATTCTCGACGAAACGTCGGCAATAGCTCGCTAAGCCAAGAAAACTCCTAACTTGCTTGACCGATTCAGGAGGAGTCCAATCAAGGACGGCTTGAACTCGCTCGGGATTGACAGCAATACCCTTGCCAGAGATCACATGACCTAGATAGGTTACTTCTGGCAACCAAAATTCACATTTAGAGAATTTGGCATAAAGGCGGTGCTCTCGAAGTTTCGTCAATACCAACCTTAAATGCTCGGCATGATCTTCCTTGTTCTTGGAGAAAATGAGTATATCATCGAGGTATACCACGACGAATTTATCCAAATACTCCATGAATATAGAATTCATTAACCGAGAAAAGGTAGCTGGGGCATTGGTTAATCCGAAGGACATGACGGTGTACTCATATTGGCCATAACGAGTAACGAAAGCCGTTTTAGGAATGTCCCCGTTCTTGATTTTGATTTGATGGTAGCCCAACCTCAAATCCATCTTAGAGAAGACTGAGGATCCAACGAGCTGATCATACAGGTCGTTGATCCTGGGGAGCGGATACTTATTCTTTATGGTGACCAGATTGACAGGTCGGTAATCTACAACCATCCGCTCCGTTCCATCCTTCTTCTTGACGAAGAGGACGGGGCAAGCCCAAGGGGAAGAACTAGGACGGATGAAACCTTTTTGCAAAGACTAATCGAGTTGTTTCTTTAGCTCAGCTAATTCTAGTGGTGCCATCTTATAAGGTCTCCTAGAGATTGGGACAGTTCCAGGAATAAGATCTATCACGAACTCGACATCTCTGTCAGGTGGAACTCCTGGCAGTTCTTCAGGAAAAACATCCGGGAAGTCACGGACTACCGGGATATCTTTGAGTTCTGGTAGAGGGCTGGCATTAAGAGAATAGAGCTGACGTTCAGCCATTCGAGTCAAGACATTGACTATCTTGCCGGATGGATGTGTAAGTTGAACGGTCCTAGTAAAGCAATCAATCTTGGCATAATGAGTTGTCATCCAATCCATACCCAAGATGATGTTTATGTCCGAGGACTTGAGAGCGATTAGAGATGCAAGGAAACAAGTCTATCGACAAGGATTTCATTTCCATGGCTTACCCTAGAGGTTTGCCACTTTGAACCAGGAGTTTGAATAACCATGGAAGTAGGCATGTCACAAAAAGTCATGTTGTGCAATCGAGCATAGCTCTCAGATATGAACGAATGGGATGCTCCAGTATCGAAAAGAACAGATGCCGGATGGCAGTTTACGAGAAGCATACCAAGGACGACGTTAGGATCCTCATAAGCTTCTTCGGCAGAAACATAGTTGACATGACCACGTGCAGTGGGGATTGGCTTGACATAGTTCACCTTGCCGGTTGGCTTACCACGGCGAACGGGTTTTCCTGGCTGATTCTGGGGACAATCACGCATGTAGTGTCCCGGTTCTCCACACTTGAAACATGTCACAGTGGTGGTGCGTGGAGCAAAGTTGGAGGGTGGACCTCCATAGGTCTTAGCAGGTGCAAACTGTTGAGTTGGGCGAGGCGCCTCATAGGATGGCCTCGGTGTGTACTTGGGTGGTAGAGCAGTGTTAGGAACCCACACACGGCGCTTGTGAGAGCCAGAGCCGGATGAGGAACCAAAGTCTCGAGTATGCTTGCGGGTGGCCTCGAAGTCGGTCTGGCCTGTCTCAGCACTGATAGCCTTGTTGACCAACTTCTGGAAGGAGGTGCACTCGTGCAGACGTAGATCTCGACGGAGTTCAGGGCTGAGTCCCTTGCGGAACCTCGCCTGTTTCTTGGCATCGGTGGATACTTCCTCAGGTGCATAGCGTGCCAGATTACCAAACTCGCGGCTGTAGCCATCCACAGTCAAACGGCCCTGGGTGAAATTGCAGAATTCCTCCCGCTTGCGATCCATGAGACCTTCCGGAATGTGATGTTCACGGAATGCCTCACTGAACTCAACCCAGGTAGTGACTTGGCCAGCAGGACGCATAGCTTCAAAGTTTTCCCACCAAAGACTGGCAGGGCCCTCAAGATGGTAGGCGGCGTAGATAACCTTGTCAGCTTCGGCCACACGGGCAGAGTGTAGCTTGTGGGTGATACTACGTAGCCAGTCATCAGCATCCAGAGGTTCAGTGGAGTGATGGAACTTTGGTGGACACATCTTGATAAAATCGTGGATTGACACCACGCCATTCCTCTGACGGAACCCAGTGTTTTGCTCTATGCGTTCCAGCAGACGGTTGGTCTCTCTCTTGTTCCGTTCTGCTTCAAGCATAACTTCCGCCAAAGAGGGTGGCTGGGGCAGATTTCCATCTCTAGCCCCACTAGCCTCACCCTGCTCCTGAGTAGCAGGAGTGTTGCGAGTGTTGACCATCCTAGGAAAACAAAACAACGGTTTAGACAAGGATGACAAAAATTTGACATAGAAGTGCAGAATGTAATGGATGACACAGAATGCAGAGATGTTCATCCGTACGACATGGTAATATAGGAACTTCTATATATACACCAGTGGTCATACACACCATACAAAGTTTAGTACAAGCCAATGCTAAAGTACAACTGCGGTGAAAGACGATACATCCCATCAGAGGCATTCCAAGCTCCTATACATTATTTAACTACACCTCCGGAACTCAGTACACACTAAGTCATATTCCACAAGACGCGCAGGACTGTGGAAATACAACTACTACAATACTACTACTACCACGGACTAGCTCAGACATTCGCGTAGTAATCCTCATAGAGATTACCACCGTAGCCTTGAAGTGGTACAGACGGATCTTGGAACTCGCGAGCACTCGAAGGCTGTGGACCATAGGGGCATGGGTGTGGTCTCGGTCCCGATGCTGGTGGTAACCGACGCCCACGTGGAGGTGTAATACCCCCAACGTCACGCCAATCCATGCGATCAGGCAGACGAGTCCGCACAGGATACAAATCCCGCATGTCCAGATATCCGGCGTGCACAGCAGGTGCAAGCCGTGTCAAAGTAGTCCAGTGAGCGGCTCGGGTGTTATACAGCTCCATTCGGAGGGCACGGACCTCACGGTCCCTATCCTCCAACATCTGAACAGTAGTCTGAAGCAGTGGCTCTTCATGAGCAGCATCAGTATACAGACCAGTGTAGTAGCCTTCTTCTCCGGGGAGTGAAGCTGGCATGTAACATAACTCAGTGTTCAGCAACAGGGCATGCCTAGCACGGAGAATGGTCATCATCGAATAAGCGGCATCCTGCACTGCCATCTCGATGGTAATCCCGAGTCCATAAGACCAATGGATGGGATCATTAGCTCCGGGATATGAGGGGTATATCCGGACTGTGCAGAAATACCGACTTTGATTAAAATCCCGGTACTGTTCCTCCACAGTGTATTCAGGATACCAGCGATAACCGGTCTCAGTCATCACACGAACTAGCATGGCCGTGTGACCGGGCACATTAATGCACCGAGTCAAACGAACCACTTGGTGAGGGATGCGGCCAGACATCTGAAACACGGAATAATGCAAAGGCATTAGTGTTTCTGGAAGAAATCGGGCAGCATAACAACTGTAAATGCTCAAACAAAGATTTGAGACATCATACAAATGATAGCATAGCCACTCAACAATTCCATATCAAGGTTCCGGTTCAACAATCATCATACTAAAAGGATAGAAACTGAACTGAGGCTTGAAACCAACAATCCTAGGAGTCTACGGATTAGTAACACGTGAACCTAGTAAGGATAAGAGGCCTAGTCCTAAATCCCCGTAGAAAGAATAGACTGACTCAGATCAGAAGGGCATAAGGTAAAGGAGTAAAAAGAGCCTTACGTTCCCTTCCACAATCAATTCCCCTACATATAACTAAGAATTTTTCTAGACTCAACATCGACCAGTTTGGCTTGAGAAACCTACAGGCAGTCCAGCTCTGATGCCAACACTGTCAGGACCCCGATCCTAAGTCACACCGATCTAGCTGTAACACGTCATATCACTTTGTGGCCTCACGCACGGTAACCCCACGGGTGCCACCTTACCTGGCCCGGGACCGTTTGCGCATTTTGGCACACGTATATGACAGTGTCGCTAGCATCCATATGACAGAGAACCCGGGCCGACATGGCTAGTTATAAACCAAAAGTGGCACTAAATTACAGAGACATGCATCCATGACCCAGCAACGAACGTGTCGGTCATCAACATATGAACCCAAGTCGTAGGAAGCTACATGGACTTAAAGGAACAACGCGTGACATTTCCCCTAAGGGACAGACACAGGAACGAAGAAGGACACATGCCGGCCAGCCTACGTGTTCCGAGCAGTAGCAAGCTACCAAGGCTCATTGGAATCACTAGGAGGCATTTCCCTGTAAGATAGGCTACCAAAGGAAAACAACTAGGTGTCGGATCCCACACATACCAAGCATTTCAATCATACACGCAATATGCTCAATATGTGCAAATACAACATTGCATCACAACAGAACTCTATGACTCAAAGTACTTTATTTAAAAGGCTCCAAGAGCCATACATAACATATCCATACAGGTAGGGGTCACATGACCCAACACTCAAGTCATACAGTCATACAAGCACAAGCGGAAGCTACATGTCTGAGTACAGACAACTTAGAAAATAAAACATGCTTGGTGTAGCCTGACTATCTACAAGGCCCTTCACAAGCTCCAGATCACCGTCTGGGTGTCAAGCTACTCGTCGACGTCAACGTCTATGTAGAACCCATCAGCAGGGGCAGGGTTCTCCTCTGCAACAGTTATTAATCAAACATGAGTACAAAGGTACTCAGCAAGTCTTACCACAGAACCTATTATACATGCAACATTATCAAAGGGGGTAGTGGAGTTTATAGCAGAATGCCAGCTTTGACCTTGGCTAACCTATACTACAACTCTCAACGGATTGCAAGATGTTATTACGAACACGAGTCCTCTACTCACCACATCAATACACTACCGAGGATCCTCTTCCGTCATCCTACGGAAGGGCCATCCATGGCACTCACACTTATCTTGAGGCTTTTAGTAGTATCCATCAACTTGTCTATGAACTATAAGAGTAACCAAGTAGTTCGTACCGCGAACAACGGCTATTCGAATAGTTTGATAACCCTGCAGGGGTGTACCTCTTCACACACGCTTTCACCACTTATCGCCGTTTACTCGGCGTGTACTCGGCAACCTTCAAGCGGAAGCCCAGCGGGGGTGTCGGCCACGACCTGACTAACTACTCAAGTCTCTCGTCCAGGTTTATCGCCTATTTGGGTTCCATCCGTGGGGAGATCCGGCCGGGGTGTCGCTCACGGCCCCAAACGATGTGTACAGGGTTCCCGAGTCACCAAACGGGCAACCGGTACACCGTGCCACGTACCTGTCGCATCACAACCCACCCCGAGGGTCAGCGTTGTGCACGACCTCCAGTAAGCTATAAACACCAAAAACTAGCTGCAACTCCTGGAAAGAGATCAAGGGTAATTAATAAGCCGAGAGGGTCCATTGGTTTCGGGCCCAATGCATGGTAGTAACTAGAACTTGAACCACACATACAGATCTCGGGTCCTATGTACGGTTCCAATGAAACAACCCACCACGTACTCCTACATGGCCTTTCATCGATACCTTTACCAGGCGTATTCCACACTTCCTTCTCTTTATATAAAGATTGTTTCACTCTGATCCATCACCCAGATGAACCAGACCAGACACAACTCTAAGCATAGCAGGCAACATAAACAAATAGCATGGTGGATCACACATCACATGGCTCAATCAACTCCTACACATGCTAGTGGGTTTCAACTATTTACTGTGGCAATGACAGGTCATGCAAGGGAATAGGGTTCAACTACCGCAGCAAGTAGCAGTTCACGCGCTGTTGCCTTAATGCAGTAAAAGAGAGCAGGAGCGAGAATATTGGGTTTGTATCGGAATGATCAATGATTGCTTGCCTGACAAGGTAGTTGTCGGGTACTGCTCTTCAACTGGATACGCGGCAGTATCCTCGGGAGCAGGACCTAACACAGGGAATACCGGCGATACAATCATTAACAAACAAATGCAACAATATGATGCATGCTCATGACATGGCAGGATGCATGTGTGTTGGCTAATGCAACTAAAACCAGAAGGGTTTGAACCTACCTGAATCAAGGATTCAAATTGAAGTTCAAACTATTATTTAAATAAGTGCATTATCATGTTTTTGATATAAACAGCAAGTTAACTTGTTCAAACATGCATGAAACCAGTGCCATCAGAAAGATTGGATTTTTCTGGTCATATTTCATATATAAATCTTTTCCATCTGAGCTATGGTTGATTTTATATGATTTTTAGAAGTTTTAGGTATTTTCTGGAATTTCCTAAATTATTATTAAACCTAAAAATTCCAGAAAATCCTTTACTGCGTCAGCATGACATCATGCTGACGTCAGGCAGTCAACAGGAGCTAGTCCAAGTCAAACATGACATGTGGGCCCTGCATGTCAGTGTCACAGCTAATTAACTGAGTTAATTAGAGTTAAACTAAAACTAATTAGCTGTCAGTGGGGCCTGGGCCCACGGGTCAGTGACTAAACTAATTAATTAAATAAATTAATAAAAACTTAATTAAACTAACTAATTAGCAGAAGGTGGCCCACACGTCAGTGACCCAGGGGTAGTCAACCCCCTGGTCAAACAGGTCAAACCCGCCGGCGACGTGACGCCGGCGAGGCCAAGTGCGGCGGCGTGCTTCGGAAAACGTCTGTGGTGCATGGTTCGAGCTGTGGCTAGGCGCGTTGGAGAGCTCTTGCTCTTGCGCGTCGGATGGTGGTGGTCACCGGACCTAGGGTGGCCGGAGACGACGGCAACAAGCTCGATGGCGGCGACCGGCGTCGGGCGTGTGTGGAGATGCGGCTGCAGGGGCCTAGGCGATGCGTGCGTAGCTACGTTCGCATCTACGTGCTGTGGTGAGTGTGATGGACGGGTGCCCGTGACCAAATGGTCACCGGAGCATCGTCAGCGGCGAGCACGGCGGCGGTGCGTTTCGGTGATCAACAGAGCGGCGGCTACACGGCGCAAAAGGAACGGAGGAAGGAGGGGTTCGACGTAGAAGCTCACTGCGGTGCTAATGAGCTCGACGGCGGGGTCTGTGACGCGCTGTAGCTTCGTAACGGCGGCGAGGTACTCCGGCGATCCGAGGAAGGGGACGACGGCGTGGGGTCGTTGCAGGGCTTCCGGTGGCTCGTGGCTCAGCGAGGAGGAAGAGGACGACGCGGAGGATCCTCTGGACACACTCACGGGGCGAGGGGGTGGCTCTGAGTGCGGCTACGGCGAGCGGCGGCGACGGCGGCTCGGTGATGGAGGAGAAAGAGCCAGGGGAGGGCGAAGGAGACGAGGGGGAGAAGTGAGAGCGGTCGGGGCAGCTGCGTGTCGACTCGTGGAGTCATCCAGGCCATCGGGGAGGCAGGCAAGCAGCCTGGAGGTGGCCGGGCGCGTGCCGGCGCGCGGCGGCCACGCGCGCGTCCTTCTGGCGCGAGGAGGAAGACGACAGGAGGAGGGCTGGTGGGCTGGGCCGGCTTGCTACAGGGCTGGGCCGAGGTAAGTACTTCTTCCTATTTTCCTTTTTCCTATTTTTCTGTTCTGTTTTATTTCTTTTGCATCTTTGTTCAATTAATAAAAATGCCTAAACATTTTTGTAACTCATGACACTTGTCATATCTACTGTATATAATATGAACAGTAGGAAACATTATAGTTCATGATTATTTGAGCATTTAAAATATTTTATAGCATTTAAATGCCCAAATTCAAATACCATATGATTTAATCCAAAGCCCTAGATTGTCCTAGAAAATTGTGCACCATTTTTGGCAGAGGTTTAAGACCAAGGAAGAAATGATGAACATTTTGAAGGGCATTTTGGGTACATTGGAAAATATTTTAGCAAACCCTAGTTGTTAGGGGAGGGGTGCTGGGGTTTCTGTTAATCCCATTTCAAGTTTCTTTGAAAGTAAACATGATGCACACTCTAATTAGGTCCTAATGCAAGTGCTAGCTAGGGATGTGACAATGGCTGTCAGAAATTTTCGCGGCGTGCTCATGTTCCAGCTCAAGAGTTGAGGATGATCCCGATAACTTGGCCGTTTGCAACTTGGGGGCTTGATATGGTAGGACCTTTTAAAAGATCCAAGGATAAGAAAACCCACTTGTTGGTGACAGTGGACAAATTCACCAAGTGGATCGAGCCAGAGCCAGTCAGCAAATGTGATGCAGAAACAACGGTGCAGTTCATCAAGAAGGTGATTTTCCGGTTTGGTTTTCCCCACTGTATCATAACAGAGAATGGCACTAATTTGTCTAAGGTTGCTACGAAGAAGTTTTGTCAGCGCGAGCATATCCGCCTTGATGTATCTTCTGTGGCTCATCCCCCGTCCAATGGCCAAGCAGAGCAGGCCAATCAAGAGATCTTACGAGGGATCAAACCCCGGCTCATGGTTCCTCTCAAGAGAATGCTGGGTTGTTGGGTGGAAGAATTACCTTCCGTGTTATGGAGCATTAATACAACACCCAACAGTTCCACCTAAATTTGTGCATTATTAAGATTTGATTTGAACTGAAATGCCCAATCGATTAGGATCATGGGTTAATCTTCCATGTCACATACATCTTGGTGGAGCGCTCAAAATGATAATATATAAGCAACAAGCACTCAACACCAAAATAAACAAGTGAATGATCATACACAATTATGCAAGGACACATTAAACATGCTGGAAATATACCCTAGAGAAAATAATAAAATGGTTCTTATTATATTTCCTTGTTCATGATAATTATATATTACGCATGCTATAATTGTATTAACCGGAAACTGTAATACATGTGTGAATACATAGACCACAACATGTCCCTAGTAACCCTCTAGTTGACTAGTTCGATGATCAATAGATGGTCGTGGTTTTCTGACCATGGACATTAGATGTCATTGATAATGGGATCACATAATTGGGAGAATGATGTGATGGACAAGACCCAATCCTAAGCGTAGCACAAGATCGTGTAGTTCGTGGGCTAAAGCTTTTCTAATGTCAAGTATCATTTCCTTAGACCATGAGATTGTGCAACTCCCGGATACCTTAGTAATGCTTTGGGTGTGCCTAATGTCACAACGTAATTGGGTGGCTATAAAGGAACACTACGGGTATCCCTGAAAGTATCTGTTGGGTTGGCACGAATTGAGACTGGGATTTGTCAGTCCGTATGATGGAGAGGTATCTCTGGGCCCACTCGGTAATGCATAATCATAATGAGCTCAATGTGACTAAGGAGTTAACCACGGGATCATGCGTTACGGAATGAGTAAAGAGACTTGTCGGTAACAAGATTGAACAAGGTATGGGGATACCGACGATCGAATCTCGAGCAAGTAACATACCGATGGACAAAGGGAATTGTATACGGGATTGATTGAATCCCCGACATCGTGGTTCATCCGATGATATCATCGTGGAACATGTTAGAGCCAATATGGGTATCTAGATCCCACTATTGGTTATTGGTCGGAGAGTTATCTCGGTCATGTCTGCATGGTTCCCGAACCCGTAGGGTCTACACACTTAAGGTTCAGTGATGCTAGAGTTGTTATGGGAATAGTATGTGGTTACCGAAGGTTGTTCGAAGGCCCAGATGGGATCCCGAACGTGATGAGGAACTCCAGAATGGTCCGGAGGCGAATATCGATATATTGGAAGAAGGGTATTGGAGTCCGAAATTGTTCTGGGCATACCGGGTGACGACCAGCGTGTCCGAAAGAGGTTTCGGAGGCCCCGGCAAGCGTTGGCGGGGGGGGGG
>LR738711.1:919476056-919506184 GCA_902687465.1 Secale cereale | reverse complement strand
GGCGCGGCCCAGAGGGGGGGGGGCGCCCACAGGGCCCCTGGAGCCCCTGTGGCCCCCCCAGGCTGCCCTTCGGACGCAGTGTTGTTTCCGTATCGCTGATTTTTTATATAATTTTTCTGGATTTTTCTGGGCAGTTCTCGAAACGTGAAAACCTGAAATACAAAAACAGCCGAAAACAGAAACTGGCACTGGGGTGCACTGGATTAGTAAGTTATTCCGAATATGATCAAAAGTGTATGGAAGTGTATGAATATCATAGCAATATCACCCAAAAGTGGCATGGAGCAAGCAGAAATTATAGATACGTTTTGGACGTATCAACATCCCCAAGCTTAATTCCTGCTCGTCCTCGAGTAGGTAAATGATAACAAGAATAATTTCTGTGGTGACATGCTATTAAACATATAGGACTTTCTCATAGTCATATGACAAAAGCTTACTGAGACAATGATTCTAAAGTAATTAGGTTGCCTCAAGAGATAATCACATATGACTGAAAGTTTTACAACATGAAACTGAAACATCAAAAAGATTTGCAATGAACATGATGTGCAAATATGATCAAGTGATATCTAGCTTGCCCCCTTTAGTGATGCAAAACATAAATGCAAGGGCACCTTCAAGGTTTAAGTGATGACTAGATACAATTATTTCAGAATAAACGATATCACAATCATGCAAAAGACAATTCTACTTTGGGACAATGCACATTACACTCAGAATGACAATCATGCTCTCAATAGTTGGTGCTTGAAGTGCTAGAGCTTTTTATTTTGGAACATTGAAACAATTGTGTCAACGGTAGTAGTACTTCATATGTGTCATGTATAAAACATCCTATAAGTTGCAAGCCTCATGCATCGAATACCAATAGTGCTCGCTCCTTGTCCTAATTAGCTCGGATCCCCATGGGTTATCATTGCATTGCATATGTTTTAACCAAGTGTCACAAAGGGGTACCTCTATGCCACCTGTACAAAGGTCCAAGGAGATAGATCACATTTGATTTCTCATTTTTGATAGATCTCAACTTGAGGACATCCATACCGGGACAACATAGAAAATAGATGATGGACTCCTCTTTAATGCATAAGCATATTCTCATGAGAGATTGAGGATTAAGGTCCAAGCTAAAACTTCCACCATGATGCATGGCTTTGGTTGGCGGCCCAATGTTCTTCTCTAACAATATGCATATTAATTCAACCCACGGAAAATCACCCTTACTTCAGACAAGACGAACATGCATAACAACTCACATGATATTCAACAAAAGTGTGACAGTTGATGGCGTCCCCAGAAACATGGTTACCGCTCAGCAAGCAACTCATAAGAGATAAGATACATAAGCAACATATTCTTTACCACAATAGTTTTTAGGCTACTTTCCCATGAGCTATGTATTGCATGGTTGGTTTGCTTAGTGCAGGTGGAGGTTAGCAAAAGACTGGGAGCGACCAACTAAGAGAGCAATGACGGCCATAATCATGCAGAGCGACAAAGCAATATTGAATCAGGCATGGTAGTTATATCGCTACTCAGAAATAAAAGATCATCAAGGCTTGACAGACTTTCTTTACAGTCTTGAATATGCGTGAGCATACGCCAAGTCAATCAAAATAAATTCTCGAAGGAAGATATTACTAAACCATACCACATCATAGGCAAACAAACCAAGTTGGTACTCCAATAACACATTGGGAACCCCCCAGCTATTTGAGATTAACCATAAGAAAACCTGAACTACTAAGCACCATCATGAAAGTAGCATCTTTATCATAGACACATTAACCCATGCAACGGAAGAAAACTCTCTTAATAAGGTGAGCATGGTAATTAAAGAGAGTTCAAGCAACCAACTAAATAAAAGCTCTTGAAGAGATAAGCATGAATACTAAGAGCAAAGCACGATAGTAGCTATTAAAAGACAAAGAACACACACAACATAGATAGACATGAAAATTTTATGTAATGTTCTAGGTAGAGGTGGAGCGTGTTTCTCTCCCACATAAAGGAATGCTGGGTTCCGACTCGTTATGAAAAACTAAAAAGAAAACTAAAAGCAAGACGCTCCAAGCATAGCACATAACACATGAAGTGATAAAAATATAGCGGAACGAAAGATGAACTGATAATGTTGATGGAGAAGGGGATGCACGGGGGGCATCCCCAAGCTTAGACGCTTGAGTCTCCTTGAATATTTCTTGGGGGTGCACGGGGGCATCCCCAAGCTTGAGCGCTTGACACTCCTGAATCTTTTTATCATCTTCCCTCGCACACTTGAAAACTCCCTTCATACATAACTCATCATAATCTGATTAGCGAGGTTAGTACCCTTAATAAAATAATTATACCTTGCTGGAAATAAGGATATTATTGAAGTTCTACTGTTTCTCAAGATTGCCAAAAGGTTTTTGCAAAGAAAAAGCATGTTCTTAATTTGCAAAGTGAAGGTAAGGCAAAACAGGACATAATCTGTGAAAAACAGAACAGCAGGCAGTAATTGACCTGTTCGTGATACTTCTGCAACTCAAATAAAAAAACTCAGAACTGATGCACGAAATACAATTATATAGAGAACGCTGTCGAAAAAATTCAGACCAAAAAGATGATCTGGTGATTTTATACGAATTTTTCTATTCAAGGACAGAATCTGTTTCCTGGACAGCACCTCACAACTTTTGAACTTTCTAGCAATCAGAGGGTATACTTGGCACAAATATGAAAATCAAAGATACAATGATGATGCTACAGCAGTAAACAACATCAAGACACAACAAAAGCAAAAAATTTATTCATGTGGGCTGCCTCCCAAAAGCGCTTTCTTTTATGCCTTTAAGCTAGGCATAATTCATAGATCAAGTTTTATCAAGAGTAAAAGAATAACTAGCCCGTACAACGGACTCAAAAGGTAACTTGACCTTTTTACGAGGGAAGTGTTCCATCCCTTTCTCGAGAGGAAACTGAAATTTTATATTACCCTCTTTCATGTCAATGACAGCACCAACGGTGCGCAAAAAGGGACGTCCCAAAATAATTGGACATGAAGGATCACATTCAATATCCATAATAGTGAAATCAACGGGCACATAATTATCATTGACAACAATAAGAACATCGTCGATCCTCCCCAAAGGTTTCTTTATGGAAGAATCAACGAGACGAACACCAAAAGAACAAGAATCATAAGGTTTCAATTTAAGCATATCATATATCCTTTTGGGCATAACAGAGGTACTAGCACCAAGATCACATAATGCATAACAAGAGAAGTCATTCAAATTAATTTTTATCATAGGATCCCAACCATCCTCTAGATTTCTAGGTATGGAGGCTTCTACTCTGAGTTTCTCCTCCCTAGCTTTGATGAGAGCATTAGTAATATGCTCTGTGAAGGCAAGGTTAAGCGTGCTAGTGCGGGGATCTCTAGACATTTTGTGAAGGAAATCAATAACTTCTGTAAGAGTGCAATTATCAAAATCAAGGTCACGAGCATCAAGTAAAGTGGTAGTGGTGTCCTTAAGGCTCACCTGTTTGGTAGTTTCTATAGCATCACCATTAATAGGTCCATTGGGACCAGGAGTACATTGGGTGCTAAGAGTGTGAATATCCTCAATAACTTGGATAGTAGCAACAGTGTGGTGGGTAGGAAGGCTCTTAATTCTTTCCTCTTCCTCCCTATCTCTAGCCCATCTTTCTTTAAGCTTAGCCATCATCCTAATATTTTCATTAATTTGCACTTGAGTAGCATTAATAGGGATGACTTCCCTCTCCTTAAGTGGAGAAGTTTCAATTTTTAGCAATTTTACCTCATTGGCTAAGTGGTCTACTTTAAAAGAAAGATCATCTAGTTTATGTAGTTTCTCTTCTACATTCTTATTAAAGGCTTTTTGGGTAGTTATGAAATCTCTAAGCATGGTCTCTAGTTCAGTATTGGAGTTCTTGGCACTAGGATAAGCATTGTTGTTCCCATAAGAGTTAGAGGGGAACGGTCTAGGATTGTTACCAAAGTTACTCCTATAAGAATTGTTGTTGAAATTGTTTCTAGAGATAAAGTTAACATCTACTTGTTCTTGAGCAATCAAAGAATTTAAAGGAACATCACGAGGATCAACAATAGATTGCTTCGAAAGTAGAGACATGATCAAGTCAACTTTTTCATTGAGGGAGGAAATCTCCTCGACAGAGTTTACCTTCCTACCTGTTGGAGAGCGTTCGGTGTGCCATTGGGAATAGTTAGTCATCATCTCATCGAGAAGCTTCGTGGCAGCACCAAGTGTAGTTGACATAAAAGTTCCTCCCGCGGCCGAATCTAACAAGTTCCGCGAGGTAAAGTTCAAGCCTGCGTAAAAAGTTTGGATAACCATCCAAGTAGTCAAACCGTGAGTAGGGCAGTTTTTGATAAGAGACTTCATACGTTCCCAAGCTTGGGCAACGTGTTCATTATCCAATTGTTTAAAATTCATGATGTTACTTCTAAGTTGGATAATTTTAGCAGGTGGATAGTATTTTCCAATAAAAGCATCTTTGCATTTGTCCCATGAATCTATGCTATTTCTAGGCAAAGACTGAAACCAAATTTTAGCTCCTCCTCTCAAAGAGAAAGGAAAAAGCTTAAGCTTAACAATATTACCATCTATTTCTTGGTACTTTTGCATATCACAAAGTTCTACAAAGTTGTTCAAGTGTAAAGCAGCATCATCTCCAGCACCGGAGAATTGTTCTCTCATGACTAAGTTAAGTAAAGCAGGTTTAATTTCATATGAAGGTGCTGAAGTGGCAGGTGTAGTGATAGGTGTGCTGATAAAGTCATCGTTGTTGTGACTAGTGAAGTCACACAACTTGGTGTTCTCGGTGGAACCCATAGTAGCAAGCAAGCAAGATAACTATTTTTGTGATTTTCGATAAAAAGGAACTAAAGCAAAAATGAAAGGTAAACTAACAAGACTAAAAAGCAAAGGTAAAAGATAGCATGCAACTCCCCTATCCTGAAGAGTGGAGTCCCCGGCAACGGCGCCTGAAAATACTCCTTGATGGGCCTCGAACCCCTCGTTGGTTACCCCAAGTGGAAGGTGTAAGATGCAGTAAGTAGAAGTGTTTTCCCCTAGCAAAGATGCCAAGGATCGAATCCCCAGAGACTCCTAGGTTCAACAGGTAGGTGTCAACTGCTAACGGCGCAATTAGCAATCAACGTGGACCTGCACACAGATACAATTAACTTTGCTCCCAACGAGTACAGAGAGGTTGTCAATCTCTCCGGCCTTGTAGTTCATAAAGGGTTAAAAGCAATATGATAGTAGTGATAGATAGTTTTTGCAATAGTAAGTAAATAACGGAAAGTAAATAGCGGATGTGATCAATGATGGTAATATGGACCGGAGTCTCATGATGTTCACTAGTGATGTCTCTCTCCCAAAAGACGATAAAACAGCTATGTGAGGTAAACAAATTACAGCTGGGCAATTGACAGGACCACGAACGCAAACCAATGCTGACTACATTGCAAGAAAGGTTGAGGTTCAAAGCATGGGCGGTACGCCAAAGTAAGTAGACCGAAATCCATCAATATCTACTACTAATCATCCACCTTGAGATATCTATCCAGAACATCTCGCTGGTATTAAGTTGCGAGTCCCACCCATAGTGTAAACTCAATGCAACCAACAACTGCATTAAAAGAACTTTGCGTAAAGTAAACAATCCTTGCACCCGCGGGCACAAGCACCGTTGTTTTCCCCCTTGTGGCAATAGCACATCCCCTAGACTCATGTTTCTGTCACTCAAGCTAGTCATCGAGGGGCATGAACCCACAATCGAGCATAACGTTCCCTCTTGGAGTCACTACTTACTGCTCGGCCAAAGCAATAAATAACAACGGAGAACATGCAAGAATTACTTATGAACTAAAATATAAAAGAGGTGAATCAAATATATTACTCAAGATCAATCTGAACATAATCTCATAATCCATCGGATCCCAACAAACTCAACATAGCAACAGCATAAGGATTACATAGGTGCCTCGATCATGTAGGGCAGCTCACGAGGACTAATTAGTGAAGCACAAGAACGGGAGGAGAACATCACATAGCTACTGGTCATGGACTCATGGTCCAAGGGAGACTACTCACGAGTCATTCGGGAGGCGTCCATGGTGGTGGAGAAGCTCCCGGTGGTGATCCTCCCCTCCGGCAGGGTGCCGGGAAGAGTTCTCCTGGTGCTCCCGATCTTGGAAGCGGCGGCGGCGGCGGAATAGTGATGGGATCGCGAAAAGAAGTCATGTTTCGAGGGTTTCGGAGAGTCCTTTAAATATATGCCAAAGTAGGGCACCGGGGGGTCCTCGGGGCGCCGAGGCGCCCCCCGACGCGGCCCAGGGGGGGGGGCACGCCCACAGGGCGCCTGGAGCCCCTGTGGCCCCCCAGGCTGCCCTTCGGACGCAGTGTTGTTTCCGTATCGCTGACTTTTTATATAATTTTTCTGGATTTTTCTGGGCAGTTCTCGAAACGTGAAAACCTGAAATATAAAAACAGCCGAAAACAAAAACTGGCACTGGGGTGCACTGGATTAGTAAGTTAGTCCAAATATGATCAAAAGTGTATGGAAGTGTATGAATATCATAGCAATATCACCCAAAAGTGGCATGGAGCAACCAGAAATTATAGATACGTTTTGGACGTATCAGCAATCCACCACACCACACTGGATTAGGGTATTACACCACAACGGTGGCCCGAACCAGTATAAACTTTGTGTCCCTTGTTCTACGGATCTGACGAGCTAGGCCTAGGGTTGTTGAGTGGACGAGCTAGGGCGGAAGGAGAGATCTTCGTGCGCACCCCAGAGTTCGAACCTTAAGGGTTTTGCCGAAACCTGAGATCCAACATTTGGCGCGCCACCTAGGGGTGTGCCGAAACTTCCCTTCCGTCGATCAACGCTCCGTCATCCCAGCAGTTCCATGGCCGATGCTCGCAGAGCCCGTGCTGAGCGGCGGGGTGCCCTTGCTGCCCACGTCGCTCACACTGCTCCTACCGGCGGAGCACCCCACGGTTCTCCATCACCTGCTGTCGGGACCCCGATCCTAAGTCACACAGGTCTAGCCTGTAACACATCATATCACCTTGCGGCCTCACGCACGGTATCCCCACGGGTGCCACCTTACCTGGCCCGGGACCGTTTGCGCATTTTGGCACACGTATATGATAGTGTCGCTAGCATCCATTTGATAGAGAACCCGAGCCGACATGACTAGTTATAAACCAAAAGTGGCGCTAAATTACAGAGACATGCATATATGACCCAGCAACGAACGTGTCGGTCATCAACGTATGAACCCAAGTCGTAGCAAGGTACAAGGACTTAAAGGAACAACGCGTGACATTTCCCCTAAGGGACAGACACAGGAACGAAGAAGGACACATGCCGGCCAGCCTAAGTGTTCTGGAGCAGTAGCAAGCTACCATGGCTCAGTGGAAGCACTAGGAGACATTTCCCTGTAAGATAGGCTACCAAGGGTAAACAACTAGGTGTCGGATCCCACACATAGCAATACACATTACACGTACACATAACATGCAAGTATGTGCTGTACAACATGGCATCACAACATAACTCAACAACTCATATAGATAAAGGCCTAAAAGAGCCATCATAGCATTTATTACAAACAGAGGTCACATGACCCAACATACATAGCATACAGGCAACAGAAGCATAACATGTCTGAGTACAGACAACTACAAATGAAAAAGGCTGAGAAGCCTGACTATCTACAAGACCCTCCCAAGGGCAAAAGATCGTAGCTGAGGTAACAAGCTAAACATCGAAGTCCACGCGGAACCACTAGTGAGACTGAAGTCTCTCTGCAAAAACATAAATTAAGCAAACGTGAGTACAAAGGTACTCAGCAAGACTTACATCAGAACTAACTACATATGCATCAGTATCAACAAAGGGGTGGTGGAGTTTGACTGCACAAGCCAGCTTTGACTTGGTGGCTATCCTGAACTACGACTGCAAGTAACTCTTTTGAGGTGGCGCACACGAGTCCACATATTCACCAATCAATACACCACTATGGATCCGCTCCGTCTCCCTATGAGAACGCCATCCATAGCACTCACACTTGTCTTGAGTATTTTAGAGTATCCACTTTCACTTGTCTATGTACCACGTAAGCATCGAAGAAGTCCATAACCGCGGACCCGGCTATTCGAATAGATCATGTTAACCCTGCAGGGGTGTACTTCTTCACACACGCTCTCGCCACTTACTGCCATGTACACGTCGTGTATCTCGGCAACCTTCAAGCGGAAGCCTGGCGAGGGTGTCGGCCACGACCTGACTAACCACACAAGACTTTAGTCCAGGTTTATCGCCTATTCGGGTTCCATCCGTAAGGAGATCCGGCCGGGGTGTCGCTCACGTCCCCAAATGATGTGTACAGGGTTCCCAAGCCCACCATCCGGGTGCCACTTGGTACACCGGGCCACTGCACCTAGTCTGTCCCAAGCCCACCGGTACCGGGTGCCAGTTGGTAGACTACTAGCACTACCTACAAACACCAGAAACTAGTTGCGACTCCTGGACAGAGATCTAATTGATTAATAAGTCGATATGGGCACTTAAGCATTCCAATGCGTGGTAGTAGCTAGTCATTGGACAACTTAACCAGAACTCAGTTCTTAAGGACGGTTCTAGTGAGACAACCCATCATGTACTCCTACATGGCCTCTCACCGCTACCTTTACCAAATCGTGTTCACACACTTAGCTCACACATAGTAGGACATGTTCATCACCATTCCAATTCATCCCCGATGAATCAGACCTGACACAACTCTAAGCAATAGCAGGCATAACCAGAAAGCATGAATGAGTAGGCACAACAGGGCTCAAACAACTCCTACTCATGCTAGTGGGTTTCAACTATTTACTGTGGCAATGACAGGTCATGCAGGGGGAAGGGGTTCAACTACCGCAGCAAAAAGCAGTTCAATCGTTGTTGTCCTAATGAATTAAACGAGAGCAGGAGCGAGAGAGTGGGATTGTATCGGAATGCTCAATGGGGGTTTGCTTGCCTGGCACTTCTGAAGATAGTAATAGTTCTTCATCGGTGTCATCGAACTCATCGTCGGAACCATGTCTACTGAGAGGGGACAAACACCGGCAAATAGGAGAGAACACAATCAATGCAATGCGACAGTATGATGCATGATCATGACATGGCAATATGTTGTTCATTGAGCTAATGCAACTAGCAACCGTATTAAATGAAGTTGGTTTGAACCAAAGGTTCAAATTCAAACTCCATATGTGATTATTTATATGTCATTTAATTGATTTGACCTGATCAGCAGGTTTAACTTGTTCAAACATGTATGAAAATGCCATAAACAGATTCCCCATATTTTTCTGATCATTTTTCATATATAACTTATTTTAATCTGAGCTACGGTTGATTTTATATGAATTTTAGAAGTTTTAGCTATTTTCTGAAATAAATAAATCATTTGTGATTTATTTAAAATTCCAGAAAGGCTTTATGACGTCATAGTGACATCATCACTATGTCAGCAAGTCAAAGGCGCCAGCCCAGGTCAAACCTGACGGCTGGGTCCCACATGTCAGTGGCACAACCAGTTAATAAAGACTGTTAGTGCTAACTTAGCTAACTAACTTAATTAACCCAGAGGTTGGGCCCATAGGTCAGTGACTAACCTAACTAACTGGATTAATTAGCATTTAACTTAATTAACTTAGCTAATTAGAGGCAGGGGCCACGCGTCAGTGACCCAGGGGGTCAAACTGGGTCAACCCGGGTCAAACTCGCTGGAGTTGACCCGTGGCTCGTCGCCGGCGGAGCCAGAGACGGCGGAGGGCGTCGGGTTTCGCCCTCAGGCGACCAAACGAGTGGCGGAGGGGCTCTACGTGGAGCTGGGACTCGCCCGCATCCATCTAAGCCATCGGGAGGGGCTGACGTCGACCGGGCTCACCGGAAACAAGCTCGCGGCGGCGGCCGGCGTGCGGGTCAGTGCGGGACGCGGCTGTAGTGCTCAGGTGAGCAAAAAGAGTGGCTTGCCAGCCTGCTAGAGGTGCCAGGAGCGTGTTAGTGCCCCTGGAGGGAGCAGGAGAGGCTCCGGAGCGCGGCTCGTCGGCCATGGCGGACAACGGCGTCGGGTGCTCGCGGGGCGGCGGCTACGGCGATCAAACGGAGGCGGGGTTAGGGGGAAATAGACCGGGGGCTCCATCGGTGCCGTAGGGATGGCCAGCGTGCCCGGGGAAGCGACGACGGTGGCGAATCGATGGTGGAGGTCCTCGGTGGCCGGCTGTGAAGAAGGCGATGATGGCGACGATGGAGGATGTCCGGGCTCGATTCCTTCGGCTTGGAGATGGAGACCGTCGCGGCGGACCTCGGGGATAGCTCGGGGAGGCGGGGCGGTGGCTGTGGCTGTGGTGGTTGCGAGCGGCGGCGACGAGCCTGCTCGGTGGTTGCGTGCGAGAGAGACAGAGGAGGGGAGAGGAGGAGTGGACATGCCAGAAGGGTTGGGGGCATGCGTGGCGTCTCTAGCCAGCCCCCAGCGTCGGCGCAAGCAGGAGGTGGCTCGGGCGTGTGCCGGCGCGCGGCGGCCATGCGCCTCTCGTCCTTCTGGCGAGAGGTTGGTGGTGACTGACACGGCCAGTGGGCCGGGCTAGCTTTGCCTAGTTGGGCTGCAGGTAAGGCCAGGTAAGCCTTTTCGTTTTCTTGTTTTTCTTTTTCTATTTTGTTTTCTTTGTTCTGATTTAGTTTAGGGACTAAATCATTTTAGATAATTCTGACAATTATTTTGGAGGTTAATTGAATTATTTCAGGGCTCCACAAATAACTTTAGAATATTTGGACCATTTAAAGTATATATAGCATTTAAACGGCTCCAATTCAAATACAATAATGATTTAAATTCAGTGCCCAAAATATTCCTAAAAATGTTCATTATTTTTGGTTTGATGCAAAAACCTTGCCGAAAATATCAAACAATTAATAAGAACACTTTGGAAACATTGAATGCAATTTTTTTAACTAGACCTATTTGTAATTTGAAGTGCTAGGGTTTGAGCAATCCCCATTTCAACCTTCAAAGGAAAATAGACATGATGCATGATGCACTCAAGGGCAACTAATTACAAGCAAGACAACAAGGGCTGATCTAGGGCTGTGACAATTCACCCCCACTAAAACAAGAATCTCGTCCCGAGATTCAAGCGTAGGGTAAGATGAAGGGGGAACACAACTAACACAATCTTCATGATCCAACCGTCCTTCATATGAATGTTGATTGGTTGCCTCATGTCGATCCCGTCATCCTTGCTTTCGAGATCTTTGTCCAACACAGTGACGACGAAAGAAACTCTCCAAAAATGATCTTCTGGAAGATCGAGCAACTCAAGATCAACTTATGGAGTGAGACGTTGAAACATCTCTTGAGCTGAGACTCGAAAGACACATCTGGAGGGATGGAATAAAACAAACAATGAAGATTTACTTGGCAGGCAAAATTCCACACCCAAGAAGATGGTGATCGATGTCACCCGACGGGGCACCTTAGAGAAGGTGACACATAGAATTATTCCCTTTAGTGGCAAAAAGAATTACTTTTGATATAGAGATCATTGAAATTCCCTATACCAACCTGAGGCAAATCACAATCGATAGTTTGAAGGAGTTCGAAGGAACGACTTACTCCATCTAGAATGGATGATGTGGACTCCCTTGTTGAAGACAACACAACAGATGATTTTTCTTATCACCGGAAATGAATGGGACCCATGGTAAAATGGCACATTGGTGGTGCAAGCTGGGAACAAAAAGCAAATGCTAGGAATGATTCTGGTAACTGGGAAGAAACCCAACGGCAGAGAGTGAATCTACTCTTTGAGAGGTTATAGCATAACCAAGAACACTAGGAGCAATCCCGGTTAGTGCCAGTTATAACACCTAGTGCTTGTGCGTGCTCTCAAGAACTTGAGCATTTCTATAATCATCATGGTTTTACCATTATCCGTGTCAATGGTGTTGACAACACAACATACGACCATGATGAATAGTGATGGACGATGCAGATGCCAAGGAAGATAACACTTTCTCAGATTTCACCCTAGCGGAGCCAAGGGGCAAAATCTGGATGATCGACCGAGAGACATTTAGCACTCCGCTTCTAATGTTCTCCTTGATGTGCTAGCGCAACCCATTTATTAAAATGGTTTGGTACCTAGAACGTCAAGTAAAAGGTCGGACTTCAGGAGCACAAAAATCCATAAGGAACAACTAGGGAATAAGTCCTATGAAATCCTTATGGGGAGATGGCCAACTTCTTCAATTAAGATTCTACAACAATAGGTCTTCCGACTGGGTGTGTTGGCCACGACATCCACTTTACCGGTTATCGAGAGACCAATATTATAGTTCTTGGAAAATGCTCCAACCATCATATCTGCCTGAGATTCAGTTCTGGTTGGTGTTAGGATATTCCAGACTCATCGAGTCTAGAAAGAAAAATGAAAGTTTGCAACACAAATCGACGAGACGTCGTTGCGAGATTCTTGGGGAGTGAACTACGATAGCAATCTCCAAAACATGAGCTGGTTCTGCTACACACATGTGAACACGCTATCGCAGACAAGCATGACCACGTAGTAGTCTTATAATAAAACACTACCGAGTTCAGGTCTGGAACCATCTTTGAGGATATTGGAATCTTGTGCATGAACTAGTATTCGCACAACAACTCCTTTTCCTCGAACAAACCAGTCAGTGGCTTGGTGTGCTAGGAACACATATGGAGTGGAGGCGGCCAACCTATCAAACCATATAGCACTTTGCACGTGCATGACTAACTTGGGATGGTTTCAGAGGAGGCAAAAACAAATTTTCTCGAGTTAATGGCGGCAACTTGCATCAAATGCACATGAATTAGAGGAAGTCACTTCTTTCATCCAACATATGCTTCATGACCGGGACATGAAGATAATGCTTATAAAAGTTTCCAACACTAACATAGATGTCCAACATGAATCATGGATAATATGAACGACGTTGATGGGCTCAACAACGGGTCATCGAGATATCCATGAAGATGGAATTCCACAACTATGTGAATAAAGCAATAGCATTGGTCAGACCCAAAAGATATAATGGTGTATGCTCGAGGAAACAACCACGAGTAAGACAACATTACGAATATCGTTGGTTCTGATTTGATCTGACGATAGCCCACACTCAAACCAAAGTTTGGATAAGATGATAGGTCCATTAACTAATCACGAGGATCAATCGATGAAATACCATCTTTCTTCAACACAGATACAAGATATCCCTTAGGGATGAGCTAGGTCGGACAAGCTTTTATCTTCCAACTCTCCTAGTTGTTGTCTAGCTTAACCAACTAGCTCAAGGGTATGCAACACAGATTCCCGGAGAAGGATTGCTTACAAGAAACCAACTTGATCACGAGCTCAACATAGAGGTCAGGGGACAACCTGGAAATACTTCCGAGAAGATATTCGGAAAATCACGAACCACCAATATGTTACTAAGCTCGCAAACAATCTTGCTTTTCAGGGCAAGACGATATGATCAAATGAGCGAGGACTTAACAAAATCCTAACTCATTAATAAAGGAGTGCACCAGGAAAGTGGACTAGGTAGCACGATCAACCTTAGGGTGATGATTCAATAATCAACTCGCTAAGGATGAGGTTATTGTCCATTTAACTACCAAGCAACGGAGTTGCTAGGAGTATTGATTACACACACCACGATTCACATATCGACATTCCGGTTACAATAACACGGAGACCGAAGAATGAACGATGATGGCGAGAAGTATCACTGTATCAAGAGTTCATAAGAGATAGTGCAATTCTCATGACGATCCTGACATAAAGTAGGTAACACTTCAGAGTAGAACGGATCAAAAGCTTGATTGCATTTTGTTCTGCGGAGTACAACTGCTTTGACCCAATCCTAGATATGGATAAGGTACTGGAGTTTGTTTCTCCTAGTCATTCCAGAATAGAATCGCTTGACGGACCACAAAAGTAAGAGGCATCGATGAACACGAATGCACAACTACTCTTGACTATCAACTGATAGACGGGATCATAATACGACTAAAAAGGAACAACTCAAAGGAACACATAACTTTCTGAGTTGTAGATGCATAGATTAGCATGTCGAACAAGTTCAACATATTTCTTCCAGATAACCCATGCAGAAAGGTAGAATTGACAGAGTCACAATGTGGAACGGAGAACTCATCAAGTGCAGTCTGGTTGTGATCTTTTGGTTCAAATAAATTCTACCATAACGGTTCATGGTATTGGAAGAACGATTCACCACGGACCTCGAGGACTAACACAAGGTTACTAATAACCTAAGGGAGCTAGCAATTACTATCAACATGAGGTAAGTAGGGTGAATATTGGGTTCAAAACCCAGAAGTGGAATACCTACACACTAAGTGGCATCACGGGATGCTTTCCAGAATGTTGGCCAGAGTCATCACACTGGGAATACAGAGTATTGCTAGATTACTGGATGATTCTCTAGGACACCTAGGGTCATAATAATAACTCCAACATATATGTCGAGGTAACAGAGTACCTCAACACACTAGTTAGTGTGGTTAATCTGGCCCAAAGGAGCATTGGGAGCAGGAGGAAGGGATTTGCAAATGCATCAAATTGTTAAGAGACCTGGGATGACTCGGACAGCATAACGGCTGTAAATGCTCAAAAGATTTGAGAGATCCTGCAAAATGGTGGCATAACCACTCAACATCACAAAAACAAGATTCTGAGACCAACTATCAACACACGGAGGTAGAAGAAACTGAACTGAGGGTTGAATCCACAATTAACGTGATCCTGATAGACAAAAGAGAAAGCCTAGTTCCTTAATCCCCGTAGAAAATAAGAAGGTGACTCAGATCAGAAGGTCATAAGGTAAAGTAGTAAAAAGAGCCGTACGTTCCCTTCCACAATCAATTCCCTGATATAACTAAAGAGTTTCTAGACACGACTTTGACCAGTTTGGCTTGGTAATCCTACAGGCAGTCAAGCTCTGATACCAAAGCTGTCGGGACCCCGAACCTAAGTCACACAGGTCTAGCCTGTAACACATCATATCACCTTGCGGCCTCACGCACGGTATCCCCACGGGTGCCACCTTACCTGGCTCGGGACCGTTTGCGCATTTTGGCACACGTATATGATAGTGTCACTAGCATCCATATGACAGAGAACCCGAGCCGACATGACTAGTTATAAACCAAAAGTGGCGCTAAATTACAAAGACAGGCATACATGACCCAGCAACGAATGTGTCGGTCATCAACGTATGAACCCAAGTCGTAGCAAGCTACAAGGACTTAAAGGAACAACGTGTGACATTTCCCCTAAGGGACAGACACAGGAACGAAGAAGGACACATGACGGCCAGCCTAAGTGTTCCAGAGCAGTAGCAAGCTACCATGGCTCAGTGGAAGCACTAGGAGACATTTCCCTGTTAGATAGGCTACCAAGGGTAAACAACTTGGTGTCGGATCCCACACATAGCAATACACATTACACGTACGCATAACATGCAAGTATGTGCTGTACAACATGGCATCACAACATAACTCAACAAATCATATAGATAAAGACCCAGAAGAGCCATCATAGCATTTATTACAAACAGAGGTCACATGACCCAACATACAGAGCATACAGGCAACGGAAGCATAACATGTCTGAGTACAGACAACTACAAATGAAAAAGGCTGAGAAGCCTGACTATCTACAAGACCCTCCCAAGGGCACAAGATCGTAGCTGAGGTAACAAGATAAACGTCGAAGTCCATGCGGAACCACTAGTGAGACTGAAGTCTCTCTGCAAAAACATAAATTAGCAAACGTGAGTACAAAGGTACTCAACAAGACTTACATCAGAACTAACTACATATGCACAGTATCAACAAAGGGGTGGTGGAGTTTGACTGTAGCAAGCCAGCTTTGACTCGGTGGCTATCCTGAACTACGACTGCAAGTAACTCTTTTGAGGTGGTGCACACGAGTCCACATATTCATCAATCAATACACCACTATGGATCCGCTTCATCTCCCTACGAGAACGCCATCCATAGCACTCACACTTGTCTTGAGTATTTTAGAGTATCCACTTTCACTTGTCTATGTACCACGTAAGCATCCAAGAAGTCCATAACCGCGGACCCTGCTATTCGAATAGATCATGTTAACCCTGCAGGGGTGTACTTCTTCACACATGCTCTCCCCACTTACCGCCATGTACACGTCGTGTATCTCGGCAACCTTCAAGCAGAAGTCTGGCGAGGGTGTCGTGCATGACCTGACTAACCACACAAGACTCTAGTCCAGGTTTATCGCCTATTCGGGTTCCATCCATAAGGAGATCCGGCCGGGGTGTCGCTCACGGCCCCAAATGATGTGTACAGGGTTCCCAATCCCACCATCCAGGTGCCACTTGGTACACCGGGCCACTGCACCTAGTCTGTCCCAAGCCCACCTGTACCGGGTGCCACTTGGTAGACTACTAGCACTACCTACAAACACCAGAAACTAGTTGCGACTCCTGGACAGAGATGTAGTTGATTATTAAGTCGAGAGGGGCACTTAAGCATTCCAATGCGTGGTAGTAGCTAGTCATTGGACAACTTACCCAGAACTCAGTTCTTAAGGACGGTTCCAGTGAGACAACCCACCATGTACTCCTACATGGCCTCTCACCGCTACCTTTATCAAATCATGTTCACACACTTAGCTCACACATAGTAGGACATGTTCATCACCATTCCAATTCATCCCCGATGAATCAGACCTGACACAACTCTAAGAAATAGCAGGCATAACCAGAAAGCATGAATGAGTAGGCACAACATGGCTCAAACAACTCCTACTCATGCTAGTGGGTTTCAACTATTTACTGTGGCAATGACAGGTCATGCAGGGGGAAGGGGTTCAGCTACTGCAGCAAAAAGCAGTTCAATCGTTGTTGTCCTAATGCAGTAAAGGAGAGCAGGAGCGAGAGAGTGGGATTGTATCGGAATGCTCAATGGGGGGTTTGCTTGCCTGGCACTTCTGAAGATAGTAATAGTTCTTCATCGGTGTCATCGAACTCATCGTCGGAACCACGTCTACCGAGAGGGGACAAACACCGGCAAATAGGAGAGAACACAATCAATGCAATGCGACAGTATGATGCATGATCATGACGTGGCAATATGCTGTTGATTGAGCTAATGCAACTAGCAACCATATTAAATGAAGTTGGTTTGAACCAAAGGTTCAAATTCAAACTCCATATGTGATTATTTATATGTCATTTAATTGATTTGACCTGGTCATCAGGTTTAACTTGTTCAAACATGTATGAAAATGCCATAAACAGATTCCTCATATTTTTCTGATCATTTTTCATATATAACTTATTTTCATCTGAGCTACGGTTGATTTTATATGAATTTTAGAAGTTTTAGCTATTTTCTGAAATAAATAAATCATTTCTGATTTATTTAAAATTCTAGAAAGGCTTTATGACATCATAGTGACATCATCACTACGTCTGCAAGTCAAAGGCGCCAGCCCAGGTCTAACCTGACGGCTGGGTCCCACATGTTAGTGGCACAGCGAGTTAATAAAGACTGTTAGTGCTAACTTAGCTAACTAACTTAATTAACCCAGAGGCTGGGCCCATAGGTCAGTGACTAACCTAACTAACTGGATTAATTAGCATTTAACTTAATTAACTTAGCTAATTAGAGGCGGGGGGGCCCACGCGTCAGTGATGCAGGGGGTCAAACTGGGTCAACCCGGGTCAAACTCGCCGGAGTTGACCCGTGGCTCGTCGCCGGTGAAGCCAGAGATGGCGGAGGGCGTCGGGTTTCGCCCTGAGGCGACCAAACGAGCGGCGGAGGGGCTCTACGTGGAGCTGGGACTCGCCCGCATCCATCTAAGCCATCGGGAGGGGCTGACGTCGACCGGGCTCGCCGGAAACAAGCTCGCGGCGGCGGCCGGCGTGCGGGTCAGTGCGGGGACGCGGCTGTAGTGCTCAGGTGAGCAAAAAGAGTGGCTAGCCAGCCTGCTAGAGGCGCCAGGAGCGTGTTAGTGCCCTTGGAGGGAGCAGGAGAGGCTCCGGAGCACGGCTCGCCGGCCATGGCGGACGACGGCATAGGGTGCTCGCGGGGCGGCGGCTACGGTGACAAAACGGAGGCGGGGTTAGGGGGAAATAGACCGGGGGCTCACAGCGGTGCCGTAGGGATGGCCAGCGTGCCCGGGGAAGCGACGACGGTGGCGAATCGACGGTGGAGTTCCTCGGTGGCCGGCGGTGAAGAAGGCGATGATGGCAACGATGTAGGACGTCCGGGCTCGGTTTCGTCGGCTTGGAGATGGAGAGCGTCGCGACAGACCTCGGGGACAGCTCGGGGAGGCGGGGCGGTGGCTGTGGCTGCTGTGGTTGCGAGCGGCGGCGACGAGCCCGCTCGGTGGTTGCGTGCGAGAGAGACATAGGAGGGGAGAGGAGGAGTGGACAGGCCAGAGGGGTCGGGGGGGGGGTGTTGCGTGGCGTCTCTAGCCAGCCCCCAACGTCGGCGCAAGCAGGAGGTGGCTCGGGCATGTGCCGGCGCGCGGCGGCCACGCGCCTCTCGTCCTTCTGGCGAGAGGTTGGTGGTGACTGGCACGGCCAATGGGCCGGGCTAGCTTTGCTTAGTTGGGCTGCAGGTAAGGCCAGGTAAGCCTTTTCCTTTTCCTGTTTTTCTTTTTCTATTTTCTTTTCTTTGTTCTGATTTAGTTTAGGGACTAAATCATTTTAGATAATTCTGACAATTATTTTGGAGGTTAACTGAATTATTTCAGGGCTCCACAAATAACTTCAGAATATTTGGACCATTTAAAATATATATAGCATTTAAACGGCTCCAATTCAAATACAATAATGATTTAAATTCAGTGCCCAAAATATTCCTAAAAATGTTCATTATTTTTGGTTTGATGCAAAAACCTTGCCAAAAATATCGAACAATTAATAAGAACACTTTGGAAACATTGAATGCAATTTTTTTTAACTGGACCTATTTGAAATTTGAAGTGCTAGGGTTTGAACAATCCCCATTTCAACCTTCAAAGGAAAATCGACATGATGCATGATGCACTCAAGGGCAACTAATTACAAGCAAGACAACAAGGGCTGATCTAGGGCTGTGACACCTGCCGCCAACGCCGCCACTGGCTCAGTGCGGCATGAACAGCAGGCGTCGTCTCTGCACCCCTCCGTGCAGCATGATGGACACACCACCCGTCACTGACTCCAACAGTCTCTTCATCCCATGCTTGCCGCGGACCCGTGGACGTGCAGGCTGCGTTGCTCATTGCTACTTCTTGATCTTGCGTTGTATTCCCTCGAAGAGGAAAGGGTGATGCAACATAGTAGCGTAAGTATTTCCCTCAGTTTTTGAGAACCAAGGTATCAATCTAGTAGGATACCACATGTGAGTCCCTCGCACCTGCACAAACAAATAAGAACTTCGCAGCCAACGCGATAAGGGGTTGTCAATCCCTTTATGGTCACTTACGAAAGTGAGATCTGATAGATAGGATAGTGTGATATTTTTTGGTATTTTTGGATATAAGAACAGAAAGTAAATAAAGCAAAGTAAAGTATATGGTAGATTTATATGTTGAGAATAGACCTGAGGGCCACATGTTTCACTAGTGGCTTCTCTCATGATAGCATAATTCTACGGTGGGTTAGCAAATTACTGTCGAGCAATTGATAGAAAAGAGAATAATTATGAGAATATCTAGGCATGATCATTATATATAGGCATCACCTCCGTGACAAGTAGACCGAAACGATTCTGCATGTATTACTATTACTCCACACATCGACTGCTATCCAGCATGCATCTAGAGTATTAAGTTCATAAGAACAAAGTAATGATTTAAGCAATATGACATGATGTAGAGGGATAAACTCAAGCAATATGATATAAACCCCACCTTTTTATCCTCGACGGCAACAATACAATACGTGCCTTGCTGCCCCTGCTGTCATTGGAAAAGGACACCGCAAGATTGGAACCAAAGCCAAGCACTTCTCCCATTGCAAGAACTATAGATCTAGTAGGCCAAACCAAACCAATAATTCAAAGAGACTTGCAAGGATATTATAATCATACATACAAGATTTCAGAAAAGAACAAAATATTTCTCATAGATAATCTTGATCATAAACCCACAATTCATCGGATCTCGACAAACTCACCGCAAAAACATTACATCGAATAGATCTCCTCGAAGACCGAGGAGAACTTGGTATTGAGATCCAAAAAGAGAGAAGAAGCCATCTAGCTAACAACTATGGACCCGAAGGTCTGTGGTAAACTACTCACAACTCATGGTGAGGCAATGGTGTTAATGTAGAAGCACTCCGTGAAAGATCCCCCCTCCGGCGGAGCTCCGGAACAGGCCCCAAGATGGGATCTCACAGGAACAGATGGTTGCCGCGGTGGAATTAGGGATTTCTCTATTGCCTCGATGTTTTCAGGGTACATGGATATATAGGAGGAAGGAGGGCATCAGGGAGCAAGAGGGGGCCCACGAGGGTGGGGGTCGCGCCCTGTAGGAGGGGGCATGCCCTGGACCCTCGTGGTCGCCTCCATCATTCCCTCACGTGTACTCCAAGTCTTCTGTGTTGATATCGTTCCAAAAATAACTCTCCCGAAGGTTTTATTCCGTTTGGACTCTGTTTGATATTCCTTTTCTGCGAAACCCTGAAATAGGGAAAAAAACAGTAATCTGCACTAGGCCTTGGGTTAATAGGTTAGTCCCAAAAGTAATATAAAAGTGTATAATAAAGCCCATTAAACATCCAAAACATAATATATAATAGCATGGAACAATAAAAAATTATAGATACGTTGGAGACATATCAAGCATCCCCAAGCTTAATTCTTGCTCATCCTCGAGTAGGTAAATGATAAAAGCAGAATTTTTGATGTGGAATGCTAACCATCATAATTTTCAATGTAATTTTCTTTATTGTGGCATGAATGTTCAGATCCGAAAGATTCAAGATAAAATTCTATATTGACACAACAATAATAATACTTCAAGCATACTAACAAAACAATCATGTCTTCTCAAAATAACATGGCAAAGAAAGTCATTCCTACAAAATCATATAGTTTGGCTATGCTCCATCGTCATCACACAAAATATTCATATCATGCACAACCCCGGTTTCAACCAAGCAATTGTTTTCATACTCATTTTTTCAAGCCTTTCAACTTTCACGCAATACATGAGTGTGAGCCATGAATATAGCACTATAGGTGGAATAGAGTGGTGGTTGTGGAGAAGACAAAAAGGAGGAAGATAGTCTCACATCGACTAGGCGTATCAATGGGCTATGGAGATGCCGATCAATAGATATCAATGTGAGTGAGTAGGGATTGCCATGCAACAGATGCACTAGAGCTATAAGTGTGTCAGGACCGGTTTTCCAGTACAACATTTATTGAGAAACCGACCTTTTTATAAGACCAGTATAGAAGAATCCTCCTTACTGGTAGACAAATCCTTGATACAAAAATCCAGATGTACTAAATATTATACAAGGTTGAGCTGAGGCTGCTCAACAATTTATTACAAGCTCGCCGATATTGTACATAAAGGTGGATATGACACAAAGGGTCTAGTGGCATAGCTTACTGACTCGTAATAAAGGTGGTGGTGGATATGTCACAGTGAAGTGGGTGACACGACTCCAAAATCTTACAGCTCATCAAGCGCCGGAGTGAGGCTCGATGATTTTATTTGGGTAGCGGAAGCGTATATAATACAAGTGACCAACTCTAGGATCGTACGAGACTGACTAGGACTCCTATAGGCGTCGGACTCGCTATCGTACTCCTCATCCATAAGATCGCCTTCATGAACATCTGGCCAAATCAACAAGCCAGGTGAGTACTTTGAATGTACTCGCAAGACAGTTTGGACATAAGATATAACAAATGCAAACATGATGCACATGAGCAGACTAGTAATGCGCACTCAGATAATAAATTTGCACTGCATGTTAAATAAAAAGGAAGTCAGGTGGTAGTCCTCCCGAAATCCCAATAAAAATAGCTGAAGACCGATCGGGTGTCTGAAGCGACACCTCGAAAGGTAAAATAAATTAACATGCCGCAGTCGGGCGTCGGGGCGACACCACATAAAGGGCTTATATTGAAACGTAAATGACAGTACTTGCCACAGTCGGACGTCTAAGTGACATCTCGAAAAGTGCTTATAATGAAGGTAAATAACAAGGATGCCACAGTCGGACGCCCGAGCGACATCGCATAAAGGGCTTATATCAAAAGTAAATAACAAGAATGCCGCAGTCGGACGTCTGAGCGACATCACATAAAGGGCTTATATCAAAAGTAAATAACAAGAATGCCACAGTCGGACGTCTGAGCGACATCACATAAAGGGCTTATATCAAAAGTAAATAACAAGAATGCCACAGTCGGACGTCTGAGCAACATCACATAAAGGGCTCATATCAAAAGTAATTAACAAGAATGCCACAGTCGGACGTCTGAGCAACATCACATAAAGGGCTTATATCAAAAGTAAATAACAAGAATGCCACAGTCGGACATCTGAGTGACATCACATAAAGGGCTTATATTTCATCATTCGAATTCAAGTAGCTCACGAAGGTAAATCATCCCAAGGAAATACTCAGTACATAATAATAAATTGGTTAGTCCATCCACATGAATAACATTCGGTCGGGTTTAACGCTCTCAATTTCATGTTTATTCTCCGGAGACTGTAACTGAGACTGACACTGAGACAGACGCTGAGACTGACGCTAATACTGACACTGATATGTTGATCAAAGTCCTTGACCATGGACATGGTTACTCGAATGGTTTTGACTCTGCAGAGTTTGTACTCTTTAACCACAGCCAACAGATTTCAGTAGTCAGAAAGGACTAGTTCTGTTTACTGTATTTTAGAAGAAACACATCTAACCAGTACACACCCATTCCACATTTCGCTGCCAGGAATCACCCTAGGCAACGTTCAATAAAAACTCTAAGACGGGGAGGCTACAACCTCGAATAGCATGGGATCAAATTTATATCGTGTGCTCTAAGGGGTGCCCCCCTCTAGGTCCCAACCGGAAACACCCATGCCCCCTGACCGGATGACGGGCTTTAATCCAGGGCCATGGAATCCTCATCACGGCCCCTCTATTTGGTGTGTACAAGGAAAGAGGTTTGCAACTGACTAGACCACATTCGTTGCAGAAGACATGTGGCAGCACGAAAAGGGGACGAACGGGAACATGAATTGATCCACGTTAGTACTGGAGTTAAAAGGTTGACATAAGACTAGCATGCTTCAACAATACCAGCTTAGAACCTATCATGCCACCACATGATCAGGTTGTCTCACCATCTTATGAACACATTAACTTTCGGAGCTCACTGGTAGCTTTTCTTGCATGCAATATAACATTCACAAATGCTTATATAAACATGCCATGAGAAAACTACTCAAGCAAACATGCAAAACACTCATCATATCAAAGGTTCAAACATGCTTGCCTGGTTCGGAGTAGTCGGAGTCTAGCTCGGCGAAGTTTGCGGCTCCGTCACCTCCTACGGTATCTATGTTATAAAATAAATCAGATACTAACGTAAATACCGTGCGTGCATAAAAATTGTTCCAAATATTTTTCAAATAAATATGATAAAAAACTAGACAGAAAAATAAAGATGACAGAAAAAGAATCAGCTAAAAATCATCTTTTGTTTAAAAGTTATAAAGGTTTTAGTCCAGGGACTAATCTGTGATGAAACGGAAACTTTCCAGGGGCTAGTTTAGAAAAACAGAAAACGCTTCGGTTGGAAATACGCCAACCCAAAGGAAACACGTACTTTGCCCGAAGGTGTTTTCAGAAAACGGTTCGAATAAGAGAGGAGAGGCTGACGAGGGGGTCCCACCCGTCAGGTTTGAATCTGACCGTCGACCGAAGCAAACGGTGATCGTCGGCGACGATCGACGGCGATCCAGAGGAGGGCGAGGGTATGGTTGTACTAACGAGAAAATTCCGCGTCGGTGTGTGGTGGACTTGGTCGTCGGCGAGCACCACGTCGACAGTGACTTCCACTCCGGCGGACGACGGTTCGGGCGGTGATGGATCTCGCCGAGGAGGGCTGCAAATGTCAAATTGGGGCTCGGTTTAGAAGAGTGGGTGAACTAGGAGGCTACTGGCACAGTCTGGGAGGCGGGGGGGGGGGGGGGGGCTCTCACCGGAGAGAATCTTGCCGGAGCCCGAAGCGGATCGGGGCGGCCGGAGCTGGGGAAGAAGGCCTCCTCGAGGTCCTCCTAGTGGCTGGGCGCGGCTCTGGTGAGGTGGAGGAGTGGTGCTGGGTCGAAGGCGAGCTCGGGGCCTCCATTTATAGCCGGCCCGAGGCGGTTTCCGCGAACGGGATCACTCCGGCGAGTGATTACGGCGAGGCAAAGGTTGGACGGGAGGTTTAGGTGACTGGGCATCTTCGGATTGGTCCACTGGCTCCATCCAACGCCTAAACTTGGTACAACTTGGGCGATACTCCAAGTCTTCGACGGAACGGCTTCACGGGCTCGTCGGTGGCAGAGAGCGTGCTCTGCACCTCCCAGGCCACGGTGACGATGCTGCAGCATGCATAGAGAAGGGGATGGCCATGCAGAGGCTTCTGGTGGTGCGGGAGGTGCTGGACGGCGCCGTATGGCAGGGCTGGCCCCTGCTGGCTGCCACGGGCGGTTCTGCCACCGCGGAAGACGCCGGAGTTGGCGAAACACGTCGCCACCGACGCTCGTGCCCGTCCAAACGACCATGTGGTGCACTGGATAAGGAGGAGCAGTGAGCAACGAGCCAACGAGAGCACTGGCGAGATTGACGCTATCGATTGACGAAAACAACACTGTCTCTGAACTGAAACACTAAATTCTCAAACTTGACAGGAACAGTGCACACCAGCTGTTCGACGAAATGTTGTAGGCACGTGGAAAATATTTCTTTAGCTGAGACTTGGTGAGGTGATCTCTTGATGCATCTGGAGACTGCCTGAATTATCTCAGAATTTTTGGAAAGGAGAAAGAATGTATTTCACCAAAAATGGCAAATCTAGTCCAAACTTGCAGCAAGCATATTTTGAAAAATTTGAACTGTGGACCAGTAGATCTTGATGGATCCTGGTTGAGGGTACTAAGGACTAGCAGAGGAATTTATTTGGAACCAAAACTCAAAGGAAATCTAGTAGTTCCTTTATAAATCACTAAGGTCCAAATTAAATTACAGAAAAAGGTTTGAGGATAAAATAAATAGAAATAAAATCTAAAAGAGGTTGAAACTTGCTGGAATTGGATGCTTGGCTTGACCCAAAGTAGGGAGGTGGGTTTTGGGAGAAAATTTTCTACATAGGCCATGGCAAGAGATAAATTTTTGAATGGGGAAGAATAAATCCATAACTCATAGGAATTCTTTTTAATAAAAATAAGGAATTGTAAAAACCTTCCACAATTATTGGTGTTGAGCCAACACAAGATGAAAAACCCTCAAGACCAAAGATCAAGATTGGGAAGAACCCATAAAAAAAATACTTGTCACAAAAAAATGAAATTTTTGAGAAGGAGAGTCTTTTAGATTTTTTTAAATAACCTCCTTCGAAATAAATAAAGAATTTGATAAAATCAAATCAATTTTTTTGGAGTGTTACAAAGTGTATGAAAGCTCATCAAAAGAAACTAAGGGGTGTGCATCCAACTTGCTTGCGCATGAAGACCTAGGGCATTTGAGGAAGCCCATCGTTGGAATATACAAGCCAATTTCTATAATGAAAATTCCCACTAGTATATGAAAGTGATAAAACAAGAGACTCTCTATCATGAATATTATGGTGCTACTTTGAAGCACAAGTGTGGAAAATGATAGTAGCATTGTCCCTTCTCTCTTTTCTCTCATTTTTTGGAGGGACTTTCTCTCTTTTTTTTATTTAGCCCCTCTCAATTTTTTTGGGCCATCTTTTTTTTATTTGGCCTTTCCTCACATGGGACAATGCTCTAATAATGAAGATCATCACACTTTTATTGACTTACAACTTAAAGATTACCACTCGAAGCTAGAACAAAATATGACTCTATATGAATGCCTCTGGCGGTGTACCGGGATGTGCAATGAATCAAGAGTGACATGTATGAGAAATTAGGCATGGTGGCCTAGCCACAAATACGATGTCAACTACATGATCATGCATGGCAATATGACAATATGAAGTGTGTCATATGAACGAAATGGTGGAAAGTTGCATCGCAATATATCTCCGAATCGCTATGGAAAGGCCATGATAGGTAGGTATGGTGGCTGTTTTGAGAAAGGTTTATGGTTGGTGTATGGTACCAGCGAGAGTTGCGCGGTACAAGAGAGGCTAGCAATGGTGGAAGGGTGAGAGTGCGTATAATCCATGGACTCAACATTAGTCATAAAGAACTCATATACTTATTGCAAAAATTTATGAGTCATAAAAACAATGTAATCAACACGTACTCTTACGGGGGAGGTTGGTAGGAGTTAACCATCGTGCGCCCCCGACCTCCACACAAAGGATGGCACTCAGTAAATACATCATGCTCTAACTTCGTCACATAGCGGTTCACCATACGTGCATGCTACGTGAAACACAAACTTTAACACAAGTATTTCTCAAATCCATAAGTATTCCACTAGCATGACTCTAATATCACCATCCTCATATCTCAAAACAATCATCAAGTATCAAACTTCTCATCATATTCAATGCACTTTATATGAAAGTTTTTACTATACTCATCTTGGATGCCTGTCATATTAGGACCAGTTTTATAACCAAAGCACATTACCATGCTGTTCTAACAGACTATAAAAAGGATATAAGTGAAGCATGAGAGATCAACAATTTCTACAAAATAAAACCACCACCGTGCTCTAAAAGATATAAGTGAAGCACTAAAGCAAAACTATCTAGCTCAAAAGATATAAGTGAAGCACATAGAGTATTCTAACAAATTATAAATCATATTTATCTCTCTCAAAAGGTGTGTCCAGCAAGGATGATTGTGGAAAACTAAAAAGCAAAGACTAAAATCATACATGACGCTCCAAGCAAAACACATATCATGTGGTGAATAAAAATATAGTCCCGAGTATAGTTACCGATAGATGAAGACGAAAGACGGGATGCCTTCCCGGGGCATCCACAAGCTTAGGATTTAGGTTGTCCTTGAATTTTACCTTGGGGTGCCTTGGGCACCCCCAAGCTTTGGCTCTTGCCACTGTTTGTTCCATAGTCCATCAAAGCCATACCGAAAACTTGAAAACTTCACAACACAAAACTTAGCCAAAAATCTCGCGAGCTCCGTTAGTATAAGAAAACATACCACCACTCAAAGGTACTGTAATGAACTCATTCTTTGTTTATATTGGTGTTAAACCTACTGTATTCCAACTTCTCTATGATTCATACTCCCCAATACTACTCATAGATTCATCAAAATAAGCAAACAACACACGAAAAAGAGAATCTGTCAAAAACAGAACAGTCTGTAGTAATCTGTAACTTTCGAATACTTATGTAACTCCAAAAAAATTGAAGTAAATTGTTAAACGTGAGGAATTTGTCTATTAATCATCTGCAAAAAGAATCAACTAAATATCACTCTCCAGTAAAATCTGGTGACTATTCTCGTGAGCGCTAACGTTTCTGTTTTTTACAGCATGATCATATAAACTTCACACAAGTCTTCCCAAAGGTTCTACTTGGCACAAACACTATTAAAACACAAAACCACATCTAAACAGAAGTTAGATGCAATATTTATCCCTAAACAGAAGCAAAATCAAAGAAAATAAAATTGGGTTGCGTCCCAACAAGCGTTATCGTTTAACGCCCCTAGCCAGGCACGATACAAAGATAGATCTAGGTATTGCCATCTTTGGAAGGCAATCCATAAGTGGATCTCATAATAGATTCATTTGATTTTCTTGCTAGGAAAGTGTTCCATGCCTTTCCTTAACGGAAATTGGAATCTAATATTTCCTTCCTTCATATCAATAATTGCACCAATCGTTATAAGGAAAGGTCTACCAAGAATAATAGGACATGAAGGATTGCAATCTATATCAAGAACAATGAAATCTACGGGCACATAATTCCTATTGGCAACAATAAGAACATCATTAATCCTTTCCATAGGTTTCTTAATGGTAGAATCCGCAAGATGCAAATTTAAAGAACAATCATCAAGCTCATGGAAACCTAACAAATCACACAAAGTTTTTGGGATAGTAGAAACACTTGCACCCAAATCACACAAGGCAAAGCATTCATGATCTTTAATTTTAATTTTAATAGTAGGTTCCCACTCATCATAAAGCTTTCTAGGGATAGAAACTTCTAATTCAAGTTTTTCTTCATAAGATTCCATCAAAGCATCAACTATGTGTTTGGTAAAAGCCTTATTTTGACTATAAGCATGCGGAGAATTTAGTACGGATTGCAACAAGGAAATACAATCAATCAAAGAGAAATTATCATAATTGAATCCCTTGAAATCCAAAATAGTGGGTTCATCACTATGCAAGGTTTTAATATCTTTAATCCCACTTTTAACAATTTTAGCATCAAGATCTAAAAACTCTGAATAATTGGGACGCCTTTTAACTAAAGTAGACTCATCTCCAGTCCCATATTTATCAAGATTTATATTAGAAAACAAGGATCTAATAGGAGACACATCAATAACTTTCAGATCGTCATCTTTATTTTCATGATAACTAGAAGAACACGCTTTCATAAAGCACTCTATTTTAGCACGCATCCTAGCGGTTCTTTCTTTGCATTCTGTCGGATTCAGGGCTCCGCAAAACCTGATAAGTTCGAACACAGGGGTGTGAACGAAGATCTCTCCCACTCACGTCTACCTAGCGTCTCGCTCTTGTCTCGGTGGGGGGATTCAAGCACACGACAGATAGAACACACAAGAGTTTACCCAGGTTCGGGCCACCGCGTGGTGTAAGACCCTACTTCCTACTTTGGTGGATTAGCCTCGGGCGAGCTGGGAGGTGAACTAGTACAACGGTTCCTGAGCTCAGGAGGGTCAGGAGGCTAGTGTTCTTGCTCCTTGTGTGGTGGATGAGTGTATCCGTCTCCTCCTTCGCAGTGGGAATCCTAGATACTTATATAGGCGGCCAGGGTCCTCTTCCCCCGAAATGTTTAGGCGGGAAGGGATCCCACAATGGCAATTTTTGAGCGGGAACACAAGGACGTTCTTATCCTGACAAAAGCGGTCTTCGCCTGCAAAAGGATCAGTCGGTGACACGGTGGTGGGCTCGACGGTGACATCCTCCTTGTCGTCCTTGCGGTCTTTGGTCTTGTTGCACCAAAGGGAAAACCTTTGCCCCGCTCCTTGGGAACCAACGGCTGCGCTGTCCCCTTTGCACTGAAATGGCAACTGCACCGCTGGCGAACACTGCCACCCGCTGGCGTGGTGCGTCACTGCTGACATCACTGCCTCCTCCTTTTGCAGGCTTGGCCTTGGATTCTCCGCCCTTCCGGAGAGCCTTGCTGAGGCCGCTCACGAGGAGGTCTTGACGTCGTTCTCCTCGTGAGGCTTGACCCCCTCGCGAGGGTCTTGGAGAACTGGTCGATCAGCTGGGCCGTACCAGGCTGCTAGTAGGAGCGCGTCGTGGCCCGCAGACACGCCAGTCTGGGTACCCTGGTTCCCTGGACGTCGACAGTAGCCCCCGGGCCCAAGGCGCGCGCGGAGTTGGCTTCAGGGCAAAGCCTTAGTCGAGGACGAAGCGCCGCGGGCCCCAAAAAGGCTGCGGGCTAGGCTGGCGCGTGACGGTTGGATGGGACACGAGCGACTCCACTTCACACGCAGTCTTGGCAATCGTGCGACTTGACAACTCCTTGGCGCGGGTGGCTGGGCCATTGTGGCTGCGCGCGAGTGGCCGCCAGTTGATCTTCTTGGCCTATAAACGGGGGGGGGGGG
>LR738711.1:919456521-919467970 GCA_902687465.1 Secale cereale | reverse complement strand
GCTGGTAGCGAAAACCTAACGAGTCTTCTCGGTCTTGGCTCCCTTTCCAAGAGGTTTATCCCTTTCGTTGATGTCTTCATTTCTCTGCTTCAAGTCATCGCGATCAAGTCGTCATCCTTTCTTCGGGATCTCCATCGCCCTACAAACGTGACAAGGGGGAAAACTTTGGAGGAACGTATCTCCACGAAGTTTGTGCATCCGACAGCGAATTCAGAAAGTGATACACGAAGCACCCTACAGTAGTATTTCAGCGAATGCATTGAGAACAATAAGCGATGGTACCAAAGTTTCAATCGGGTAGGCAGACATTCGATGCCTAGACAGAAGCTGGAATGGGGGCTTGAACAACGAGAATCACATGGTGTATGATTCCAGGATGTATAATGGTATAGAATTTAACTTGTGAATCACATACGAAGCCAGGTGCAAAGGATCCATTAGAATTCGGGTTGTAAAGAAGAGTCAGGTTTTGATTCAGTGGACCTGTGGGTTATGGGCCCACCATGTGGGTTGAAAATAGGAAGGGTGGTGACATCTTTCATAGCCGCGACAGGGAGGCATGTCAGTGGATAGCTTGTCAGCTATGTCGGCAACAATGTCGGTACCAAGGACGAGGAACAAAGAGAACCATTTTCCCGCTCGCTGAAACGAGGCAGACCAATAGGCAAAGTTCTCGTCCACCGGCAGTGCCGGAATGTTATCAACAATAGAATCAAGCACTTACTGACAGAGTTGCACAACGAGGTGTTTACATAAGCAGAAAATTAGTACTGCTTAGATTATATGTAGATCAAAGAAAGGTTAAACAAACAAATGGAAATGAAAATTGTGATTACACACAATTATTAGGAGTATATCCTTCCCATGGACAAGCAGAACATGGCATACATGGTAGGAGAGCAAGTACCCAACCATTCAGATAAAGAGGCAAGGATTAATCAAGATGTTACCCATACAACGGTGTTTGGATAACTGACCAAGAAACATTTAGCATCGCACCTCCAATGTTCTTGTTGATGAGCGGGGTATCATAGTCATACTTCGAGGTAGCAATGACACGGTGTTTCAATCAAGGGCCAGACTTTGGATACACAAATGATCTATCAGGAGCAACTTATAAAATAAGTCTTACAATTTCCTCCTGGAAGAATGGTTATCCTTGCGAAAGAAATTATAATGATAGGTCCTCCAGCCAGGGGTGCTAGGCATGACAACATATTACCGATTCATCAAAGGACCAATATTATAACTCCTGGAAAGTTGTCCCACCCATCATATCTGACCGAGATTCAGGTCCGACTGGTGTCATGATACCTCAGACTCGGGAGGTTCGAGAGGAAAAGGTGCAACACAAATCAACGAAATGACATGGCAAGATTCTCGGGAAATGAACTATGGGAGCGGGTTCCCGAAACAATAGTTCATCATTAAACCAAGGAGATGATGAGGAGGTGGCTGATGGGCTCAGCGACAATTTACCGAGAATTCCAAACGGATGGATTTCCACAATAATGTGAACAAGAAGATGACACTTGTCAATTCAAATGATATAATGTTGTATGATCAAGGAAAACATACACCATTAATCATTAGTTGAAAGGTGTGCCCGAAATATGACCTTAGGCAGCGAGATCAATGTTAGAGTGACGATTCAATAACCAACAGTCTAAGAATGAACTCTCGATCGTTAACTTCAAAGAAATAGGGTTGCTAGAAGTACATAACTCAGGCATCATCATTAGCATATTGGTATCCCGGTTAAAAACAACACGGGGACCAAGGAAGATTGGTGATGGTGAGAAGTATCATCATACCGAGAATTTCTAAGAGGTGGAGCAATCCCCACAACATTCTCGACATAAAAGGCAGTAATACTTCAAGGCAGAACACAACACTCGCTGGAGAGCAAGTTGTATTCATAATGTGGACAAGTTCGCGATGAAAGGAAGTCAAGGGTGTTGTCGATGATAAAAAAGAATCATCGGGGACAAGGGGGGTATTTCTCATCAGGAACACAGTTGACATCTCGGAAGAAGTCAAAGTGCTGAAGGTGATCCGACATAATTGCCGGGAGGTTTCAAGTGGATGCAATCAAACAAGAACGACAACAAGCAAGGGAATGACGAAGTGGCAAGTTATAGGATCAATATATAAGATGAAAGCTTGAAACCAAAGTTTCCTTTCAAGACAAGCAACATGCTGTTGAAAGCTCAACGTAAGTCGTGCTCACACACTGAAGAATTCGTGCACCAGAGAAGGATGAGGTAGCACAGTCAAAGATAGCAAGAACAGGATGCAGCCGATAGTCTTGGAATGACTAGACTGAGTTCAGAATTTCCCAGTAAAAATACTAGCGGTATTTGATTTGTAGTGCGGAATAATTTTGCTAGTCGGTGTCCTCAGTTGACAACAATCCAGAACTTGTAGAGTGATTATGACAAGGAAAGACATTACTCCAACAAAGTTAGTAAGATGTGGTGCAATGGCAAGACATCTTCGAGATACCAGGTGGTAATACTCGAAGGTAGAAAATGATATAAGTAGAACTGGTTCATTGACCTATGACAGTAGATACTTCAACCTTGCCAAAAATTGACGAGGCACTGGAATGAATTCCCATTAGATATATCAGATCAGGACAGCATGGTCGGAACCATAACTGTAAGGAATCAATTGAAGAATACCAAAAGAATCATACAGCTGGATAATCATTTTGCAAGAAGCTTCCGAGATGGTCTGCATCATTTTCATGGGCATGAACACAAGTTCAAGGTCGACTCCCACTTCTTTAATGTATATCATTTCATTATCCTCTCGCTTTGATATAACTGTAGTGTTGGAATTTTATCTGGTAGAACACCGAAAGAGTATGACTTGTGAAAACTTTCAAGTTCTCATGGATTAGGGGAAGGCATAGGTTCAACCCATCGGGCATCTTAGTAACATATACCATAAGTTTCAAAAGTAAGTACTCAAGCTCGAAAGCAGAGCAAGGTTGGCCAAGCATGGGATACAATTTACAAAAGGCATTATGTATCAGTGGAAAAATCATAAGGTGATTGAATATGAAGGACACTTTCAGATAACAATCCAACAACGGATCGGGCAATCCACAATGTTGCAGATGTGAGTATCGGTACTCACTCAGAGGAAGAAAGAATCCAGGGGCATCAGATTCAAGAATCAATCACCTTATTAGTCTGATGCTTAAATAGAAAGAAATTTTGGTTTCCAAAACGAAGGATCAGAAGCAGACGCTCTGATCAAGGATGGATAAGTTGAAAACACTTATTTGGAAATCAATAAAGGTTTGAATTGCCGAAAACCAACTCATGTCCGAAATGACATCTGAGCCGGAAAGATATTCTAGGATTCTTCCGAGGATTGCAAGCAATCGCAACATATTGAGTTGACGGACTCAAGAAGATAATGACAAAGGATGTCAATAAGATTAGTAGACTTATGGGGTTAACCATAATGTAAGCTAACAAGAATTTCAAGAGCAATAAGCTGTTGAGGATCTTCGGAAGATCGGATGGTATTCCAAAACTTTTGTGAAATACCTGAATCAACTGGGGATGAGCTGATACTCGATGAGTGCGAGAAATTATCCATATGGGTATTCAGGTGGCAAAGAACTGCAAGGTAGTAAGTACAAAGGATTCTCGGAATAGCAGGAAGTAGTTCATGGTATCTTGTACTAACAAGAGTAAGCGAGAATGAAGGTATGGATGGCAAGTATAAGTATCTATCCATACGGATGTCTCAGTGTCGGAGTACTAAAGTAGGGGTACCTTAGTATCCCTACTTGTGCACGGGCAGTAGCAGCGTCCCGTGGCAGGGCTTGCCACGCGCCCGCCAAGGCCCGCTTTGGTTCCTTTGGAGCCATTCAAGAACAAAGTATTCAAGTCAAAGAAACAAGGCCCCGGCAAGAGGAGCTTGCCGGGAAGGCCACTCCAGACCCATAACCACCCATTTAGCGCAAGACCCTGGCAAGAGGAGCTTGCCAGGAAGGCCAGACATGGCATTTCAGAAGACTCGCCGTGGCGCATCGCGCGCCCCGGCAAGGCCCGGAGGGCGACAAGCTTCCGGGCACGGCAAGGTAGCGACCGCGGCAAGGTACTTGCCGTGGCAAGCTTCCACTGTGTGCCCGCGCTCCAGCTCATCCGGCCACGCGTCGCCCTAGGGCCCTTCCAGGGGCACGTGGCGGAAGGTTGTGCAGCCTGGGGGACACGGTGGCAAGCCACGATGACGAGGCTACTGTCGTGGCGAACGGAGACGCCCGGACGGACGCTTTTTGCACTGTTTGGGGGCAACGGTGACGGGCATTCAATGCCCTTCTCCCCTGCCGTCAGGGTTAGGTATAGACCACTATACATACACTGTTACAACCACCACCATTTTTACGTTTTTACCCTCACCTACGTTGCCACCTGTCCGTGACCCCTTCGACCTATAAAAGGAGGCCCATGCACAACGTAGAGGAGGTTCCAACTTTCGATGACTCTAGCGCTCGGTGTAGTTAGCAGCAAGTACTGTAGCTCTTCTTGCTCCCGAGCCAAGAACTCAATACAACCAAGGCAGGAGTAGGGTTTTACGCATCCGTGCAGCCCGAACCTGGGTAAACTGCCCGCGTGCTCGCCTCGATCCGCTCTCCGTGCTCCCTCCGCTCCCTTGCCGTACCGAAAAGGGGCTCCGGTCCCATAGGTGTTCGTGGGCGATCAGTTTCCCCGACATCTTTGGCGCGCCAGGTAGTGGGCGTCGAGGTTGTGCGAACCTGATCCGGCGTTCACGCGGGCGAAACCTTCAGCAACTTCAGCAACTTCATCGACATGCCGCCGAAGAAGAAAGCTTCGGAGGTAGGAGGCCCGTCCGCGTCGATCCCACCACCACCAGAACCTACGGTTGGTGGGGTAGACGCTGGCGGAAGGACGGACGCCGGCGAGGAAACTCACGGCGCCGCCAAATCCAAGGACAAGACGGACGACCGAGCGCACTCCAAGACCTCGATGTCCGTGCACACACCGCGCCCCTCTCAGGAGGTGCCGGAACGGCAGCTGCGTGGTACACAGGGTACCATCCGCTTGCTAGGCCAAGGACAAGTTGGCGGGTCGCGGGACGCTCAAGGCCAATGTGCTGGCACGAGCAAGGCGCGGTCGCCGGGGCGAGAACCTGCTCCTTCTAACACTGTTAGAACTCCGAGCATATCTCGTTCCTCGCACCGCTAGCCACCGCTTCCCTCCACTCCAGCAGAAGCTCTAGCTAGAGCTCAGCTACTCCTCGATTTCCCTCTAGCGTCGGACAAGGCCGAAGACTGGAGGGCCACCATTCAAAGCCTCATCACCTTCGCCAACAACGACGCGCCGCAGCAGCCGGCGACGTCACGGCCGCGGCAAGTCAGCCAGGCGCGGGCTGATGGAGACAAGACCGCCGGCGGTGCAACTACCGTGCACTCCCCGCCGCGGAAGCAGAAATCGCCGACTCGCCGGATCAACGTCGACGACGACTCCACGGCGTCGTCGGATCCGCGAGCCCGCCGCGATCAACGCCAAGTCCTCGACGACAGGCGACAAGAAGACGCTCGAACCCGCATCGAGCGTCGAAGAGAGGCTCGGCGACAGTCCGACCAACGCGCTGGGACCGCTGTTGACATGCGCGCACCCGGCGAACCAGGCGACTTGCCGTACGCGGCAGGTTGTCCTGCGTTCACCCGTGAGCTGCGGCAAGTCCAGTGGCCCAGCATGAAAAACTTCAAGCCCGACGTACCCGAGAAGTACGACGGCAAGACCCATCCCTCAGAGTTCCTCAACATCTACACCATTGCGCTGCAGGCTGCCGGGGGACGCGACGAGAAGATACTGGCCAACTACTTCCCGCTTGTGCTCAAGCCAAATGTCAGATCTTGGCTCATGCACTTGCCGGAGAACTCCATTTCTTCTTGGGCAGACTTGTGCCACCAGTTTGTCGGCGCCTTCACGGGCGGCCACAAGCCCCACGGCCAGGAAAGTGATCTCCATATACTTGCGCAGAAGGAAGGAGAATCCCTGCGAAAGTACATCCAAAGATTCAGCCGCGTCCAGCACAACATCCCGGACGTCCACCCTGCCGCGGTTATCAGCGCGTTCCACCAGAATGTGCGTAACCGCAGGATGAGGGAGGAGATGGCGATGTGCAAGATACGAGACGTCAGCGAGCTTTATGCTTTGGCTGACAAGTGTGCGCGCGCTGAAGAGGGGAGGAGACTCCCCGGAGAGGATGCTGGAGCAGGAGGAACGGACAGTGAGGATGCCGCCCCGGCAAGGAAAAACCGGCGGCGGAACAATAAGAAAAAGAAGAACAAGGAAGTACTGGCTGTGGAGCAGTCCGGCAAGGAGGCTGGCGCCAAGAAGGCTCAGGCTGTTGCTCTGGCAAGGAGCCTGCCACAGTAGCCGCCGCTGACAAGCAGGACGGCTCCGACAAGCAGTACTGCAAGATCCACCGCACCAAGGGCCACGATCTCCAGAACTGCAAGAGGGTCGAATACCTCGTCGAGCAGCAGAAGGCTGAGTACGAGCGATGCGACAAGGAGAAGGCCCCGGGAGGCGGAGGAGAGTCCGGCAAGAAGCGGCCATTCAATGGCCGGGGAGGATGCCGCGGCAAGGCCAAGCAGCGGCAAGGAGATAGACCTCCCCGCGGCCGCGACAAGGAAGAAGACGAAGACGACGACGAGGACATGGACGACGGAGACAACAGCGAGCAGGAGTTCCAGAAGGCCACAGAAGTTCTGTGCGTCGATGGAGGTGCCTCTCTGCATACTTCCCACCGCCAACTCAAACAATGGGTGCGGGAAGTTAATGCAGCTGAGCCACCCGTCGAGTGCGCAAGCTACTGAAGTGGTCCAGCACGCCCATCATCTTCTACATTGAGGATCACCCTGACCGCACAACGGCGGTCGGGTGCTTGCCGATGTTGGTTTTGCCAACCATCTGCAACCTCAAGGTCACCAAGATGCTGGTTGACGGCGGGGCCGGCCTGAACTTGATCTCCTCTGTTGTAGTCCGAAAGCTACAGATCCCCGACAGCGAGCTCGAGGAAATCGGAACTTTCCAAGGAGTCAACCCGGGAAGGAGCAAGCCGAAGGGGAAGATAACCCTGCCAGTAACCTTTGGCGGAGAGCTAAACTTCAGGACTGAGAGGATAACCTTCGACGTTGCCGATATCCCATTGCCATACAATGGGATACTTGGCCGTCCGGCGCTCGCCAAGTTCATGGCAGCCTCTCACTATGCCTACAACATGCTCAAGATGCCGGGGCCGATAAGCGTCATCTCTGTCCCCGGCGACAAGAAGGACGCGCTTATCTGCGCCGACAAGATCTACCGGGATGCAGCAGCCGCAACAGATAGCAAAACACTTGCCGCTGAAGCTCCCGGGAGGAAGAAGAACAAGACCAAGTCCGGCAAGAGCTCTGGAATCCACTCCGGCAAACGCACCTCTTCGGAGTGCTGCGCTGCCGTCGAGGACGCACCATCGAGCTCCACCGGCAAGTGCAAGAAGGGAATGGCAGCTCCACCTGCAACCAAGAAGGTGTCCTTCAAGGAGGACGGCACTGGTGGTACTTTCACCATTAGTGCTACGCTTGACCCTAAATAGGAAAGCGCGCTCGTTGCTTTCCTGCGGGCAAATGTCGACGTGTTTGCATGGCAACCGTATGACATCCCCGGTGTTCCCAGGAAAGTGATTGAGAACAAGCTTGCTGTTTGTCCTCACGCGCGGCCCGTCAAGCAGAAGGTCAGAAAGCAAGCGGTGGAGCGCCAAGAATTTATAGCTGAGGAAATCAAGAAGCTGGAAGTAGCAGGCCTTGTTAGAGGTGTACTTCATCCCACGTGGCTGGCCAACCCCGTTGTCGTGCGCAAAGCTAATGGGAAGTGGAGGCTTTGTATAGACTTCACTGATGTGAATAAAGCTTGTCCCAAAGATCCATTTCCCTTGCCGCGCATTGACCAGATCGTTGACTCCACGGCTGGATGTGAGTTGCTTTCATTTCTTGATGCATACTCCGGATATCACCAGATATTCATGGCTGAAGAGGATGAAGAGAAGACCGCATTCATTACTCCATGTGGCACTTACTGCTTCATACGCATGCCCTTTGGATTGGAGAATGCGGGTTCAACATTTGCAAGGGTGGTCCACACTGCTTTTGAGCCACAGATACACAGGAATGTAGAAGCTTACATGGATGATATAGTGGTCAAGAGCAAAGACAAGGATACCCTGATTCAAGACCTAGATGAAACTTTTGCAAATCTGCGCAAGATACAACTCAAGCTTAACCCCGAGAAGTGCGTGTTCGGAGTCCCCTCCGGCAAGCTTCTCGGGTTCTTTGTGTCCCAGAGGGGGATTGAAGCCAATCCCGACAAGATCAAGGCCATCGAGCAGATCGAAGCCCCGAAGCGCGTTAAGGATGTACGGAGGCTTGCCGGCTGCGTGGCTGCCCTCAGTAGGATCATTTCTAAGTCTGCAGAACGCGCCCTGCCGTTTTTCAAAATCTTGAAAAAGGCGGGTCCAATGAAATGGACTCCGGAAGCGGAGGCAGCGCTGCAAGACTTGAAAGGGTACCTGTCCTCCACTCCAATACTTGTCGCACCTAAGCCGCAAGAGAAGTTGCTGCTGTACTTAGCAGCGACCAATCAAGTGGTTAGTGCTGCGTTGGTAGCGGAAAGGGAGGCGGAGGAGGAGTCCACGGCCCCGGCAAGCGCATCCAGCGACAAGCAGGGGGCTTCCCCGGCAAGCTCTGGCCCCGACAAGGACGAGTCTGCGCATATGCAAGGAGAAGTGCGAAAGAAGATGGTGCAGCGCCCAGTTTATTTTGTAAGTTCCCTCTTGCAGGGGGCTAGGTCAAGATACTCTGGAGTGCAGAAGTTGCTTTTCGGTCTCCTCATGGCCTCGAGAAAGCTACGCCACTACTTCCAAGCACATGAGATAACAGTGGTCACTCGCTTTCCGTTGAAAAGGATATTGCAAAATCCAGAAGCAACAGGCAGGATTGTCGAGTGGGCACTGGAGCTGTCAAGCTTTGGTCTCAAGTTTGAAAGTACTTCAACTATCCAAAGCAGAGCATTGGCAGAGTTCATAGCAGAATGGACACCAACGCCAGATGAAGAAGTTCCAGAGACAAACATCCCCGTCAAAGAAGCGAGCAAAGAATGGGTAATGTACTTCGATGGTGCCTTCTCGCTGCAAGGCACCGGTGCTGGTGTGCTGCTTATCGCACCCACCGGAGAACACCTCAAGTACGTTGTCCAAATGCACTTTCCCAAGGAGCAAGCAACGAACAATACTGCAGAGTATGAAGGTTTGCTTGCCGGCCTCAGAATTGCAGCAGAACTTGGGATCAAGAAGCTGATTGTGTGGGGAGATTCACAGTTGGTTGTCCGCCAAGTGAACAAGAGCTATCAGAGCCCATTGATGGAAGCTTACGTCGACGAAGTGAGAAAGCTTGAAGAGCACTTTGAAGGCCTACAGATGGAGCACGTTCCAAGAGCTCAAAATGACATCGCAGATGGCCTGTCGAAGTGTGCTGCGCTGAAGCTACCTGTGGAACCAGGGATCTTCGTGCTCAAGCTGACTCAACCTTCCGTTACACCATCAGTTGGGCAAAACAAGAAGAGAAAGTTGGTCTCCGGTGACTACTTGCCGGTGGATCTTCCTGAAGCCACTGCCAAGATCCCCATGATCAACGACCGAGTTGCTGAGGAACAGTCTGCTCCTTCGGACCCAAGGGTCCGTACAGTTGAAGCAGGCGTTCCCGACAAGTCTTGCCCCGGCAAGCTTGCCGGGGGACGTCCAGCTCCGGCAGAGCCACAGGTTCCTGCCGTAGAAGCTGACGTCCCTGCTGCAGCACTGATGCCTATAGTCCTTGCTGTTGAGCCTCAAGCTCCAGCCTGGGCGCAGCAAATTGTCCATTTTCTTCAAACCGGAGAACTTCCCGAAGAGCTAGAAGAAGCAGAGAGAATAACCAGGCAGTCAAGTATGTACCAGTTCGTCGGCAACGAACTGTACAGAAGAAGACTCAGCGGTGTTAGACTAAAGTGCATTCCCCGGGAAGATGGACAGAAGCTGTTGGCAGAGATACATGGAGGCATATGTGGCCACCACATTGGCGCAAGAGCACTTGCCGGCAAGGCGTTCCGGCAAGGTTTCTTCTGGCTAGAAGCCCTCCAAGATGCAACTGCACAAGTAACCAAGTGTGAAGCGTGCCAGTTCCATGCCAAGCAAATACATCAACCAACTCAAGCTCTCCAGACGATCCCTTTGTCCTGGCCATTTTCGGTCTGGGGGCTCGACATCCTCGGCCCCTTTCCCCGCGTAGTCGGGGGCTTTGAGTACTTGTACGTCGCCGTCGGCAAGTTCACAAAGTGGCCGGAAGTGGAACTAGTGAGAAAGGTGACCGCACAGTCAGCAGTCAAGTTCTTCAGATCAATTGTTTGCCGTTTCGGAATCCCTAACAGGATCATCACCGACAACGGCACACAATTCACAAGTCGCACCTTCATGCAGTACGTCCAAGACCTTGGCGCCAAGGTCTGTTTCGCTTCTGTTGCTCACCCGAGGAGCAATGGTCAAGCGGAGAGGGCAAACGCTGAAGTGCTGCACGGACTCAAGACAAGAACTTTCGACAGGCTGCACAAGTGCGGAAGAAACTGGATTGAGGAGTTGCCGGCGGCTCTTTGGTCAATCAGGACGACACCAAATCGAGCCACCGGACAGACACCCTTTGCTCTTGTCTATGGAGCAGAGGCAGTTCTCCCCACGGAACTCGTATACGGGTCTCCTCGAGTACTCGCTTACGACGAGCTCGAGCAAGAGCAGCTGCGGCAAGATGATGCACTGCTCCTTGAGGAGGACCGTCTTCAGGCTGCTGTACGAGCTGCTCGATACCAGCAAGCTTTGCGCCGCTACCATAGCCGCATAGCCAAGGCCAGAAGTCTCGAGGAAGGCGACCTTGTTCTTCGGCGTGTTCAGTCTGCCAAGAATTCCAACAAGTTGACGCCAAAGTGGGAAGGCCCTTATCGGGTGAGACAAGTCACAAGGCCCGGCGCTGTCCGCCTTGAGACCGAAGAGGGCTTACCGGTGAGCAACTCCTGGAACATTGAGCACCTTCGCAAGTTTCACCCATAAGGCGCGGTTGCGGTGATCCACTCCGGCAACCACCTTTTGTACAAGTCTTGCCGCTATTGCATGTAAACCTTTGTACAAAGCCGGGCGCAGACCCCGTGCATCAGTAAAGCTTATGTGCCTTGCACAACTTGTCATTTCATGCCTTTTAATTTTTCTTGCATGTGTTATCTGACACTTTGTGCAGCACGCACCCCCGGTAAGCAATAACGAGCCACAAAGCTCCATGCATATGTTTCCTCCCTTTTTCTTTCTTTTCTCAAGCAGAAGAAGTTGTTCCTCACGCACA